>JACEFZ010002570.1:15000-60999 GCA_014155875.1 Cepaea nemoralis
GCCTCGCCCAGAAATAGCAGCATGCCCCCGTGACGTTTTATTCGGTGGGACATATTATTTAGGTACGTAGACGACTTGACGCTGATCTGGAAAAATATGACTTCGTAAGCGGAGCTGATCTGGTGTTTCTTGTCGAAGGTCAAACAGCAAATAACCGCGTGGAGCCGCTGTCACGTCCTTAAAACTCTCTTGGACATATGCCACGCGGACTGGATACATCTGTTTGGCCAGGTTAGTAATCTGAGACCCGTCCCGTGGGTTCTTAAACACCACTAGGTAATGTGAATTCAAGCTGATGGTTCTTTGCTCTTTATTCTTCCCAAAGAGATTCTGGACTATATACACAACGGTGAGGTTGCGATGATGACTACCTTTCGTAAAGACCTTAGTCACCCTATCATCTGTCTCGGACTTTAGGTCATCTATTACCACTAGGCGACGTCTATCACCTGTCCACTGTTCCATATCCAGCAAGCCTTCGTAAAATTAAATACCCTTCATAGTCTCATACATGGATTGCCATTCTCCGTTGCACCATATAATCTCCTCTGGAATTGGCTCGACCATGTCTGATAAATGAGAAAGAAACTTTTGCACAAAGACGGATTTTCCACACCCCGTTGGTCCCGCAATCAAAGCCGTAAAAGGATGTTTCCATCTCGGATCCATGACTAATAATGATCACCTACCCTCTCCAGACAAGTATTTTATGGGACTCGAGTCGCCGCCGCCGCCACCGCCCGCCCCGGGATCGGAAGTAGTCATCACGACAACCGGAAGTGGTCACCCAGACCCAAGAAAATACCCGCCAATTTTTAAAAAAAATGTGGTCCAATATGGATCCGGTTATTGACGTCATCAATATGGAGGTACACCTTTCGTATGGTTAAAAAATGACGTCATGAGCTGGATCCGGATCCATATTTCCGCTTCAAATACAACATTATATACTACCCGCACACTCTCTTGATATGCTTGTACAGACCTACTTAATTGTTAATTTTTATGGCAGCTTGTTTTTTTCCAATATACAGTAATAACCTCGGTTTTCGTCGACAATCCGTCCGAAAACAATCGGTAAAATCCGAAACCCACGAAAACCGAGGCAATTATTTCCATATGAATCCAATTAATTAGTTCTAGGCACTCCAAAATATATACTAAAACTTATTTTATAGAGAATAAATATAGTGTTTAATACTATTTTTTTTTTCTTCAGCGCCAGACTTGTCCTAACTCGCACCTTCATCGTGCATAGTTTAACACTGTGTATGCAAGTGCGCACTTGAATTCTTCAAACCATCCTCTGATGGCCTTAAAATCACTCGTCCCAGGCATTTTCTTAATCAGATCGGCAAACAACTGTCTGGCCTTTTCACATATGATTGCCTCCGACCCACAGAATTGCAATCTAACTGGTTTTGATTTATCAAAATTAATAATAACAACTGTTCGACATCCTCAGTTGTTTGCGATCGTTAGCACATTCATGCTTTTCGCTACATTAGCCTCCTTTATTGCTTTCTTGTTCGTCACAATGAAACTTATCGTGGATGGCGGATTTCAGCAATCTTAATGCCGCTCTCGTATTTTATTTTTACACAGTGATGCTCACACGACGAAAAACAACGCCAAACTGAGCAGAAGAACGCGTGCGTCCCTTTGATTTCGTAAAATTAGCAGCGAGGTCATATGGGCACGCCGACGAAATTCGAGGCACCGAGACACATTTTTCTCCGAATAAAAAATCGACGAAAACCGAAATCGGCAATAACCGAAGGCAACGGAAACCGAGCTTTTACTGTATGTTGTTTACAAGTCTAAGACCTAATCCATCTATTTCGAGATCTGCAATCACCATTATCATGTCAACATGTCCAACTTAATCGAACTTCATTGTGTTTTATTTTCTACGTGATCTCATAAATCAGTCACTGCTATAAAATCCCCAGAAAAATACACAAAAGGAGGATCAAGTCCTCCCGGATGCCCACTCGTAGGTCAATCATTACCGGGTATTAACCACGAGGAAGATAATACTTACCCCAGGGGACACCGAGCCCTTACAAAAACTAGCCAGCCGTGGGTGTGTCGGATAACCTACTTCCAACGGTCAGGTGTTATGTCGGCGTTCTATTCTGTTTCAGCAAGTTCCGGCCTGGTCTTTGTACTATAAAATAATAAAGTAGGGATACTAGTTGTAAAATAATATTTTAAGAGGTTCTAATACTTCCTGCTAAGAGGTTAGCGGAGCTAGGACGAGTTAAACATAACTCATATATTTCACTGTTGTCTGTTGGCAGGTAGGTGAACAGACAACTACACAGTGAAATCGGCAGATAGACAGACAGATAGAAGGTGTGACAGACAGGTAGACAGACTTCTTGACGTATAGATAGACATGTAGACAAAGAGATTTACAGCGAGATAGCTACACAGAGCTAGACAGTGAGAAGACCAACATAGACTATCATTACAAATCCAGACAAAAGTGAGAGGAATATTTGACAAGGAAGAACAGCACACAGTGTGCAGCGCAGAACAGTCACTCTCAGCTTCCTCGATGAAGAATACCCACAGGACCTCTGGATCCGAGTCTACACAGATGGGTCAGCACAAAATGCTGTTCAAAATGGAAGAGCGGGAGTGTACATAGAATACCCAAATAATACTAGGGACACAGCTAGAGTATCGACAGGAAAGTACTGCCATAACTATGATGCTGAAATTGAGGCAATCAAGATAGCAACAGAGAAATTACTAAATACCAGCAATGGTACACAACCTGGGTGCTATTGACAGATGCAAAATCAGTACTCGAGGCGCTCCTGTCTGGGATATTGCCAGTACTAAGGACACTACTTTTTGAACTTAGCAGTCAGCATAAGGTCACCATACAGTGGATACCATCCCACTGTGGAATACCCGGAAACGACAGAGCTGATCAATTGGCTAAGGAAGGAGCCAAAGAAGAACAGCCTGATGTGCCCGTTACATACCACCAAAATAAAAGAATGATCAAATCAGTCAGAAAGCCACCAAAACCTGCTCAAGATGACTACCACATTATGGACAGACCAGAACAAGTCATTATTCTGCGCCTCAGAACAGGACACAATAGATTAGGCAACCACATGTATACAAAATTCAAGATTGATTGAAACAGCCATGTGCACATGTGGATTGGCGTCGCAGACAGCAGAGCACATACTCCAAGACTACCCAAAATATAACATATCTAGGCAAACCTTCTGGCCTAGAGAGACGACAGTGGAAGATAAACTCTATGGACCGCTGTGTGAACTGAAAAAGACAGTTCAATTCATACAAGAGAAAGCATCGCAGTTATAGACATATTTCAAGCGAACGAAAGAAGAAGAAGAAGTGAGAAGACGGGTAGGTAGACTGGTAAACAAACAGATAGACAGGTTTACAAACAGATATGCAAACAGCTAGACAGAGAGATAGCTAGATAGAGAGATAGCTAGATAGAGATATAGCTAGATAGAGATATAGCTAGATAGAGAGATAGCTAGATAGAGAGATAGCTAGATAGAGAGATAGCTAGATAGAGAGATAGCTAGATACAGATATAGCTAGATAGAGATATAGCTAGATAGAGAGGTAGCTAGACAGAGAGATAGCTAGACTGAGAGATAGCTAGACAGAGAGATAGCTAGATAGAGAGATAGCTAGACTAAGATCGACATGTAGACAGGTCGACAACCAACTAGACAGAGAGATATCTATACAGAGATAGGCATGTAGACAGGTAGGCAACCAACTAGACAGAGAGATATCTATACAGAGATAGGCATGTAGATAGGTAGGCAACCAACTAGACAGAGAGATATCTATACAGAGATAGGCATGTAGACGGGTAGGCAACCAACTAGACAGAGAGATATCTATACAGAGATAGGCATGTAGACAGGTCGACAACCAACTAGACAGGGAGATATCTATACAGAGATAGGCATGTAGACAGGTAGGCAACCAACTAGACAGAGATATCTATACAGAGATAGGCATGTAGACAGGTAGGCAACCAACTAGACAGAGATATCTATACAGAGATAAGCATGTAGACAGGTAGGCAACCAACTAGATAGAGAGATATCTATACAGAGATAGGCATGTAGACAGGTAGGCAACCAACTAGACAGAGAGATATCTATACACAGATAGGCATGTAGACAGGTAGGCAACCAACTAGACAGAGAGATATCTA
Organism: Cepaea nemoralis; assembly: GCA_014155875.1. Taxonomy (NCBI): domain Eukaryota; kingdom Metazoa; phylum Mollusca; class Gastropoda; order Stylommatophora; family Helicidae; genus Cepaea; species Cepaea nemoralis. Next base: position 19,232 of record JACEFZ010002570.1, read on the forward strand.
TACAGAGATAGGCATGTAGACAGGTAGGCAACCAACTAGACAGAGATATCTATACAGAGATAGGCATGTAGACAGGTAGGCAACCAACTAGACAGAGAGATATCTATACAGAGATAAGCATGTAGACAGGTAGGCAACCAACTAGACAGAGAGATATCTATACACAGATAGGCATGTAGACAGGTAGGCAACCAACTAGACAGAGAGATATCTATACAGAGATAGGCATGTAGACAGGTAGGCAACCAACTAGACAGGAGATATCTATACAGAGATAGGCATGTAGACAGGTAGGCAACCAACTAGACAGAGAGATATCTATACAGAGATAAGCATGTAGACAGGTAGGCAACCAACTAGACAGAGAGATATCTATACAGAGATAGGCATGTAGACAGGTAGGCAACCAACTAGACAGAGAGATATCTATACAGAGATAGGCATGTAGACAGGTAGGCAACCAACTAGACAGAGAGATATCTATACAGAGATAATCATGTAGACAGGTAGGCAACCAACTAGACAGAGAGATATCTATACAGAGATAAGCATGTAGACAGGTAGGCAACCAACTAGACAGAGAGATATCTATACAGAGATCGGCATGTAGACAGGTAGGCAACCAACTAGACAGAGAGATATCTATATAGAGATAAGCATATAGACAGGTAGGCAACCAACTAGACATAGATATCTATACAGAGATAGGCATGTAGACAGGTAGGCAACCAACTAGACAGATATATATATATATATATATATATATATATATATATATATATATATATATATACAATGATAGGCATGTAGACAGGTAGGCAACCACTAGGCAGAGATATCTATACAGAGATAGGCATGTAGACAGGTCGACAACCAACTAGACAGAGAGGTATCTATACAGAGATAGGCATGTAGACATACTGCTAGATTAGAGATAGATATACTGCTAGACGTAGAGATAGACAGAATGATAGACATAAAGATAGACAGACAGACATCCGAGACATAGAGATATGCAGATACAGACGTGTACACAGCCGTCTAGAGATAGAAAGAAAGAGAGAGAGAGAGAGACATCAACAGGAAGACAGACAGGCAGACAGAAAGACAGTCAGGCACATAGACAGCTAGACAGAGAGATCCCTAGACATACTTCTAGACTCAAAGATACACAGGTAGACACTCAGCTAACGCAGAGAAAAAGGCAGATAAATAAGTAGACAGGCAGGCAAATAAATACTCAGTTAGACAGACAGACAGACAGACAGACAGACAGACAGACAGACAGACAGACATTAACAATAAACTATGGTGTTCAGACACCTGACATTCCCCTGGTTATTAACACCGAAATAATGTAAACATCCCCCCTCCCCCGACACACACATACTCACGCACATACTCTCTCTCTCCCTCTCTCTCTCTCTCTCTCCCTCTCTCACTCTCCCTCTCTCTCCCTCTCTCTCACTGGGCTGCGTTCCAGGCACAGTTGATCAGATCGTTGAATGAAAGTGTTGATTGATTATTGACGTTTGTGTTGTCGCTCCAGGGGCCTTCTCTGTGACCTGTCTTTGACCCATTTTACATCTAGTTAAGAAGACCCGCACCCAACTCCCATCGCACACCTTCCCCCATTCCTCATTCTCTTAAGTTGCTATTCGAAACATAAATTTGCGTAAACGTCATTAGATTCCCATTGATTTCAGACTGCGGTTAAGACTGGACACTAGAGATCTCATCGATGACCGATGCGTGTTGTATGACTGAATATACCAGGCATGGAGTTACAAAGCCTACCGTGAGCTGAGTTTAAGCGTAATTGTTTCCTGGTATCCTATCTCACGTGTTTTATTGAGCCCATAAAAGTTAGTTGCATATCCTCTACAGGGCGCCGCAGTCAACCCCAGCAATTTTGGACTGTTTGTAATCGCTTGGCATATTTATGTTCAGTAGTTTGCCATTGATTTCTAAACGATCAGCATTCATACCATTTTATAAAAACGCAACGCAAGGCTGTCTGCTGCCAAATCGCCCGCAGATGTGTTTCGAACACAGATCTTAAGGCGCATCGGGCATGCGGTATTAGACCCATATCTGTATAAACCAAACAGTACTTAGTGGGCGATGTGGTCAGTTTATGGTCGGCCGCCTTTACTTCCATAGACATTCTTGGTAGCCATTTGAGGTTGGGTCCACCTGTAAACCCATGTCCATTTTAAAACAAATTCGAATCAGTTTAGATGCGGAGCGATCCCATGACCACCACGTCAACATGTTAGTGTCTTGCCAGTGTGCTCTCTAAGACGGCTCTCTAACACCACGGCTTGCCAGTGTGCTCTCTATCGTCAGACAGTCAGACAGACGGACGGACGAACGGACGGACAGTTTGTTAATTAGTCGCGGTTCCAACTTCAGGGCAACGGGTCGTCCCCATTATGCTCCGTTCCTTCTTCTTCTTTGCGTTCATCTGGAGTGTCTTTTCAGATGTGATTGTGGTGTGTCTGGTTAGGCACCCTTGGGCCGAAACCCTTGGGCCAACTCATCCGACTTTTGCGTGCATTTTTTTTTTTACCAGGTTAGCATTCCTGGGAGACTCAGTTTTGTGGTACCGTCCACATCCCAGTTTGTCAAGTTGGAACAGTCAAAGACTTCACGGTCATCCCTCAAGGGAAGACAGGGACAGTCCATAGCATTTTCCGCCATCCAGGGTGGCTACCATGGTTGCAGGGCCGACACATAGCGCCCTGGTACTGGGCTCACCGAGGGCGTCCGTCCTGCTCATGGCTGCTTTAATTCCTCACTTCAATATATTGGGCATTTCGTTCGCCGCGGGCCGGTCCCGCACAAACCAGACCGGTTTGCAGATGGTATCCACTCAGCGAGTTTCGATTCGGACATGTGCTTGTCGTTGTGCCAGGAGGACAATATAGTCAGAGCCGTTCCGGGCACAACGGACATTCGGAAAAACTTGCTAGTCAGAGCTGTTCCGGACACGAGGGGCATTCGGAACACCATGTAGTCAGAGCTGTTCCTAGCACGAGGGACAATCGGAAACTAGCTAGTCAGAGCTGTTCCAACCACGAAAGACATTTCAATAGGACATTTATGCGTTGTGCCTGATTTATTTGCACCCGTAGGCCAGCACATCCGCCTTCAGCGGGTGTTTTTACGGGTTTGCCTTCCTGGGGTTTCGAGAGACGTTAGACTTTTACTGCTGTGGTGTCGCCCACATCTCAGCTGGTCAAGGTAGGACGGTCAGAGACATCACGATCAACCCTCAAGGGAAGACAGGGGCAGACCATAGGCATTCCCCGCTATGCATGGAGGCTTCCATAAATGCAGAGCCGGCACATAGCGCTCTGATACTGGGCTCACGCAAGGAATCGCCACATCCTGCTCATGGCTGCTTTAATTCCTCACTTCCATGTATTGGGCATTTCGTTTTGCCACTGGTCGCTCCCCATACAAACCAGGGACGGACAGTCTGCGGACGACATCCACTCATCAAGCTTTCGCTTCGGACTACCACGTGATGGATTCGTTAGCCAAGCGTTCCATTTCGTGTTTTTGAGACGTTGTTCCACCTTTGACTACGCTCACTCTATGAGTATAGATACAGACTTTCATCGTGACCACTCGCGCGACTAGACCGTTTGCCATTTGCCACCTAAGTGCCGCTCATATCTCTCATATCCCATATCCCTTCGAACAAGCATCTAAACTAAGTATGTAGCGTGCTAAGCAATCTCACCTCCATGTTTCGGTAGGTGATTATCGGCCCGGCTCTCACATCCGAGGGTTTATAGCTTAGAGGCGTTCAGATATATCCCTCAGCCTTAGAGTATGTGTCTGGACCAAGATTTCTGCCTTCGTGCGCCTGACTTTAGCTTTTGACTGCTATCCTCGGTCTACCTGCAGAGCAGCAGGTTGTGTCTCTCTTAGTCTGGCCGTTAACCCAAGTCCTGTCCGACACATATTGTGCTTCCGTCGGCTTAGCTCTTGGGGTCATTGGGACACACAAGGCTCCCCCCCCCTTTCCGCGGCAAGGTGGAGACACATCGGGGGTGGGTGCTCCGTTCCTGTGCCAGTGAATATCACACGAAATATCATACTGCCCAATGTGAAAAGTGGAACAGACAGGAGTCTCAGCAAGCCAACAGCCCGAACAGGCACACTGTGCATAAAGCCGCCGCCAGAATACCAACACAAAAGTCCTCTACGAAAATTACAGTTCATCGTCGATGGAAACGGCAGTCACCAGAAAGAGTTCATTGACCCGGGTACTATCCCATATGGCTCGGTCTCTTTCCGCAGGGTGACCCACCGAAAACGCCGCACACAGCACGAACTCCATAGCTCCAGCGACGACTCCCAGGAGTCTCCTGAAAAAAAAAGATAGATAGATGGACAGACGGACGGACGGACAGATAGATAGATAGATAGATTTGTAGGTAGGTAGGTATGTAGGAAGGTAGGTAGGTAGATAGATAGATAGATAGATAGATAGATAGATAGATAGATAGATAGATAGATAGATAGATAGATAGATAATGCCAGCACCACTATACCACACACATTCTACTTGCAGTCTGACTCACACAACGAACAACCTCTCTCTATGGCCTAACACTATCCAGCAATGAATGCTATTTAAGTCAACATCAGGCAGACGACAAAGAAGCAGCCGAACTAATATGTTAAATGCACAGCGTTCTTCTGGTGATCAAAGAGTGTTTTTAAACATCACATGTTTGTTATTCCGCTCAGACTGAACATCACTCTGGCCGGTTTGATGTTCTGCGTTATATCACCGAATAATACCGTAACCAATCTCTTCCAGCCAGGCACTCAAACATTATATTAACCATTTGCGGTTATTTTCGGTAACCCAGTCTTTGCCAGTGCTTTTAACAAAGTGGACAGGAAAAGAACGAAGGAAAAACTGGTTGCTAACACAGCTAGTTTCTTTATCGGCTGGGCTAATATTTACCCCAGTCAGGCCGTGGGTTCAATGGCATTAGTGACTTCAGTTTTATCCGGCAAATATTGACATACAGGTCTGGAAGCTAAGGCTTCATCTCTTTATCCGAATCATAACGGCTCGGTTTTCGCCCCGGGGCGGGTGTGTCTCCCTGTATCGTCTTCCGTGGAAGTGGTTGCTGTTTCCGCCAGTGAAAGGTGCTGGGAGACGGAGGCCTGAAACCCAAGTCCGGTGGTGTGTGGTAGTTAATCTCCTGTGACACTGGCTTGACACGAACATGTTTCACCTGCGTGTCTCCTGTACGGACCTGTAGGTGTATGTTTGCCAGTGGGGATGTGTGTAGCGGGCGCGTTTGTGCCACTGTTAGGACGTTACGTTGACCTTCGCATGAGAGTTTGATGCCGGCTCTCGACTTTCGCTACGAGAGGGAAAGACTGGCTATCTGTTCCTCCGTTGACTCATTCATTCATTCATTCATTCATTCAGTAGCATGTCCTTTGCAGAACCTCGCTCCTATAACAACCGTCTGGAAAACTTCTCGATCATAAGCAAGATGTCCCGCGTCCGATACACCCATATCCTGCAACTATCTTCTCTTTGGCCTTCCTCTTCCTCTCTTCACTGGTATATACCCTTCCATTATTGTTCTCTACAAACTTTCATGACGTTTCAAGCGTCCAAAATATTTTAATTTTCTTTGTTTTATTGTCTTTAATAGCCAGCCTTCTTCAATATTAAGTTCTTGAAGTATGGATGCATTTGTTATTTTCTGTATCCAAGATATTCTTGGAACTCGTCTATAACATTTATATTCAAGGGCATTTATGTGCCTGTAAAATGTGATACACATCCCCACAGCAGGTTCCTACTAACAGGTTTGTTCTTATTCTTGTTTATGTGTGTAAATGGACGTAGATTATGTACATGTTGGTGTGCGCAGTGTGTGTTTTAATATGCGTTTTTGTAAATATGCGTGTTTATAAATATGCGTGTAAGTAAACGCACACCTACACAGTATGCCTGTGTGTGAGTGTACTTGCGTGTTAACATGCGTGTTCTGAAGTGACACTGGAGGCGAGGAAGAGATCCGTTCCCTTCATCTCATAATAGACGTGGAAAACTCTCAGTATTTTACATAACCATACAGCAGTGTTTTATGGCAAACTAATGACTGTAAAAACTGCCTGAAAATCACAAACGGCCAATAAATGCTGGGCCTTGGTTGCAACCTCCTGTACAAGGGCATGCATTTAACTATAACAGCGACATTTGCAATGGTCTTCGTTATAATAGTACAAGATGTACCCCTCTCCTCAATCCCGTTCGTATTGTAAGTGCATCCAATAATAGTTAAAGCGAAGAGACAGTGAACATGAAGGAGAGGAGTGAGTGAGAAAGAGAGGAGAGAGAGAAAGAGAGAGCGTAGAGAGGTTAAAGAGACGAGGAAAGTACAGAGAGGAAGGAGAGAAGAAGGAGAGAGGGGAGCGAGAGTAGAGAGGGAGAGAGTAAGAAATTAGAGAGATGAAGGAGTACAGAGAGTAGGGAGAGAGGAAGGAGACAGAGAGATTAGAGAGACAAGATAAGTACAGAAGGGAGGGATAGAGGAGGAAGAGAAGATAAAGGAGAGAGAGAGAGTTGAGATGAGATGAGAAAGATTGGAGAGGGGAGAGAGTGTTAGCAGAAGAGAGAGGGAGAGAGAGGGAGAGGATAGAGGGAAGAGACAGGAGAAACCGAATAGAGATTAGACAGAAGAAAGAGAGAGAGAGAGAGAGAGAGTAAAAATAGGAGAGAGGAAAAAGCGAAGAGAGAGAGGAGAGAGAGAGAGAGAGAGAGAGAGAGAGAGAGAGAGAGAGAAGAGAGAGAGAGAGGAGCGAGAGAGGGAAACCGAGGGGAGAGATTATAGAAGGGAGAGAGTAAAGAGGGGGCGAGAGAAGAATGTAGAAAGAGAGTATAAAGATATTCGAGAAAATAAAGAGAGGAGAGAAAGAATAGAGAGAAAAGAGAGGGAGGGAGAGAAAGTATCGAGAATAGAGAGTGAGGAGTTGGAGAGAGAGTGAGAGAGAGAGAGAGAGAGAGAGGGAGAGAGAGAGAGAGAGAGAGAGAGAAAGAGAGAGTAGCGAGAAGAAAGGGTGAGTCGAAGGAGAGAAAAAACACTCTCAAGTTTACACATTTATGCTAATCCTTAGAAAGTTTTAAATTCTGCTATTCACACGACACGTTTGTGATAACATTCCAAAATAGTTATCTAGCGTCCCCGCATGCAAAACTCTGAACTACAAGTGCAGACCCAACAAGCATTGTCTATTTGATGCCACTGATCCATCTACTGCCAATCTATCAAATTTGCATTTAAAGGTTCTCCCTGAAAGACAAACATCAAGTATCGGAAGAAAATTAAGTCTCCTAATGTGAATTCTTATGCAAAGGTGCTGCTTTGATTTTGTTTTTGTGCGGAAGTGTTCACCAAAGAATTAACCGCTTTGGTTGTGGTGTAGATAACATTCCGGGGTGTCAAGAAGACAGACGAGGTGTTTGTGTGTGTGAATCACCGGGGAAGTTACGTGAGATCAACGAGATGGATGTGAAACGGTAAAGGTGCAGTGGGATCAGTGTGTTTACCTCACTTTGCATTTGTTGATCAAAGGCGGGTTGAATCAGTTAGTTCAGGGGCCAATTTTGTTTGTGATTAATAATAGATGAGGAGAGGTAGGTAAGTAACTAGATAGATGAATAGTCAGAAAGACAGAAAGATAGACGGACAGGTGGAGGGACGGACAGACAGATAGATAGGCAGATACGTAGGTAGGTAGAAATGTAGGTAGGCGAATTAATGGAGGAGCGGACAGACAGACAGACAGACAGACAGACAGATCGACCGACCGACAGAAATACGGATACCCTAAACAGTATCATGTATCGATAAGTTTGACAAGAAGTCACTACACTAATGCACTTTCCCGCATGTATACTGACCAAACTGGTCAAGCCGTTTGACTCGGGCTCCGAAGGTTGTGGGTTCGATTCCGTGCCGTGTCCTTCGGTTCACGAGTGGAATTTTTCGGAGACTCCTGTGGGTCGTCGCTAGAGCTACGGAGTTCGTGCTTTGTGCGACGCTTTCCGCGCTGAGCAAAGAGACCGAGCCATATGGGATAAAATCCCGGTGCAATGAAGTCGACCCTGTCGACCTTTAAGCGACTTTTTTTTTACTGATCAAACGCTTAGCAATGTCGTGTTCTGTCAGGCCTGCTGGGCGTGGCACTGGTAATAATAATGTGTGGAATACGTGTTAAAATATGCAAATAACACGCCTTTTGATCATCCTGGGTGCTGGTACAGATTAGATGGGAGATAATAAAATGTACATATTATCAAGTTATTATCAAAATGGCTAACAAATACAGCAAATATTTTCTCTTCAATTACGTACATATACAAATTAGACGTATTTTTTGACATGTGTGACTCGTCGTATGTATGGTCTTTGGTTGTCGAGACGCAAAGCAACTTGTGAGTCATAACATTCCCTGTCTGTGTGTCTGTCCTTCTTTATTATGTCTGCTTGCCTTTCTGCCTGTTCTGTCAATCTTTTTCGATGTTTCTCTTTTCGTGCTTCTCTCCCCGTCTATTTCTGTGTCTGTCTGTATTTTTCTGCATCACTCTTTCCGTCCTCGCTCTCTCTTCCACATGCTCTGTCAGTCTCTTTGTCTCCGTCTCCCTCTTACACACACACACACACACACACACACACACACACACACACACACACACACACACACACACGCGCGCACACATATTTGCTTGTGACGTCATGGAATCCTTGATGTGTGTTGACTTACATTCGTGATTTGTCCTTGCATGTATGTCGTGATCCTAGATATGTTTTTTGTGTGCATTGTATGTGTTTTTTAATCCATGTTTCACCCATCTAGGGGTCTAGTATGTGCTTTCTGATATCTATTTAACTCTCTTTTTCCTAATTATTTATTACCAGTTGTCGTATATTTATGCTTCTTCCTTGTTGTCCAATGCATGTTAAATGATCACTATTTCACTCTAAATCTGCAATCTAGCGTGTGTTGAATGACCACTATTTCATCCGTGTTGTTGTCTAGACTCTGTTGACTGATCCTATTTCATTCTTGCTATTGTCTAGACTGTGTTGACTGATCATCATTTCATCCTTCTCGTTGTCAAGTTTGTGTTAATCGATCACTATTTAATCCTTATTGTTGTCTACCTTGTGTTAACTGGCTACTATTTCACTCTAATCTCTGATGTCTAGTGAGTGTTAGTTGACCACCATTTCACATTGTTGCTGTTTTCTAGCATGTGTTAACTGATTACTATTTCATTACACTCCTCTATTGTCTAGTGGGGTATTGATCTCTATTTATGCCAAATACACATACACACTCTCGCACATACACCCACAACACCCCTTCCTGTTACTTACAAGCCCTAGCTGAGAGTAAGGCAAAGACCCCTTTACACTCACAACTCCCCCGTCCTGTTACGTACAAGCCCTACCTGAGAGTAAGACAAAGGCCCCTTTACTCAAACAACTCCCCCTTCCTGTTACCAACAAGCCCTTGCTGAGAGTAAAGCAAAGACCCTTTACACTCACAACTCCCCCTTCCTGTTACCTACAAGCCCTAGCTGAGAGTACAGCAAAGACCCTTTACACTCACAACTCCCCCTTTCCTGTTACCTACAAGCCCTAGCTGAGAGTCAGGCAAAGGCACCTTTACACTCACCACTCCCCTCCCCCCTTCGTGTTACCTACAAACCCTAGCTGAGAGTAAAGCAAAGACCCCTTTACACTCACAACTCTCCTTCCTGTTACCTACAAGCCCTAGCTGAGATTAAAGCAAAGACCCATTTACACTCACAACTCTCTCTTCCTGTTACCTACAAGCCCTAGCTGAGAGTAAAGCAAAGACCCCTTTACACTTACAACTCTCCCGTCCTGTTACCTACAAGCCCTAGCTGAGAGTAAAGCAAAGACCCCTTTACACTCACAACTCTCCCTTCCTGTTACCTACAAGCCCTAGCTGAGAGTAAAGCAAAGACCCCTTTACACTCACAACTCTCCCGTCCTGTTACCTACAAGCCCTAGCTGAGAGTAAAGCAAAGACTCCTTTACACTCACAACTCTCCCGTCCTGTTACCTACAAGCCCTAGCTGAGAGTAAAGCAAAGACTCCTTTACACGCCGTAATGCCTATATATTATATGGTGCCAGCACCACATTTCTACAGACCAGTCAGCACTGGATGGGTGATGTGGTCATTATTACGCCGCCTTTACTTCCCAGAGTATTTTCTGGAAACCCTCTTTGTCTGGGTGGACCTGCGATCACAGGTCAGTACAATAATCTCGCCTCGGTGGGGTTTCCAACACATGGCCACCGGACAATCAGGCAAGCAGGCCAGCCACTGCGCAAGTCTCTCACTATCCCTAACTTAATATATGTACCCTATTGATACACTTGCTTTACATTCTCCTTCTATTCCAATTATTTCTCTTCCCGAATCTCTCTCTCTCTCTCTCTCTCTCTCTCTCTCTCTCTCTCTCTCTCTCTCTCTCTCTCTCTCTCTCTCTCTCTCTCTCTCTCTCTCTCTCTCTCTCGTAACCTGCATGTTCGTTAAGGTAAGTCTTTTAAATTCCCAAGTGCGTATCGCGGGAAATCAGATACTGCATGTTCAATTCTAGTAAACAAAAATAAAATAATGGAGTAAATCTTTAGGTACTGATTGACACTGGCAGAAGACAAAGAAAAAGGTAATATACGCATACATTTGAGGATAATGTAGGAAACAGACAAGCTGGAGGCTTGTTAATGGTATTTTTGTTCTGTCTAGTGCATTGTCTGATGTCCGCTCTCTGTAGATAATAGAATGTAGACAACAGATTGTAGACACCACAGTGTAGACAATGTAATGTAGACAACGTATTGTAGACTATACTATGTAGACACCATAATGTAGATAACGTAATGCAGACAACGCATAGTAGGCAACAGAATGTAGATAATAGAATGTAGATAAAAGAATGTAGACAACAGAATGTAAACAACAGAATGTTAATCACAGATTGTATACAACCGAATATAGATAATAAAATGTAGACAACAGACTGTAAAGATTAAAGTTTAGACAACTGAATGTAGCCGATATATTGTAGACCAGAATGTAGAAATTATAATATAGACAACAGAAAAACTTAACGATTTACGAAAACTAGATCTGGGAAGGCTGTTGTCTAGAATGTCCTAAATCTGCTCCCTGTCACAACGCTATTGCCATGACAGCCTATCAACACATGTACATTGACATCACTGTCAGTAATTCTAACACATTTTCACAGCCCACCATAGATGCCCTAAAGTAGGCTAAAGCCTCCCCTGACGTTACTGTTTTCTTTGTCTCATTTTCCCGCGAGTGTCTTGACGTTCATCTCCCACCTTTCATTCTCTTACATATCCCATGTTCCATTAATGCGCGTCATTTAAATTGCAGATGGCGTGATGTGTTTCTTGTGGAATCTGGTGACGCATATTCCAGTTATTTTAAACGTATTTCTCAGTTATCTGATGCCAGATCCTAGATTTCTCTGCCCGATACCTCGTGATAATATCATCATTATGCAGCAGCTCCTTCGCAGAACAACGCTCCCATGAAGATCCGTTGAAAAGTTGCTCGGATCTGAGTTAGTTCTGCTGCCTCATGCATTGTCATACTCAAGGTGTCTACAAGGTCCTGTGTCTATCTTCCAGCTGGCTGACCCTTGCATTTTCTTCCAAGAGCCAGACCTTCATTCGCTCTTCCATCCAGGCCACTGTGACGTTTCATATGACCAAAGTATTTCAGTTTCCGAGACAAGATACTGTTTATGAGTCGGTAATTTTCCATGATAATAACTTGTTGAATGTCAGTATTATTTGTTCGTCTTCAGCCACGGCATGTAAAGGGTTTTTCAGTGCCGTTCAAATCCCCTGATATTCTGTGTTCATCAGTCAGTCAATCATGTGCCGTCTCCAAAGTGAATGTTGGCTACAATGGATCTCCAACACTGTCTATCTCTCGCCCTGATTATACATTCTGTCACAATGATGTTCATCCATCTCTTGACGTTATCTCCTCACTTGTATTCTGCGTCAATGACTATGATATGTGTTCTTCACAGTTTTCCCTCTGCATTGCTATAGCCAGTAAACACCTGACTTCTTTTGAACAACGCCCCCTGTTGCTGATTTTTAAAATTCGTCTCGAACCAATGACCACCGAACCGACAGGCGAGCGCCTAGGCACTACCTACTGCTGCGCCGAGGATATGTCAAATCCTAACACTTCACAGCCCAAAGGTAACATCTTTACCTGTCAATGGTACACAGAAGCTAGATTGTCCAGAATTGTGGTTGTTACTATTACTGTCAAAGACAGAGTTTTACAATTCTCTGTATGCGATAGGGCAGCATGAACGGATGGGTCTTATGGGCAGACAGGCCTTATGGGCAGGCGGATCTTATATGCGTCGGGGTCTCATGCCTTTCGGTTCGGTGGTCATTGGTTCGGGGAGGATTGTAGAAATCAACAAGTGTGTGTGTTGTTCAAGAGAAGTCAGATGTACACTGGCTGTAGCAATGCAGAGATACAAATCTGGGGATCTTATACTAGTCCTTGATCCGTGGTTAGTGGGTCGAATCCCCAGTCTTCTCCCACAAGGGCAAGCAAGGTCTCCTAAGTACGCCGACAATCGTAAAGTGTAGGTCGCATAGAATTCTGGTTACATTTCTAATTTAGGAAAACTATCTTATCGCATAATATTTACAGAGTGTGTGCTTCTGGTATATGCCAACTGTGATCCTCCCAGGTCTACTGGGTTCGTGCACCTAAGTGTGAATCTCGTAGTGTCACGTAAACATCAGAAGATCAGACACATATGGATATGTTCAAATGCAGCGTAGATGGTTTGTGAAGTAACCAACCAACTATCTAGTAAGTTGATCAATCGTGCAATCAATCAATAATATATACCTAACACCAAAAGACATGGGACAATACTAACCTAACACTAACGGACATGGAACACCACCAAACTTACACTAACGAACATGGAACAATAAAACCTAGCACTAACGAACATGGAACAATACTAACCTAACACAAAAGGATATGGAGCAATACAAACCTAACACTAATGGACGTGGAACAATACAAACCTAACACTAAAGGATATGGAACAACACTAACCTAACACTAAAGGATATGGAACAATACTAACCTAATACTAACGGACACGGAACAACGCTAACCTAACACTAACGGATATAGAGCAACAGTACACTGGCAGTAAGGGTCATGAATCTATACTAACCTAACACTAGAATATGAATGGAGCAGCTTTCATCTAACACTAAAGGTAAAGCGGTGCTTTCCATCCAGCGCGATCATGTACCAATTCATTCCGATACTTGTATTGATGAAGAAAACACTCTATTACGTTTGTGTGTGTGCATAGATCTGGATATATCAGTTGATGTCTCCCTTTTGACCTCCCTTTAAGGGAGTCTCCGTGGCCGAGTGGTTTTGCCCGCCTCGCGCTCTGAAGGTTGTGGGTTCGATTCCGGGCTACTTCATTCGGTTCATGAGTGCAGTTTTCTCGGAAACTCCTGGGGGTCGTCGTTGGAGCTGCGAGTACGTGTTTTGTGCGACGATTTCGGCAGACCACCGTGTGGAAAGAGACCGAACCATATGGGATAAAACCCGGTGTAAGGAATCTGACCCTCTTGTCTGTTAAACCCACCCTCTTCTTTTCTGACTTTCATCCAACAGTGCACAAAAAACTGTTTACGATTACGGTTGTTATCCATTCTTCTATGCCCCCCAACCTCCTAAGTCTTCTAGAGCTGCCTGCTGTCATGGTGGATTAGAGCTTGACACGCTAAAGTACGTGAATGATTGTTGCTCCGTTTTATCTTTTGATGGTCGTTATTTGTCGAAGGCAGAACGTGTCAAAGCTGCTGAGTCTTGATTCTTGTCACATGTGGATTGTCCGTGTCTCAGATCTATACCTGGCAGTGGTGAGAACATATGTCTGATGGCAGGCCAGATTCACTGTCCTTTACCGTTAGTTTATTGTTGTCCCATGTCCTTTACTGTTAGTTTACTGTTATCCCATATCCTTTACCGTTATTTTACTTTTGTACCAACTCCATTCTAGTGTTTAGTGTTCTACGAATTTATTCTATTGTTAGTTTACTTTTGTACCGACTCCATTCTAGTGATTAATGTTCTATGAATTTATTCTAGTGTTGTGTTACTGCTGTCCCATATCATGTACCGTTAATTTACCATTGTGCCTTGTCCTTTATCGTTACTTTACCCGTGTCCCATATCCTTTACCTTTATTTTACTGCTCCTAGATGTAATTATCTGTTAGTTTACTGCTGCTCCATGCCCTTTAGCATCCGCCTACCAGAAGCCAGACATATCTGACTGTTTTCATCTCATATTATACATGAAAACTCAGCCACGTGTGAACACACAGATTACCAGAAGTGACTTGCAGACTATATTGCAAGAGAATCTGACCGACATACTTTACTTAATCTGTACTTGTAGCCTCCACCACTGGAACCACTCAAAGTGCACTTTATAAATGTGGGGCAAATGTGGGGCCACTTGAAGCGGCCCGTGTGGACTACAAGTTAAACCCACATTGAAGCCAGATTATGTCCACCCCTGAAACTTTCAGCTCTCTATTGTACGCTGTGCTATCATTAGTCTGCGACTGTGGCTTATGGGTAGTGATCGCAGTTTCACAATCTCACAAACCAGGTTAGAAATTAGCCGCAAGCGATTTGGAAGCAGACCGCTGTGCGTCGATTTTCACAATGCTGCTTCTTCTTCTTCTTCTTCTTCTTCTTCTTCTTCTTCTTCTTCTTCTTCTTCTTCTTCTTCTTCGTTCATCCGGAGTTTTTTTTCCCGGACGTGATTGCGTTGTGCCTGTTTGCAGCAGAGTAGGCCGACACATCCGACTTCTGCGGGCATTTCTTGACCGGGTTAACCTTCCCTGGGACAATGCTATTAGTAGGTCAGCTTGGCTGCATGGATAAGAATGCGCGTTCTTAAACATCCAGTGTACTGATGCCGAAGTCAGGGATTCAACCCCTACACCGGACAGTTGCACTAAAATCTTGACATATCGTCCTTGCCTTGGGGACGTTAATTACAAGTACCCCTGAAGTAAGAGTGGGTTCACCTGATGGCGAGGGTCACTGTTTATAGGTAAAGCTAATCCACACGCAAAATTCAAACACAGCACTACTAGAAATAATGTCCCCTCTGCTGTGTGTCCACCGTGACGAGGTAGAGGGGCTTGTGCGTCCCAATGACCCCAAGAGCTATGCCGACGGTAGCACAGCTACTGGTAGGGCCACCCATGTCCGACAGGTCAAGGGAGAGGGACCAGACGAAGAGACACACAAACCTGCTGCCTTGTAGGTAGACTGGGGACAGTCAAAGGCTAGGGAAAGCACCCCAAATACATGCTTGTCGAAATCGGATGTACTGAGGCCACAGGCTTGACAAAGCAGGTGCAACGTGAAACCTGCTGCCTTGTAGTAGACTGGGGACAGTCAAAGGCTAGGGAAAGCATCCCGAATAAATGCTTGTCGAAATCGGATGTACTGAGCCACAGGCTTGACAAAGCAGTGCAAACGTAACTTAATTCATGATGTCACAAATCAAAATTAATCGATATGGTGCTAATCCCGTGAAGTCCCATCAGGCGGTGATAGTGCCGGGCCCCCTGCCTCGAGGGGGTCCACCCATGACTACTAGGGTGGTCACCTTCCCTGTGCTTGGGGGGCCTTACACTCACAACACCCCCCCCCCCCCCTTTTTCGTGTTACCTACAAGCCCTAGATGAGAGTAAAGCAAAGACCCCTTTACACTCACAACCTACAAGCCCTAGCTGAGAGTAAGGCAAAGTCCCCTTTACACTCACAACTCCCCCTTCCTGTTACCTACAAGCCCTGGCTGAGAGTACAGCAAAGCCCCCTTTACACTCACAACCTACAAGCCCTAGCTGAGAGTAAGGCAAAGGCCCCTTTACACTCACAACTCCCCCTTCCTGTTACCTACAAGCCCTAGCTGAGAGTAAAGCAAAGCCCCCTTTACACTCACAACCTACAAGCCCTAGCTGAGAGTAAGGCAAAGGCCCCTTTACACTCACAACTCCCCCTTCCTGTTACCTACAAGCCCTAGCTGAGAGTAAAGCAAAGACCCCTTTACACGCCGTAATGCCTATATGGTATATTGTGCCAGCACCAAATTTCTGTAGACCAATCGATACTGAATGGGTGGTTTGGTCAATATTACGCCACCTTTACTTCTCAGAGTATTTTATGGAAACCATTTTTGTCTGGGTCGACCTGCGATCACAGGCCATTAAAATAATCTCGTCTCGGTGGGGTTTCGAACTCATAGTCACCGGACAATCAGGCAAGCGGGCCGCGACTACGCAAGTCTCTCCCTATCCCTAACCTAATATATGTACCCCTATTGATACACTTACTTACATTACCCCTCTATTCCAATTCTTTCTCTCCCCGAATCTCTCTCTCTCTCTCTCTCTCTCTCTCTCTCTCTCTCTCTCTCTCTCTCTCTCTCTCTCTCTCTCTCTCTCTGCCTCTCATTTCTCTCTCGTAATCTCCATGTTCGTTAAGGTTAAAAAAATTATTTAATTCTCAAGTGCGTATAGCGGGGAATCAGATACTGCATGTTCAATTCTAGTAAACAAAAATAAAATAATGAAGTAAATCTTTAGGTACTGACTGACACTGGCAGAAGGCAAAGAAAAAAGTAATATACGTATACATCCGAGGATAATGTAGGAAACAGACAGATGTAAAGCTGGAGGATTGTTAATGAAATTTTTTTCTGTCTAGTGCATTGTCTGATGTGAGCTCTCTGTAGATAATAGAATGTAGACAACAGATTGTAGACACCACAGTGTAGACAATATAATGTAGACAACGTATTGTAGAATATACTATGTAGACACCATAATGTAGATAACGTAATGCAGACAACACTTTATAGGCAACAGAATGTAGATAATAGAATGTAGACAACAGAATGTAGACAACAGAATGTTGATCACAGATTGAATACAACCGAGTATAGATAATAAAATGTAGACAACAGACTGTAAAGATTAAAGTTTAGACAACTGAATGTAGCCGATATATTGTAGACCAGAATGTAGAAATTATAATATAGACAACAGAAAAACTTAACACACTCAACATACTACAGTGGAATGCCGAAGGAGTTTACAAGAAGAAAGACTCCATAACACAGCGTCTTCATAAAGATAGAATAGATGTGGCATGCATTCAAGAGACACACCTCAACGCCAATCACAAATTCTCAGTCAGAGGATATCAGGCCACACGTTTCGACCGCGAAGGACACAAAGGAGGAGTTCTAATACTTACACGAAATACAATACCTTGCAGCGAAGTATCTGTGATCTCAGACAACCAAACGGAAATTATAGGTGTTGATATAATGATAAAGGACGTGAAAATAAGAATCTACAATCTGTATAGCCCAGCAGATAAGGACCTTACACTCTCAAACATGAAAATAACTGACACAAACTGCATTATTGTCGGAGACTTTAATAGCCGTTCAGAAAGATGGGGATACCCAGATACTGACAAAAGAGCAGATGAATTGGAGGACTGGGAAATAGACTCAAATCTCCATCTACTCAACAAAGCGGATGACACACCGAGCTTCTACTCCAGAAGATGGCTTACCACTTCTACTCCAGACTTAGCTTTCTGCACAGGAGACATCCTCAACAAAATCGATCGCCATGTGCTGGACCAATTAGCAGGTAGTGACCACAGACCAATCAAGCTTGTAATGAATATGGAGTAGTGTTCCACAGGAGCAAAAGCCCTTGCCCCGCTGGAATTACAAACGAGCAGATTGGGACAGATTTGCCATACTAACAGACAAATATTGTGAAAACATAAATACACGATATGGCAACATAAAGCAAATGGTGGAAAGTCTAAACAGAGCGATAATACAGGCAGCCACTGAGTCCATTCCAAGAGGAGCGAGGAAAAATTACAAACCATACTGGACTGAAGAACTACAAAGTTTGGAGGACAAAGTTGAAGATGCCAGGAAGACAGCAGAGAGAGAACAAACAATTGAAGCGAACATCTCTCTCAAAGCCATCTCAGCAAAATATAAAAGAACAGTAAATCAAACAACAAGAGATTGTTGGAGGGAAAAAACAGAAAACCTGAATTTTGACAGGGATGGAAACAAGCTTTGGAAACTAGTGAAAGCCATGAACAATGAAGGACCTAGAAAACAAACAAATAACAATTAAACAAGGAAATGCCTTGCTTACAGGAAAAAAGGCAGCAAATGCACTAATGGAACACTATGCAAATGCAAACCACATTGATATTACAACTGAACAGAAGAAAGCAATCAAAGACAAACAGATACATCATAGAAATACAGAGACAGCAGCAGAAATATATGATGGCAAATCTAACAATGGAAGAAATGGAACAGGCAATGAACACCCTAAAAAAGAAGAAATCACCAGGAAAGGATGGAATCACAATGAATGCTAATATGACTAGGCACCAAGGCAAAGAAGAAACTACTAGCAGTCCTAAATAACAGTTGGAAAGAGAGGAATAGTCCCACAGGCACGGAAGGAAGCTATACTAATACCAGTCCCAAAGAAAGGAAAGACCTGGAAGAACTAAATGGCTATCGACCTATCAGTCTACTTAGCTGTGTAGGAAAAATTAATGGAACGCATTATCAAATGGCAGGCTAACATGGCATCTGGAAGAAAACAAACTCTTAACACCACACCAAGCAGGATTCAGAAAGTACAGATCCACTGAAGATCAAATACCTATATAGCTCAGGAAATAGAGGATGCCTTCCAAGAGAAAAAGCACACACTAGCAGTCTGGATAGATTTAGAAAAAGCATTTGATAAAGTATGGAAGGAAGGACTGAAAGTAAAACTGCAAAAAATGCATGTTTGTGGGAAAATGTATAAATGGATCAGCCACTACCTTGAGAACAGAACTGCCAGGACAAAAGTACAAGGACAAACAAGCAAAATGATGCTGTTGGAGCAAGGTGTCCCCCAAGGAGGAGTTCTTTCACCAACATTATTCCTAGCATATATAAATGATATCACGGAAAATTTTCCAGCCAGAGTACACACATCCTCCTTTGCAGATGACCTAGCCATATGGACATCTGAAGGAATATATTAGTACAGCTAACAGCAGAATACAGCAAGCCTTATTAGCGCTAGAGGACTGGTCAAAATCATGGCTAGTGAAGATAAGGTGAGGAGAAAACAACATGCACAGTGTTCTCCCTCGCAATAAAACTCAGCACCTAAGCTGGTATTGAATGGAAAAATATTGTGCCATGAAGAAAATCCAAACTATCTAGGAGTCACCTTTGATCGTCGCCTGACATGGAAAACACAGGTTGAGAAAAATCGAACAAGAGCAAGGCAGAGAATGGCAATCATGAAAAAGCTTGCTGGTACAACGTGGGGAGCAGATGAGAAAGTTCTCAAGAAGTTATATACTGGACGGGTGAGGCCAGTACTGGAATATGGCATTGCAGCTTGGGCAACAGCAGCTAAGTCAAACTTTAACAAAATATGTAGAGTCCAAAACCAAGGAATGCGAATCATAACTGGAAGCCTGAAGACAACGCCTATTAATGAACTAGAAAAGATCACTTGTTTACAACCAATGCAGGATAGAAGAGATAGCAGAGCCCAGCAACAAGCAGAAAAATTAGAAGATTGACAGACCACCCTATGTATAAAAGGTTTAGTGGTTTTGAAAGGGAAGACTGAAGCGTAGCAACTTTGTAGAAACTGCAAAACGAAAGATTAGGGCAGATCCTATACTTAACATATCAACAGTCAAACCCATTTACAATGCACACAAGTTCCCAGCTTGGAGACAGCAGCAACTGCCTGAGATGATAGAAAACATTCCTGGTATTGAGAAACAGAACACTCAGCATGAAACCGAAAGAAGAGAAATAACCCTCAACTACATAAAAGAACATTACCCAAGCAGCAACTGGACCCATGCATATACAGATGGATCAGCCAAAAATTCAATAGAGAATGGAGGAGGAGGAATTCTCCTAAATTTAAAAAATGGAGTGAAAAAAACACATTCAATGGCAACTGGAAAGTTTTCAAGTAACTTCAAAGCGGAGGTAGAGGCTCTGAAAACTCCAGCAGAAATGCTCCTGATGGAGGAAAATAAAGAGAAGCAAATAGCTATCTTCACAGATGCAAAGTCAGCTGTCTCAATACTGAAGAGCAATAATAGCACAGAAATAGCTGACCTAAGAGCAGCACTCCATGGTCTATGCCAGAAATCCAAAAAAGTTGTAATACAGTGGATCCCATCACATTGCAGTATACCTGGAAATGAAGAGGCTGACAGACTGGCAAAAGAGGGCGGACGAATACCACAGCCTGACATAGACACAACCTATAACGAGGCAAAGAGGTTGATAAAAAGCACCTATAGAACCAAATGGGAATCAGAGCATCCAGGTCACCAGAAGGATGATGCATATTACAAACTCGACTGAAGAGAACAAGTAGCAATCTTCAGACTCCGCACAGGACATAACAGGCTGAAATACCACTTGTTCAATAAACTAAAGATAGGAGATACCGATGAATGCAATTGTGGAACTGGTAAAATGACAGCTAAACATTTGCTGCAGGAGTGCCCAATATATGCAGAACAGAGAAAGATATTTTGGCCCACACCTGCTTCATTTGAGGACAAGCTCTATGGAGATAACAAGCTCAAGTTGACTGCAGCTTACTTTAACTACATTCAGGTTGACATTTAAAGGTGCATGAAGAAGTATTTAGACTGCCGCACTTCATACCACAGGTATGTCGGTTACAAAAGCGCCCCAGAGGCATGAAATGGAATATTGCTTGGATAGCAATCCATTACGTGGAAAGTCGGAAACCAAAAGCTCACTGTGTGGGCTTCATAAAAGGTGGAAAAAGTGTCCTAGTGGCACGAAATGGAATATTGCTTGGATAGCAAATCCATTATGTGGAAAGTCCGAATCGAAAGCACACTGTGTGGGCTTATAAAAGGTGGAAAAATTGTCCTAAGTGGCACGAAATGGAATATTGCTTGGATAGCAAATCCATTATGTGGAAAGTCCGAATCAAAAGCTCACTGTGTGGATGTCATCTGCAGACTGCATACTTCTGGTTTCCGGAAGAACAGCCTATGGTGAACGGAAGGCCCAATATACGGAAGTGAGGCTAAGCAGCCATGTGCAGGACGTGACGATTCCTTGGGTGAGCCCAGTACCAGAGCGCTGTGTGTCGGCTCTGCAAGTATGGAAGCCTCCTTGGATGGCGGGGAATGCCCATGGTCTGCCCTGCCTTCCCTTGAGGGCTGACCAGGATGTCTTTGGCTGTTCTATATGGGCCAGCTGGGATGGGGGATAACACCACAACAGTGAGAGCCAAACTTCCTAAGACACCCCCGGGAAGGTTAACCCGGTCAACAAATGCCCGCAGAAGTCGGATGTGTCGGCCTAACGGCGCAAGAACGCAGCTCTGCTGTACATGGGAACAACGCAATCACGTCCAAAAAAAAAAAAAAATCCGGATGAACGAAGAAGAAGAAGAATAGATGTGGCATGCATTCAAGAGACACACCTCAACGCCAATCACAAATTCTCAGTCAGAAGATATCAGGCCACACGTTTCGACCGCGAAGGACACAAAGGAGGAGTTCTATACTTACACGAAATACAATACCTTGCAGCGAAGTATCTGTGATCTCAGACAACCAAACGGAAATTATAGGTGTTGATATAATGATAAAGGACGTGAAAATAAGAATCTACAATCTGTATAGCCCAGCAGATAAGGACCTTACACTCTCAAACATGAAAATAACTGACACAAACTGCATTATTGTCGGAGACTTTAATAGCCGTTCAGAAAGATGGGGATACCCAGATACTGACAAAAAGAGCAGATGAATTGGAGGACTGGGAAATAGACTCAAATCTCCATCTACTCAACAAAGCGGATGACACGCCGAGCTTCTACTCCAGAAGATGGCTTACCACTTCTACTCCAGACTTAGCTTTCTGCACAGGAGACATCCTCCACAAAATCGATCGCCATGTGCTGGACCAATTAGCAGGTAGTGACCACAGACCAATCAAGCTTGTAATGAATATGGAGTATGTTCCACAGGAGCAAAAGCCCTTGCCCCGCTGGAATTACAAACGAGCAGATTGGGACAGATTTGCCATACTAACAGACAAATATTGTGAAAACATAAATACACGATATGGCAACATAAAGCAAATGGTAGAAAGTCTAAACAGAGCAATAATACAGGTAGCCACTGAGTCCATTCCTAGAGGAGCGAGGAAAAATTACAAACCATACTGGACTGAAGAACTACAAAGTTTGGAGGACAAAGTTGAAGATGCCAGGAAGACAGCAGAGAGAGAACAAACAATTGAAGCGAACATCTCTCTCCTCTCAAAGCCATCTCAGCAAAATATAAAAGAACAGTAAATCAAACAACAAGAGATTGTTGGAGGGAAAAAACAGAAAACCTGAATTTTGACAGGGATGGAAACAAACTATGGAAACTAGTGAAAGCCATGAACAATGAAGGACCTAGAAACAAACAAATAGCAATTAAACAAGGAAATGCCTTGCTTACAGGAAAAAAGGCTGCAAATGCACTAATGGAACGCTATGCAAATGCAAACAACATTGATATTACAACCGAACAGAAGAAAGCAATCAAAGACAATCAGACATATCATAGAAATACAGAGACAGCAGCAGAATATATGATGGCAAATCTAACAATGGAAGAAGTGGAACAGGCAATGAATACCCTAAAAAAGAAGAAATCACCAGGAAAGAATGGAATCACAAATGAAATGCTAATATGACTAGGCACCAAGGCAAAGAAGAAACTACTAGCAGTCCTAAATAACAGCTGGAAGAGAGGAATAGTCCCACAGGCATGGAAGGAAGCTATACTAATACCAGTCCCAAAGAAAGGAAAAAACCTGGAAGAACCAAATGGCTATCGACCTATCAGTCTACTTAGCTGTGTAGAAAAATTAATGGAACGCTTTATCAATGGCAGGCTAACATGGCATCTGGAAGAAAACAAACTCTTAACACCACACCAAGCAGGATTCAGAAAGTACAGATCCACTGAAGATCAAATAACCTATATAGCTCAAGAAATAGAGGATGCCTTCCAAGAGAAAAAGCACACACTAGCAGTCTGGATAGATTTAGAAAAAGCATTTGATAAAGTATGGAAGGAAGGACTGAAAGTAAAATTGCAAAAAATGCATGTTTGTGGAAAAATGTATAAATGGATCAGCCACTACCTTGAGAACAGAACTGCCAGGACAAAAGTACAAGGACAAACAAGCAAAATGGTGCTGTTGGAGCAAAGGTGTCCCCCAAGGAGGAGTTCTTTCACCAACATTATTCCTAGCATATATAATGACATCACAGTAAATTTTCCAGCCAGAGTACACACATTCCTTCTTTGCAGATGACCTAGCCATATGGACATCTGAAGAATATATTAGTACAGCTAACAGCAGAATACAGCAAGCCTTATTAGCGCTAGAGGACTGGTCAAAATCATGGCTAGTGAAGATAAGTGAGGAGAAAACAACATGCACAGTGTTCTCCCTCTCAAATAAAACTCAGCAACCTAAGCTGGTATTGAATGGAAAAATATTGTGCCATGAAGAAAATCCAAACTATCTAGGAGTCACCTTTGATCGTCGCTTGACATGGAAGACACAGGTTGAAGAAAAAATCGAACAAGAGCAAGGCAGAGAATGGCAATCATGAAAAAGCTTGCTGGTACAACGTGGGGAGCAGATGAGAAAGTTCTCAAGAAGTTATATACTGGACGGGTGAGGCCAGTACTGAATATGGCATTGGCAGCTTGGGCAACAGCAGCTTAGTCAAACTTTAACAAAATAAGTAGAGTCGAAAACCAAGGAATGCGAATCATAACTGGAAGCCTGAAGACAACGCCTATTAATGAACTAGAAAAGATCACTTGTTTACAACCAATGCAGGATAGAAGAGATAGCAGAGCCCAGCAACAAGCAGAAAAATTTAGAAGATTGACAGACCACCCTATGTATAAAAGGTTTAAGTGGTTTTGGAAAGGAAGACTGAAGCGTAGCAACTTTGTAGAAACTGCAAAACGAAAGATTATGGCAGATCCTATACTTAACATATCAACAGTCAAACCCATTTACAATGCACACAAGTTCCTAGCTTGGAGACAGCAGCAACTGCCTGAGATGATAGAAAACATTCCTGGTATTGAGAAACAGAACACTCAGCATGAAACCGAAAGAAGAGAAATAACCCTCAACTACATAAAAGAACATTACCCAAGCAGCAACTGGACCCATGCATATACAGATGGATCAGCCAAAAATTCAATAGAGAATGGAGGAGGAGGAATTCTCCTAAATTTAAAAAATGGAGTGAAAAAAACACATTCAATGGCAACTGGAAAGTTTTCAAGTAACTTCAAAGCGGAGGTAGAGGCTCTGAAAACTCCAGCAGAAATGCTCCTGATGGAGGAAAATAAAGAGAAGCAAATAGCTATCTTCACAGATGCAAAGTCAGCTGTCTCAATACTGAAGAGCAATAATAGCACAGAAATAGCTGACCTAAGAGCAGCACTCCATGGTCTATGCCAGAAATCCAAAAAAGTTATAATACAGTGGATCCCATCACATTGCAGTATACCTGGAAATGAAGAGGCTGACAGACTGTCAAAAGAGGGCGGACGACTACCACAAGCCTGACATAGACATAACTATAATGAGGCAAAGAGGTTGATAAAAAGCACTTATAGAACCAAATGGGAATCAGAGCATCCAGGCCATCAGAAGGATGATGCATATTACAAACTCGACCGAAGAGAACAAGTAGCAATCTTCAGACTCCGCACAGGACATAACAGACTGAAATACCACTTGTTCAATAAACTAAAGATAGGAGATACCGACGAATGTAATTGTAGAACTGGAAAAATGACAGCAAAACATTTGCTGCAGGATTGCCCAACGTATGCAGAACAGAGAAAGATATTTTATCCCACACCTGCTTCATTTGAGGACAAGCTCTATGGAGATATCAACAAGCTCAAGCTGACCGCAGCTTACTTTAACTACATACAGGTTGACATTTAAAGATGCATGAAGACCCAGAGGCATGAAATGGAATATTGCTTGGATAGCAAATCCATTATGTGGAAAGTCCAAATCGAAAGCTTCGCTGTGTGGGCTTCATAAAAGGTGGAAAAAAGTGTCCCTAGTGGCACGATATGGAATATTGCTTGGATAGCAAATCCATTATGTGGAAAGTCCGAATAGCAAATCCATTACGTGGAGAGTCTGAATCAAAAGCTCACTGTGTGGATGTCATCTGCAGACTGCATACTTCTGGTTTCCGGAAGAACAGCCTATGGTGAACGGAAGGCCCAATATACGGAAGTGAGGCTAAGCAGCCATGTGCAGGACGTGACGATTCCTTGGGTGAGCCCAGTACCAGAGCGCTATGTATCGGCTCTGCAAGTATGGAAGCCTCCTTGGATGGCGGGGAATGCCCATGGTCTGCCCCTGCCTTCCCTTGAGGGCTGGCCAGGATCTTTGGCTGTTCTATATGGGCCAGCTGGGATGGGGGATAACACCACAACAGTGAGAGTCAAACGTCCTAAGAAACCCCGGGAAGGTTAACCCGGTCAACAAATGCCCGCAGAAGTCGGATGTGTCGGCCTAACGGCGCAAGAACGCAGCTCTGCTGTAAACAGGCACAACGCAATCACATCCGAAAAAAAAAAACTCCGGATGAACTCAGAAGAAGAAGAAGAAGAAGAAGAAGAAGAAGAAGAAGAAGAAGAAGAAGAAGAAGAAGAAGACGAAAAAACTAACGTTTAGGAAACTAGATATGGAAGGCTGTTGTCTAGAATGTCCTAAATCTGCTCCCTGTCACAACGCTATTGCCATGACAGCCTATCAACACATGTACATTGACATCAGTGTCAGTAATCCTAACAGCCCATAGATGCCCTAAAGTAGGCTAAAGCCTCCCCTGATGTTACTGTTTTCTTTGTCTCATTTTCCCGCGAGTGTCTTGACGTTCATCTCCCACCTTTCATTCTCTTACATGTCCCATGTCCCATTAATGCGCGTCATTTAAATTGCAGATGGCGTGATGTGTTTCTTGTGGAATCTGGTGACGCTTATTCCAGTTATTTTAAACGTATTTCTCTGTTATCTGATGCCAGATTCTAGATGTCTTTGCCCCATACCTCGTGATAATATCATCATCATGCAGCAGGCCCTTCGCAGAACGACGCTCCCATGACGATCCGCTGAAAAGTTGCTTGAATCTGAGTTATTTCTGCTGCCTCATGCATTGTCATGCTCAAGGTGTCTACAAGGTCATGTGTCCATCCTTTAGCTGGCTGACCCTTGCATTTTCTTCCAAGAGCCAGACCTTCCTTCGCTCTTTCACCCAGACCACTGTGACGTTTCATATGACCAAAGTATTTCAGCTTCCGAGACAAGATACTGTTTATGAGTCTGTAATTTTCCATGAGAATAACTTGCAGAATGTCAGTATTATTCTTTCGTCTTCAGCCACGGCATTCAAAGGGATTCAAAACCCCTGATATTCTACTTTCAAAACCCCTGATATTCTGTGCTCATCAATCAGTCAATCATGTGCCGTCTCCAAAGTGAATGTTGGCTACAATGGACCTCCAACACTGTCTATCTCTCGCCCTGATTATACATTCTGTCACAATGATGTTCATCCATCTCTTGACGTTATCTCCTCACTTGTATTCTGCGTCAATGACTATGATTTGGGTTCTTCACACAGTTTTCCCTCTGCATTGCTATAGCCAGTAAACACCTGACTTCTTTTGAACAACGCCCCCTGTTGCTGATTTTTAAAATTCGTCTCGAACCAATGACCACCGAACGGACAGGCGAGCGCCTAGGCACTACCTACTGCTGCGCCGAGGATATGTCAAATCCTAACACTTCACATCCCAAAAGTAACATCTTTACCTGTCAATGGTACACAGAAGCTAGATTGTCCAGAATTGTGGTGGCTACTCTTACTTGCAAAGACAGAGTTTTACTACTCGCTGTATGAGATAGGGCAGCATGAACGGATGGGTCTTATGGGCAGGCAGGTCTTATGGGCAGGCAGGCCTTATGGGCAGGCGGGTCTTATATGCGTCGGGGTTTCATGCCTTTTGGTTAGGTGGTCATTGGTTCGAGGCAGATTTTAGAAATCAACAAGTGTGTGCGTTGTTCAAGAGAAGTCGGATGTACACTGGCTGTAGCAATGCAGAGATACAAATCTGAGGACCTTATACTAGACCTTGATCCGTGGTTAGTGGGTCGAATCCCCAGTCTTCTCCCACAAGGGCAAGCAAGGTCTCTTAAGTACGCCGACAATCGTAAAGGGTAGGTCGCATAGAATCCTGGTTACATTTCTAATTTAGGAAAACTATCTTATCGCATATTTACAGAGTGTGTGCTTCTGGTATATGCCAACTGTGATCCTCCCAGGTCTACTGGGTTCGTGCACCTAAGTGTGTACCTCGTTGTGTCACGTAAACATGAGGAGATCAGACACATACGGATATGTTCAAATGCAGCACAGATGATTTGTGAAGTAACCAACCAACCAACCAATAAACCAACCAACCAACTAGTAAGCTTAGCAATCATGCAATCAATCAATAACATATACCTAACACTAAAGGATACGGAACAATACTAATCTAACACTAACGGACATGTAACAACACAAACCTAACACTAAAGGATATGGAACAACACTAACCTAACACTAAGGGACATGGAACAATACTAACCTAACACTAACGGACATGGAACAATACTAACCTAACACTAACGGACATGGAACAATACTAACCTAACACTAACGGACATGGAACAATACTAACCTAACACTAACGGACATGGAACAACACTAACCTAACACTAAGGGACATGGAACAATACTAACTTAACACTAACGGACATTGAACGATACAAATCTAACACTAACGAACATGGAACAACACTAACCTAACACTAACGGACATGGAATAATACTAACCTAACATTAAAGGATATGGAACAACACTAACCTAACAGTAAGGGACATGGAACAATACAAACCTAACACTAACGGACATGGAACGATACAAATCTAACACTAACGGACACGTAACAACATTAACCTAACACTAACGGACATGGAACAACACCAACCGTACACTAAAGGATATAGAGCAACAGTACACTGGCAGTAAGGGTCATGAAACAATACCAGCCTAACTCTATAATATGGATGGAACAGCTTTCAACTGACACTAAATGTAAAGAGGTGCTCTCCTTCCAGCACGATCATCTACTAATTCATTGCAATACCCAGTATTGATCAAGAAAACACTCTATTACTGAGTTTTTTTGCATAGATCTTTAAATATTAGTGGTTTCTCCCTTTTGACGTCCTTTTAAGGGAGTCTCCGTGGTCAAGTGGTTATGCCCGCGTCACGCTCTGAAGGTTATGGGTTGGATTCCAGGCTACTTCTTTCGGTTCACGAGTGCAATTTTCTCGGAAACTCCTGGGGGTCGTCGCTGGAGCTGCGGAGTACGTGTTTTTTTTTTTGTGCGACGAATTCGGCAGATCACCCCGTGGAAAGAGACCGAGCCATATGGGATAAAACCCGGTGTAAGAAATCTGATCCTCTTGTCTTTTAAACCCACCTTCTTCTTTTCTGACTTTCATCCAACAGTGCACAACAAACTGTTTACGATTACGGTTGTTATCCATTCTTCTATGCCCCAACCTCCTAAGTCTTCTAGAGCTGCCTGCTGTCATGGTGGATTAGAGCTTGACACGCTAAAGTACGTGAATGATTGTTGCTTCGTTTTATCTTTTGATGGTCGTTATTTGTCGAAGGCAGAACGTGTCAAAGCTGCTGCGTCTTGATTCTTGTCACATGTGGATTGTCCGTGTCTCAGATCCATACCTGGCAGTGGTGAGAACATATGTCTGATGGTAGGCCAGATTCACTGTCCTTTACCGTTAGTTTATTGTTGTCCCATGTTCTTTACCGTTAGTTTACTGTTATCCTGCTTCTTCTTCTTCTTCTTCTTCTTCTTCTTCTTCTTCTTCTTCTTCTTCTTGTGCGTTCATCCGGAGTTTTCTTTTTGGACGTGATTGCGTTGTGCCTGTTTACAGCAGAGCTGCGTTCTTGCGCCGTTAGGCCGACACATCCGACTTCTGCGGGCATTTGTTGACCGGGTTAACCTTCCCGGGGTTTACTGTTATCCTATGTCCTTTGCCGTTATTTTACTCTTGTACCAACTCCATTCTAGTGTTTAATGTTCTACGGATCTATTGCAGTGTTATTTTACTCTTGTACCAACTCCAATCTAGTGTTTAATGTTCTACGAACCTATTCTATTGTTAGTTTACTGTTGTACCAACTCCATTCTAGTGATTAATGTTCTATGAATTTATTCTAGTGTTATTTTACTGCTGTCCCATGTCATTTACCGTTAGTTTACCGTTGTGCCTTGTCCTTTGTCGTTAGTTTACCCTTGTCCCATATCCTTTACCTTTACTTTACCGATGCTAGATGTAATTTTCTGTTAGTTTACTGCTGTTCCATGTCCTCTAGTGTTAGTTTAATGCTGTTCGATGTCATTTACCGTATTTTACTGTTGTTTCATGCCCTTTAGCATCCGCCTACCAGTAGCCAGACATATCTGTTTTCATCTCGTATTATACAGGAAAACTCAGCCACGTGTGAACACACAGATTACCAGAAGTGACCTGCAGACTATATAGCAAGAGAATCTGACCGACATACTTTACTTCATTTGTAGCCTCCACCACTGGAGCCACTCAAAGTGCAGTTTATAAATGTGGGGCAATTTTGGGGCCACTTGAAGCGGCCCATGTGGACTACAAGTTAAACTCACGTTGAAGCCAGGTTGTGTCCGCCCCTGAAACTTACAGCTCTCTATTGTACGCTGTGCTATCATTAGTCTGCGACTGTGGCTTAGGGGTGGTGATCGCAGTTTCACAATCTCACAAACCAGGTTAGAAATTAGCCGCAAGTGATTTGGAAGCAGACCACTGTGGGTCGATTTTCACAATGCTATTAGTAGGTCAGCTTGGCTGCATGGATAAGAACGTGTGTTCTTAAACATCCAATGTACTGATACCGAGGTCAGGGATTCAACCCCTACACCGGACAGTTGGATTAAAATCTTGACCTATCGTCCTTGACTCAGGGTAATTACAAGTACCTCTGAAGTAAGAGTGTGTTCGCCTGATGGCGAGGGTTACGGTTTATAGGTAAAGCGAATCCACAAGCAAAATTCAAACACAGCACTACTATAAATAGTGTGTATGGATTACTCTTGAGCTCAAAGCAAGTGAGCGCAAACAGAAAAAAATAATGCTATGAACCTTTCAGAAGACAATGGCAAACTACTGAACGTACAATTTCTTGGAAGGTCACAAACACTCATACAACGCCATGGTTGATTGCGACGTTCTGTAAAGGTCAGGCACCTAACTTTAGCATTAATCATACCACTTTGAACCCACCTAAATTGCCTCTGATGCCTCCAGCTGCATATATCAATGACTTCTCCATGACACAAGCCAGTTTCCACCGACCTAATTTTGTCTCAGTGTCAAAGTCAAACGGGCAATTAAGGGCTAGATTAGTCAGTGTCTTAGCGGCCCCGGGGAAACCCAACCGTGGGTTTGGTGTATGGTAAATGGGCAAACCCCACAATGAAGTGTTTACCTGTCAGCCATCCTCGGACATGATATATGGTAAATGGGAAGACCCTCACCTGGAAATGCTCATATGTCAGATGTAGCCATGGGCGATGCTGGGCCGTAAGGGGCAGTATTCAATTTCCCCGTTGTCAGGTGTGTCACGTGATATCTGACTCCGTTCTTTATGTTTACGATGAATGAATCACTGAAAAACGAGAAGTAGGTTGAGAGCTTTACCAAAGACAACTACAAAAAACAATGAACGTTGCGGCCAAAGCCTTCGTCAGCACAGAACAAACAAACAAAAATCGGTTAAACTAATACACGATCAACACTACATGAATGTCTAAATAACAACTCATCTGTGTCCAAGCTTAAGACGGCTATCCATGGCTGGAATGGAACGGATGTTGTGTTAAAGGGGTCAACTGACTAAAGGTCAGTACAGCCAGAAACTTTATGTTTACGAGCATGTTCATTTCTCATATACATGTTGACCAAAATGTGGCGGTATAGTATTGTACGTCTTTCCGTTACAGCACGGTCGGGGATCCCTTTTTTTCCCCGTCTTAGACCATTTGGATAATTATAACACCATTCGCCAGCCAAACACAGTTATCAACTTAAACGTTAGCCTGCTTTATTTGGTGAACCATTTAATTAACTCACCCTAAATGTAACGGCTGGAACTACTCCTTTTGTGAGGTGTGTGATGTTAGCTGGTATTGATGTTTTTGTTTGTTGTTTTGTTCGCTCGCTTTGACCTCAAGTGTAGTCCACGCTTGACTGATTTTTTATTCGTGTGGAATAGTTTTCCCTATTACCAGTGTTCCACGCCATCAGGCCTACCCACTCCGTTTTCAGAGGTACTTGTAATTTATGTCCCCAAGTCAAGGACGAGAAGTCAACATTATAGTCCAACTGACCCGCTACCTTGCCATCAGCACACCGGAAGTTTAAGAGTGTCCTGATGCCAAATCACCTGCAAGTGACTTTTAACCCCGTATGTGGGTTTGTGAAACAGCGTTCATTAACCCATAGTCACAGACGCCGACTAAACGTAACAATTAAAGAACCTTTCGTGCGTCCAGAGGCCGACCGGGTATATGGTGCTATTCCCGTATTTTTTTTAAAACCCCAATATGCAATCGATGGATGGTGAGGTTAATGAGTCATGAAAAGACCCCGCTTCCACTGGAGTCAGTGCGGTGTACAGACTTTCTTCGCGACCCAGCAGCAAGGTTTCGTGCTTACGGAGGATGTATGGCAACGCTATCCTTCCACTGTCCAAACTCAGAAACTGACTAAAAACAGAAACAAGATGTTTACAACTCTGTTTGAAGTTTAAGGGAGCCCACTTCACAATCGGGCAAGCTGGCATCCCTGGCCAGTCCGCCACTGGTAGGAATGACTGGGAATAAGTCTGGGTTGGTCATGATTTCTCCATTGGGTATTTCATTGGTCCATCCTGTACACGAGGGGGGCTTCAAATGAAAACCTTAAAAGTGTGACAAAAATAACCATGCCATTGTCTTCTAACCTGTCAATATTGTTGTTAAGGAATGTCAAGAGGAGTTAATCACATAACATCACGGTACAGACGAATACGGTGACGTCATAATAACAGTTTAAATATTACCGGCCCCACTTTTGACATGCACCAAAGAGGAGCAGCGTTCAGATATCCGTTTTTTTTTTTTGGTTTTCACCACTGAAGGGATGAAGTAATTGGAAATGCCTCGGCGAATGAATGCCCAGTATGGCGATGCATGCCTGTCAGTCTAGAAAGTGCATGAGTGGGGTAGGAAGCTTTAAAACTTTTCGGTCCGATGAAGAGGTACAGCAGGTAATGCATGAGTGGTTACACACGTGACCAACAGCATTATTTTCTACAGGAATCGGCGCTAGGAGGACTTGCATTGAACGCAGTGCTGACCACATCGAAAAAATACATCAATTTATTCTTTACTTTTTCAATATATATTCCCAAAAACATTTACGGTTTTCATTTGAAGCCCTCTCGTATAAAACGTGATTTGCAAGCTGACAATCTAACAGTTAATAAACCTGACGCTAACAACTAAGAGAATGCTACCGGTTAGAGATAATACACAGAGGAAACGTCGCTTTTACAATCACACAAACACAAAGGATAGAATGAACATTGAGCTCTGAACAGTGTTCAAATGTAAATAGAAGCAAACACGTATTAACTGTTTTTGCGTCTGTTTGTGTTTGCAACTGTGTTATTTCTGTTTGATGGTGAAGACTGTTTACTGGAACTTTCATTCTATTTCTCTGTGAAGTTTGTGGTGTGTATTAACAGTGTGCTTTGTGTCTTCTTCTTCTAATAGATCATGTGGTGTGGCGTTGGTGAGCGTGTATTTTCTGTCTCCGTGTGCAGCCAATCATTTCTGATACTGATGTTCCTTCTTGACATGATGTCAAATTGTCCTGCATCTTCTCTCTTCGTCTCCTCCTGCCTCTCTTCGTCTCCTCCTGCCTCTCTTCGCCTCCAACCTTCCGGTTGTCACGACATACTCCAGTTTGCCCCTTCTCATGCCCTGCCCAAAGAATGTGGATTGTCTTCTTCTGATGCGACTAACCAGTTCTCTGTGTGAGTTCACTTCTTTCAAGATATCTTCATTGCTCTTTCTATTCGTCCACGTTTTCTCAGCATTACTCTATAAAACTACATCT
This sequence comes from Cepaea nemoralis, assembly GCA_014155875.1. Taxonomy (NCBI): domain Eukaryota; kingdom Metazoa; phylum Mollusca; class Gastropoda; order Stylommatophora; family Helicidae; genus Cepaea; species Cepaea nemoralis. The sequence goes on from JACEFZ010002570.1 coordinate 52,928, forward strand.
CCGCAGTCTACACATAATTTCTCACTTGCCTGCTAATTCTTAATGATTCGCTTCCATACATTAGGATTGGTTCAGTAAAGCTTTTTGTCTTTACTTCTTATCAAACATGTGCATCGCTCATTGTGACCGTGAATGATATCTGTAGCATTCTCCTGGAAAACGGCATTTCTGCGGCGTCAAGCGATTATCTCAAATATTTGCTAATCTTCCAATGATTCACATCTATGTAACCTTTTTCTACCTAACACTTTTATACTAAAAGCTTTTCTACACGCACAAATCAGTCCAGTGCACTAGAAGTAGAACCACGTGTACAGACTATCCATCCATCCATCATGTGCCATGCCGGTAAGCGTGGGCGGTCATGTTTTGCCATCTCACTCGATCATCAGAGTCATGGATCAGCTCTGTGTTTCTGTCTCGACCATGCCACAAGGCCAAGCCATCTAGGTATTTGCTTCTAGGTCTTCCAGTTGTCACCAAGTTCTCCAATTCATTTCTTCTCATAACATGCCCAAAAATATTTGACTGTCTGCGTCTAATATCTCTAATCAATTTACGATCTTCATTTGTTTCTTGAAGGACTTGTTCATTGGTCTTTCTGGCTATCCATGGTATCCTTTGCATTTTCCTCAGAAACCACATTTATACAGCCATCATATGTTTTTCAGCTTGACTGCTCATTGTCCAAGTTTCGCATCCATACAAAAGTACAGGTTCTATGTATTACCTCAACACTCTTTTTCTCGTTTCAACTGACATCTTTTTATTGGTCAGTATGTTTTTCATCTTGCTAAAGGCTACTTTTGCCATGGCGATTCTTGTTCTAATCTCTTCAAGGCATCTCCCATCAGATGTTATTACTGTTCCGAGATAATTGTACCTATTCACTTGTTGAAGAATATTCCCATTTACTTGTATATTACATTGTGGTATTTCGTTCTTCCTAGTGACGACCATAATCTGTGTCTTTTTACAATTTAATTCTAACCTTCGTTGTTCACTGTGTGTAACAACCGCATCTACTAAATGTTGCAGATTCTGTTCATTGTCTGCAATCAAGACTGTATCATCTGCATATCTAATGTTATTGATGCATCGTCCCCCAATGTTGATTCCTGATGTATAGACTATGCTTGAGTTCAAAGCAAGTAAAAAAAAACAACAACAACAACACTTGCTTTGTCTTTCTTGTTTGATTTTGTGACCCTACAATCCTACATCATCCTCTCACCTCACCCCACTGCCCTTCTCTAATTGCCCTCCCCGCTTTGTTTATTTTCATCTTCTTTGTTAAGTCAGTTTGTAAACTGCTATATCAGTGAAAAGGAACATATTTGTTCTTTATTTTCAAGAACAGCATAATTTTACATGGAGTATACCTGACGACCTTTCCGTCCTTCTGTCTACCTACCGTTTGTGACGCCATACAGTTTTATACAACATCAATTCTACAACGTACAGCTCTCTTGAAGCACCGCATTTGATTTCCATTCATTTCCTTGTTGTCTAGCGTTGGCATTCATAAGTAATGAAACTGATGCTCGCGTTATGCCAATGTTTTCCAGAATTGTGAAATCTGAGTACAAATTCAATGTATCGTGTGTCTCATGTTGTATTACCGTAGAATATGAATGAAGTAATTAACATTTCAAATCTTAAGAAAACCTCTAGACATTGTTTACATGTGTCACAGAGCATAAGATATTCAATCATCATCATCATCATCATCATCATCATCATCATCATCATCATCGTCAGTTTTAAAAGTTAGTTGCATATCCTTTACAGGACTTCGTAGTCAACACCAGCAGTTTTCAGCTGTTTGAGATTTCTTCTTAAGTTTACATTCAGTAGTTTGCCATTGCTTTCTGAACGACCGGGATTAATACCATTGTATGAATATCAACGCAAAACAGTCTGCTGGCAAATAACCAGCAGCTGAACCTCTCAGCCACCCCCCCCCCCCCCCCCACCCCCCCCCCCCCCCCACCTTCCAGGAGAATATCACTTTAAGAAGTGGAATAAAGAAAATAGCCGTGTGTGGCAATACACTAGCCATGAGAGGCAAAGAAATACAGAGAAAAACATATTTGAAAAGCCGGAAAACAAAAACATAATAACAGCAACATCAACTGCATTACAATATTAGATGACAGAGGATTGGAAAATCATGATCGCCCATGCCTGCTCCATACCAGGCCCCAGAAGAAAAATCTAGGACAGGAATCAGAGTAAAAATTCTGACTAAACGAGTTCACGTGATGTGAGGCAAGAATTAACTCTTTACATGCATGGCTGGCCGGCTCACTGGCGAAGGAGTTACGGACGTAATCTCGCATACCCGCGTTCGAAACACACCTGCGGGCGATTTGGCAGCAGACCTCTCTGCGTGGTGTGTTACGAAATTGTATGGGTGCCGGTCGTTCAGAAAGCAATGGCAAACTGCTGAAAATAAACGTGCCGAGAGATCACAACAGCAAAAAATGCTGGTGCTGACTGCAACGTCATGTAAAGGATATGCAACTAACTATACATGGCTGCTGTGATAGAAATGAAGTGTCGAGTGTATTGATAGTTAACAAACATACCAATCCTGTAAATCACATGGTTCTCAAGCGCCTGTCTCGGCTTCCCGCTGGGTTAGGGGTGCACTGCCACATCCTGCTCCACCCCTAAAGGAGAAACTTTCGTGTCTTCAAGTCATAATTTATCACTACAGAACGCCAATGAAACAGTCCAAAGAGAAATGAGAGGGAGAACAGAACAGAAGTACGAGTGGCTGCAAATCTTTTGCGCAAACTTTCCAGACGATAACAAAAGTGCCAGTTTTCTTTCATAGCGCGGTTGTACATTTGCAACGAATAATCAGATTTAAAATAAATATTTTCCTAAAAGACCATGTCCACATTTTACAAGGGGCCTGCCTGGCAAGTTAAGCCCACTTTCCCTCCATTTTTGTTTATGACTTTTCGGTACGGTCAAAGGTTAAATGGTGGGGTGTCGGCGTTGGGAAGGCCGTGTTCCTGCTGTGTTGTCCCAGAGGTGACAGTTTTAAGGGGGATGGATAGTCGCGAGCGGACAATTCTTCTGTGAACTGGATGTTCTTTAATTGACCATTGTTACACAACTGGATGAGTTAAAATGTGCAGTGACAGCGAGGTTATAATTATATTATTCAAGGTGTTAAATATATTGCGTGATAAATAGCCGTAGGACTTAACATATCAATCAATCAATCAGTGATTTATTCATTATTATAATATATTAATAATAATATCCAAGGGGTTAATGTCTTTTTCCGTAATACCGTATATTCTAGTGAGTAACGTAACCTGCGCAATAATCGGTAGCGGTTCTCGCCACGTTGGTAACTTAGGGATATGTGAGCCGGTCACTCAGAAATCAATTGCAAACTACTGAGCGTTATCTAGCCTAGTACATCAACACCTGATGAAAATTGCTGGTGTTGACTGCAACATTATGTAAGGGATATGCAACATTTAAAAAATATAATATAATATTATGATACTCGCACGCTAACGCTAACCGGACTAACCCTAAGGCCACTAAGGGCGTGTAGTTTAAACTGGTTTAGGTTAAACTAAGGTGAGTACACAAGTTAACTCATTGGTTATGTACACATAGTTATTTGTTTATCCAGACATAGTTATGTGTGTGTCTTTGTGTGTTTTATGTACACTGCAGGAGATCCTCCTCCTGGAACGTCAAGCATTCTTTGCCCGCATTGTCAAAGAACATTTCGAGCCAAAATAGGCCTTACCAGTCAACCCCATTGGATGAAATGAATGGTCATCATCATTCTTGATGGACAAACACATGTGAATGTGTGTGTTTAACTAAACATTGTTACTTGTGTCTGTAGATATAGTTGTTATTATTTGTGTAAGTAGACATAGTCTTTGTGTCTAGATGGAATTTTGTATGAATCTAGAGGTAGTCTCATTTGTTACTCTAGACACAATTATATTTGTGTATTTAGTTAGATATAATTATTTGTGCATATAGACACAGTTATGTGTGTGTCCAGAAATAATTATTTCGGTATCTAGCCCCATGTATTTGTGGATCTAGACGTAATTATTTGTGGATCTAGAATAATTATTTGTGAATTTAGATATATTTATTTGTTCGTCGAATACAATAATCGATTGCTCAAATATATCGAAACATCGATTATTCGATACCAGCCGTTGCTATGCAAACAGAACATAAATAAATACACACGTAGTGTTTAGCGCTCATAGAAGTAGGGGTAAGATTAGAGATTAGAAGACGCACTAGACAACATACAAATTAAAAGCTATAGTTACCGACCGGGATTTGAACCTTTCACCTCCAAATGACGACAGCGCTTCGCTGAAGCTAGACGCATGACCAACTACTTCAGCTAGACACCCTTCCTTTATTATAATATATATCATCAATGTAAACAGAGGGTCTTATCTTAGTCTTCCGTAGGGATAAATATAAAATAACATACTTCACATTTGGACAATATCAGTGACTATTCACTTAGTATTTCATTCAAAGTATTATTCAATTATTCACATCATGTGATATACAAATCTGCTTATAGACGTAATTTAATTATTTGTGAATTTTGTGCTTCGCGCTACGAAGATCGCCGGTTGGTTTTCAGACTCCTCCATTATACAGTTCATGAGTATACATTTTTGGAGGACCCCAATGTCCCGGAAAGGGGGGGGGGGGGGCAGGGGGTATCGTTTTGACTACTGAGTTTGTGTTCTGTATGTGACATTCTCGGCAGGCCGATCTACCGAAGGAAGACCGAGCCATATTATTATTAGATAGAACTGTATGCGGTGAAGTCGATCTTCTTCCTGCAACGCCTTTCAGAAGAGCCATCTTTTAAGTGCTAAGAGCCTGAACAGATCTTAATCCAGTCCAGAGCCTAGGGGAGGAGACGGTTATGTAACAACTGCATAGAATACAAGGAGTTAAATTAATCATCGGGACGCATTCGGTAACAATGATACAGGTCTGGGTCAAGTAGGGTTAAAGTGTTTCAAGTTTTTTTTTTATTTTTCAAAGCGCGGCTGTTTTGTAGTTCTGTGTTTTTTTTTTACGACTTGAAAGGAAATTAAATGTAACAAACCTAGCAGCATTCACTGCAAGACTTGTGAAGGTGAAGGAAGTGACGCTAGGAAGAATTCACATGAATCAGATAGGCATTGTGCTGCTGTCTTGTAATACAGAAGAGAGCGCGTGGAATTTGCTTTATGTATATAAAAAGCTGTCTTGTTGACAGCGTTCAGCGTAAAGACGTGAATAATGTTTACATGTTGAGCTTTGACTTGTTTTATTATAACTTATGGTTGTGTGCGGTGTCGTGGTGGTATACGGGTTAGAACGCTGGCTTTCCGAGAGCGTTGCGGGTTCGGTCACAAGTTGTGTGAAATTCATTATTCTGACCAGCACGGGTCCGGGTGGATTCAGGTTCATAACATGGGTGTCGGGTATTTGTCAGAATTGTCTGGGAATTGTCTGGCATGAAAGAGCCGTCAGGAATGTAACTAGCAACCACACCCCATGAGCTCATTGTGTAGGATATGTGAAGGTTTAATACGTTTGTTATATGTAGCATTGTGTAGGATATGTGAAGGTCTAATACGTTTGTTATATGTGCATTGTGTAGGATATGTGAAGGTCTAATACTTTTGTTGTAATATGTGCATTGTGTAGGATATGTGAAGGTCTTATACGTTTGTTGTAATATGTGCATTGTGTAGGATATGTGAAGGTCTTATACGTTTGTTGTAATATGTGCATTGTGTAGGATATGTGAAGGTCGAATACGTTTGTTGTAATATGTGCATTGTGTAGGATGTAGGATATGTGAAGGTCTAATAAATACGCTTGTTGTTATGTACATTGTATAGGATATGTGAAGGTCTAAAACGTTTGTTATATGTGCATTGTGTAGGATATGTGAAGGTCTAATAAATACGCTTGCTGTTATGTACATTGTATAGGATATGTCCCCGGGAAGGTTAACCCGGTCAACAAATGCCCGCAGAAGTCGGATGTGTCGGCCTAACGGCGCAAGAACGCAGCTTTGCTGTAAACAGGCACAACGCAATCACATCCGTAAAAAAAAAAAAAGCTCCGGATGAACGCAGAAGAAGTATAGGATATGTGAAGGTCTAATACGTTTGTTATATGTGCATTGTGTAGGATATGTGAAGGTCTAATACGTTTGTTATATGTGCATTGTGTAGGATATGTGAAGGTCTAATAAATACGCTTGTTGTTATGTACATTGTATAGGATATGTGAAGGTCTAATACGTTTGTTATATGTGCATTGTGTAGGATATGTGAAGGTCTAATACGTTTGTTGTAATATGTGCATTGTGTAGGATATGTGAAGGTCTAATAAATACGCTTGTTATGTACATTGTATAGGATATGTGAATGTCTAATGCGTCTGTTATATGTGCATTGTGTAGGATATGTGGTCTAATACGTTTGTTGTTGTGTGCATTGTGTAGGATATGTGAAGGTCTAATACGTTTGTTATATGTGCATTGTGTAGGATATGTGAAGGTCTAATACGTTTGTTTTTTGTGCATTGTGTAGGATATGTGAAGGTCTAATAAATACGCTTGTTGTTATGTACATTGTATAGGATATGTGAAGGTCTAATACGTTTGTTATATGTGCATTGTGTAGGATATGTGAGGTAGCCGACGCGATTCGTAATCCCGCATACTGTGTTCGAATTCAGCTGCAGATGATTGCGAAGCAGACCGTCTTGTGTTGATTTTTAATAATGGTATGGCGTCGGTCGTTCAGAAAGCAATGGCAAACTACTGAACGTAAGCCTGCATAGAAGCTGCAGGTGAGTTTCCTCGCATCGTTTTCAGGTTTCCCCCGCTACCTTAGAGAACTAATACATATAAAGCAGTGGTTCTCAACCGATGAGGGATTTTTAAGGACCCGACCATATTTACAATCTGTGAATCCCTCCTCTTCTTCTTTCACCTTCAGATGTCAATATGCATAAATGTAAAGCAAGTCGCAGTCAAACTTAAACTTGTAGATATCCCTATACAGTTTTGGCTCAAATGGAATGGGTGCGGGCCAAAATACCTTTTTCTGTTCATCATATGTTGGACACTCCTGCAAACAATGTTTAGCCGTCATTTTACCAGTTCCACAGTTACATTCATCATCAGTATCACCTATCTTTAGTGTATTAAACATGACCGTAGCCTGAAGATTTCATTTGAGTTGAGCATCATCTTTCTGGTGACTTGGATGCTCTGATTGACTTGGTTAAATCATTGCTTCTGATGAATCTCTTTTTGTTATTGTAGGTTATGTCTATGCCAGACTGGGGTGGTCTTCCACCTTCCTTTGCTAATCTGCGGCTTCTTCATTTCCAGGTACGTGTAATGTGACGAAAGAGGCAAGGAGAAAACGGTAAAATCTTATAATCTTAAATCACAAGAGAATCTTGTGAATTAATGTGTGAGATCCCAATGCATTGCTTTGCCCAAGGCCTACAACGCTCTTAAGCCGGGCCTGCCTAACCTGTCAGATACGAGGAGAACGTCTTTATCTTTTCAATTCCTTACCCTTAATCAATATATGTAGCATTCACATACGGGAGCAGAAATGTAATAATATCTCTCTCTCTCCATCTCCTCCGCCGTCTGCCGATTTCCTCTTGTCCCTTTCTTCGCGTGTCTCTCCTTTCACATCCTCTCTATCTGTTCCTCTGATTAAAATATCAAAAGATGGATCAATACATCCCGTTTTGATATGCATTGCGTTGAGTGACAGGCCACATTAGAGCGAGTGAGGGGGGACATTAAGATAACATATTCTCGGGTTAAAGTTCAGCGGCTCTTGTTTATTCATGTAGGATTAAAATCGGGTTCTCGTCTTGTCGTATTTTACTTGTTGATAATTATTATCCCTCATCCGTGACATTGCCTTGTAGTAGGGGTAAAAAAAAAGGGGGGGGGGGGTGTCTTCGTGGCCCAGGGTTAAATGTTTTTTTGGCTTTGGGGGGGGTCGTGG
>JACEFZ010002571.1:0-36955 GCA_014155875.1 Cepaea nemoralis
GGGAGAGGGGGGGGGGGGTGGAGAGGGAAAAGGAAAAGGGGGTGAATTTTTGGAGAGAGAGGAAATGAAAGGGAAAAAAAAGAGGAGAGGAGAAGAGGGGGAAAAAAGGGAAGAAAATTTTTTAAAAAAATGAAGAGTAGGGGAGAGGAAGGGGAGAGGAGGAGAAGAGGGGGGGAAAGGGAAAGGGGGGGAAAAAAAGGGGAGAGGGGGGGGGGGGGGGGGAAAAAAAAAAAAAAAAAAAATTTTTTTTTGGGGGAAAAGAGGAGAGAGGGGAAGAGAAGAGTGAAGAGAGAGGGGAAGGAAGGGGAGAGGAAGAATTGGGGTAGAGCTGGAGAGAGAGGAGGAGAGAGTGAAGAGGAGGAGAGAGAGAGTGAAGAGAAAGGAGAGGAGAAGAGGAGAAAAAAAGAGAAGGGTGATGGAAAAAGGGGAGAGAGAGGGAAAGAGTTTTAAAAAAAAAGGGGGGGAGGGGGGGGGGTGAAGAGAAAAGGGAAGAGAGGAGAGAGAGAGGGAAAAGAAGAGGAAGAGCAGGGAGAGAGAGAGAGAGTGAAAGGAAAGGGGGGGGAAGGGGATGAGTGATAGAGCTAGGAAAGGGGAAAAGGAAGAAGAGTGAAGAGCAGGAGAGAGATAAAGGGAAAAGGAGGAGAGAGAGGAGGAAGGGGATAGAGGATAGGAAAGGGGGGGGGAGGGAGAGAAGAGGGAGAGGGAAAAGAGAAGAGGAAGAGAAAAGGGAAGAGGAGGAGAGAGGAGAGGATAGGTAATAAGCTAGGAGAGAGGAGAGAGAGGAGAAGGAAAGGGGGGAAAGAGTAAGGGGAGAGGAGGAGAGAGAAGAGGTAGAGGGAGAGGAAATTTTTGGGAAGGAGGAAGGAAGGTTGGTTAAAAAAAAGGAGGAAAAATAGAGGAAAAATTAAAAAGGGGGGAGAGAGGGGGAAGGGGGGATAGAGTGAAAAGAGGAAGAAGAGAGAGTTAAAAGAAAGGGAAGAAAGGAAGAAGAGAGGAGAGGAAAAAGGGGAGAAGGAGGAGGAGAAGGAGAGGGAAGAAAAAGGGGGGGGGAAAGGAAAAAGGGAAAAGGAAGAGAGGAGAGAGGAAGAGGGAAAAGGGGGGTGGGGGGAAGAAAGAAGAAATGGGGGGAGGGAAGAGAGGAGAGAGGAAAAAATTTTAAAAGTGGGAGAGAAGAGGAAGGGAAAGGGGAGTGAGAGAGAAAAGGGGGGTTTAAAAAGAAAGGGGGGAAAGGAGGAGAGAGGAAGAGGAAAAAGAAGAAAAGGTAAAAAAGGGGGGAAAAAGGAAGAAGGAGGAGGAAAAGAAGAGAAAGGTAAGGGGGAGGAAAAGGGGGAGAGAGAGGAGGAGAAAATAGAGGATAGGCTAGCGAGAGAGAGAGAAGGGAAGGGGAAGAGAGGAAGAAGGAAAAGGAAGAAATAAAAGAGAAGGGAGGAAAAGGGAAAGGGGAAGGAGAGAGGAAGAGAGATAGAGTGATAGAGCTAGCGAAAAGGAAAAGGAGGAGGAGGGATAGAGTAGAGAGAGGGGGAGAGGAGGGAAAGAGAGGGAGAGAGATAGAGTGATAGAGCTAGCGAAAGAGGAGAGAGAGGAAGGGGAGGGAAGAAGGAGAGAGAGAGGATAGAGTATGGTGGAGAGGAGAGGAAAAGGGGGGGGGGGGTTTTTTGGGGGGAAAAAAAAAAATAAAATGAAGGGTGGGGGGGAAAAGGGGAGTGGAAAAAATTTTTAAATTTAAAAGGGGGGAGAGAGAAAGATGGGGGGAAAGGGAAAAGAGGAAAAAGGGGAAAAAGGGGAGGAAAAAAGGGAAGAGGAAAAGGAAAGAGAAAGGGAGAGAAAGGGAGAGAAAAGGGGGGGGGGTGAGAAGAAAGGGGGAGAGAGGGGGAAAGGGAAAAGGAAAAGGAGAGAGTGAAAAGGGGGAAATTAAAAGAAGAGGAAGGAGGAGAGGAGGAGAAGAGGAGGAAAAAAGGGGGAGAGGAAAAGAGAGGAAAGGGGAAGATTTTCCCCGGGGGGAGAGAGGGGAAAGGGAGAGGGGGGGAGAGAAAAGGGGGAAAAAGTTTTTGGGGGGGGGGGGGGGGGGTTTTAAAAAGGGGGGGGGGGAAAAAAAAAAAAAAAAATTTGGGGGGGGGGGAGGATGAAGAGTGAGTGATAGAGCTAGGAGAGAGAGAGAGTGAAAGAGATAGAGTGATAGAGCTAGAAGAGAAAAAGAGGAGAGAGTAGATGATAGAGCTAGGAGAAAAGAGAGAGAGAGAGAGGGAAGAAAGGAAGAGTGGAGAGGGAAAAAGAAGGGAAGAGGGGAGAGAAGAGGGAAGGAAGAGGGAAAAGAAAAGGGAAGAGAGGGGGAAAGAGGGAAAAGAGGGAGGGAAAGAGGAAGAGAGAGAGAGAGTGAGAGAGATAGGTGATAGAGCTAGGGGAAAAGAGAAAGGGGAAGTGGGGGGGGGGGAAAAGGGAGAGAGAAGAGTTAGAAGGGAAAGAAGAGAGAGAAGAGTGAAGAGTAGGGAAGAGAGAGAGGAAGAGAAGAGGATAGAGCTAGGGAGAGGAGAGGAAAGGAAGAGTGATAAGCTAGCGAGAGAGAGAGGGGGAGGGAAAAAGTGAAGAGTAAGGTGAAAAGAGGGGAGAGAGAAAAGTGAAAGAAAGGAAGAGAGGAAAAAGGAAAAGAGGGGGTAGGAAAAAGGGGAGAGAAGAGTGAAGAGGGGAAAAAAAAGAGGGGAAAAAGGGGGGGAAGAGATAGAGTGATAGAGAGGAGAGAGAGGAGGAAAAGGGAAAAAGGAAGAGAGGAGAGGGGGGGGGGGGGGGAAAAAAAAAAAAATTTTGGGGGAAAAGGGGGAGAGAAGAGGGAGAGAGAAGAGGGAGAGGAAGAGAAGAGATAGAGAGGGAAAAGGGGAAAAGTGAGAGTGGGAAGAGGAGGAGAGAGAGGAAAAAGAAGATATGAGCTAGCGAGAGAGGAGAGGGAAAATAGAGTGATGAGCTAGCGGGGGGGGAGGGTGAAGGATAGAGTGATAGAGGGAGAGGAGGGGAAAAAAGAAGAGTGAAAAGAGAGAAGAGGAAAAAAGGGGGAAGAGAGGGAGAGAGAAGAGGGGTGGGAGAGAGAGAGAGAAGGGGGAGGGAGAAGAGGAGAGAGGAGGAAGAGAGGAGAGAGGAGAGAAAAAAAAAAAAGAGGAAGAGAGGAGAGAGAAGGGGGGAAGAGAGGAGAGAGAGAGAGAGGAAGAGATAGAGGAAAGAGGAGGAAGAGAAGGGAAGAGAAGAGTGAAAGAGTAGGGAAAAAAAGGGGGAGAGAAGAGGAAGGAGGAAGAGGGAGAGAAAGAGGAAGAGGGGGGGGGGGTGAAGGAAAGGGAAAAAGAGGGAAAGGGGGAGGAAGAGGAGGAGAAGAGGAAGAGGGAGAGAAGAGGATAGAGAAAAGGGGAAAAGGGGAGAGTGAAGAGAAAGTGATAGAGGAGGGGAAAAGAGAAAAAAGAGAAAGGAAGAGTAGGGGGAGAGAGAGTGAAAGAGATGAGGAAGAGCTGGAGAGAAGAGGATGAAGGATAGAGGAAGAGAAAGGGGAGAGAGAGGAGAGAGAAAAGGAAGAGGGAAAAAAAAAGAGGAGAGAGGAAGAGTTTAAAAAAAGGAAGAGGGAAAAGAGAGTGAAGAGATAGAGTGTAGAGCTAGCGAAGAGGGGGGGGAAAAAAAAAAGGGAAGAAGGAAGAGGAAAAGGAAGAGATGGGATGAGAGGAGAGGAAGAGGGGAAAGAGAGAGAGGGTTTGGGGGGGGAAAGGGAAAAGAAAGGTGGGGAGGAGAGAGGGAAAGAGATAGGTGATAGAGCTAGCGGAGAGAGAGATGAGAGAGAGAGAGTGAAAAAGAGATCGAGTGTATAGCCTATCGTAGAGAGAGAGTGGAAGGAGATAGAGTGATAGAGCCTAGCGAGAGAGAGGAGGAGAGAGTGAAGAGAGATAGAGTATAGCGCTATGCGAGAGAGAGAGAGGTGGAAAGAGATAGACTTGATAGAGCTAGCAAGAGAGAGAGAGACGTGAAAGAGATAGAGTGATAGAGCTAGGGGGGGCGAGAGAGAGAGAAGAGTGAGAGAGATAGAAGTGATAGAGCTAGCGAGAGAGAGAGAGAGAGAGAGAGGTAGGAAAGAGGATAGAGTGATTAGAGCTAGCGAGAGAGTGAGAGGAGAATGAGAGTGATAGAGCTAGCGAGAAGAGAGGGTGAGAGAGATAGGTGATAGAGCTAGAGTGATAGAGCTAGCGAGAGAGAGAGAGAGAGAGTGAAAGAGATAGAGTGATAGAGCAAGCGAGAGAGAGAGAGAGAGTGAGAGAGATAGAGTGATAGAGCTAGCGAGAGAGATAGAGTGATAGAGCTAAAGCAGGAGAGAGAGAGAGAGGTGAAAGAGATAGAGTGATAGAGCTAAGCGAGAGAGAAGAGAGAGAGAGAGTGAGAGAGGATAGAGTGATAGAGCTAGCGAGAGAGAGAGAGATAGTGAGAGAGAATAGAGTGATTTTAGAAGCTCGAGAGAGAGGAGGAGATTGAAAGAGATGAGTGATGAGCTAGCGAGAGAGAGAGAGAGAGAGAGTGAAAGAGATAGAGTTGATAGAGCTAGCGAGAGAGAGAGAGATAGAGTGATAGAGCTAGCGAGAGAGAGAGAGTGAAAGAGATAGAGTGATAGAGCTAGCGAGAGAGAGAGAGAGAGTGAGAGAGATAGAGTGATAGAGCTAGCGAGAGAGAGAGAGAGAGAGAGAGAGTGAAAGAGATAGAGTGATAGAGCTAGCGAGAGAGAGAGAGAGTGAGAGTGATAGAGCTAGCGAGAGAGAGAGAGTGAGAGAGATAGAGTGATAGAGATAGAGTGATAGAGCTAGCGAGAGAGAGAGAGAGAGAGTGAAAGAGATAGAGTGATAGAGCAAGCGAGAGAGAGAGAGAGAGTGAGAGAGAAGATGATAGAGCTAGCGAGAGAGAGAGATAGAGTGATAGAGCTAGCGAGAGAGAGAGAGAGTGAGAGAGAGAGAGTGAAAGAGATAGAGTGATAGAGCTAGCGAGAGAGAGAGAGAGAGTGAGAGAGATAGAGTGATAGAGCTAGCGAGAGAGAGAGAGAGAGAGTGAGAGAGATAGAGTGATAGAGCTAGAGAGAGAGAGAGAGAGAGAGTGAAAGAGATAGAGTGATAGAGCTAGCGAGAGAGAGAGAGAGTGAAGAGAAGAGTGATAGAGCTAGCGAGAGAGAGAGAGATGAAAGAGATAGAGTGATAGAGCTAGCGAGAGAGAGAGATAGAGTGAAAGAGATAGAGCTGATAGAGCTAGCGAGAGAGAGAGAGAGAGGAGAGAGATAGAGTGATAGAGCTAGCGAGAGAGAGAGAGTAGAAAGAGATAGAGTGATAGAGCTAGCGAGAGAGAGAGAGTGAGAGAGATAGAGTGATAGAGCTAGCGAAGGAGAGAGAGAGAGTAGGAAAAGAGATAGAGTGATAGAGCTAGCGAGAGAGAGAGAGAGAGAGAGTGAAAGAGAGTGATAGAGCTAGCGAGGAGAGAGAGAAGGAGAGAGTAGCGAGAGAGAGAGAGAGAGTGAAAGAGATAGAGTGATAGAGCTAGCGATGAGTAGAGAGAGATGAAAGAGATAGAGTGATAGAGCTAGCGAGAGAGAGAGAGAGAGTGAAGAGATAGAGTGATAGAGCTAGCGATGAGAGAGAGAGAGAGTGAGAGAGATAGAGTGATAGAGCTAGCGAGAGAGAGAGAGAGTGAAAGAGATAGAGTGATAGAGCTAGCGAGGAGAGAGAGAGAGAGTGAAAGAGATAGAGTGATAGAGCTAGCGAGAGAGAGAGAGAGAGAGAGAGAGAGTGAAAGAGATAGAGTGATAGAGCTAGCGAGAGAGAGAGAGAGAGAGTGAAGATAGAGTGATAGAGCTAGCGAGAGGAGAGAGAGAGAGTGAGAGAGATAGAGTGATAGAGCTAGCGAGAGAGAGAGAGAGAGTGAAAGAGATAGAGTGATAGAGCTAGCGAGAGAGAGTGAGAGAGATAGAGTGATAGAGCTAGCCGAGAGAGAGAGAGAGTGAAAGAGATAGAGTGATAGAGCTAGCGAGAGAGAGAGAGAGTGAAGAGATAGAGTGATAGAGCTAGCGAGAGAGCGAGAGAGTGTAGAGCTAGCGAGGATAGAGCTAGTGAGAGAGGAGTGAAGATAGGAGAGAGAGGAGAGAGTGAAGAGATAGAGTGATAGAGCTAGCGAGAGAGAGGAGTGAAGAGATAGAGTGATAGAGCTAGCGAGAGAGAGAGAGAGTGAGAGAGATAGAGTGATAGAGCTAGCGAGAGAGAGAGTGAGAGAGATAGAGTGATAGAGCTAGCGAGAGAGAGATAGAGTGATAGAGCTAGCGAGAGAGAGATAGAGTGATAGAGCTAGCGAGAGAGAGAGAGAGTGAAAGAGATAGAGTGATAGAGCTAGCGAGAGAGAGAGAGAGAGAGTGAAAGAGATAGAGTGATAGAGCTAGCGAGAGAGAGAGAGAGAGAGTGAAAGAGATAGAGTGATAGAGCTAGCGAGAGAGAGAGAGAGAGAGAGAGAGAGAGATAGAGTGATAGAGCTAGCGAGAGAGAGAGAGAGTGAAAGAGATAGAGTGATAGAGCTAGCGAGAGAGAGAGAGAGTGAGAGAGATAGAGTGATAGAGCTAGCGAGAGAGAGAGAGTAGAGTAGAGCTAGAGAGTGAGAGAGATAGAGTGATAGAGCTAGCGAGAGAGAGAGAGAGAGTGAGAGAGAGTGAGAGAGATAGAGTGATAGAGCTAGCGAGAGAGAGAGAGAGAGTGAGAGAGAGAGAAGGAGGATAGAGTAGCGAGGGGAGAGAGAGAGTGAGGAGGATAGAGAGGAGGGAGAGAGAGAGTGAGAGAGATAGAGTGATAGAAGCGAGAGAGAGAAAGAGGAGAGGATAGAGTGAAGAGAGCAGAGAAGAGAGAGAGTGAGAGGAAAGGGGAGAGAAGAGTGAAGAGAGAGAGAAGAGATAGTGAGAGAGATAGGGGATAGAAGAGAGGGAGAGAGAGTTAGAGAGATAGAGTGATAGAGAGCGAGAGAGAGAGAGAGAGAGAGAAATGAAAGCAGGAGGAGAGAGAGAGAGAGAGGAGAGAGAAGAGTGATAGAGCTAGCGAAGAGAGAGAGGAGAGAGGAGAGGGTAGATAGAGTGGAGAGAGAGAGAGAGTGAAGAGATAGAGTGATGAGCTAGCGAGAGGGGGGGGAGAAGGGTAGAGGAAGGGAGGAGGGGTGAAGAGCTAGCGAAGAGATAGAGTGATAGAGCTAGCGAGTGAGATAGAGCTAGCGATGAATGAGATAGAGTGATAGAGTAGCGATAGAGCTAGAGAGAGAGGGAGAGGATAGGAGTGATAGAGCTCGGCGACGAGAGGACGAGATGGAGAGTGAAAGAGATAGAGTGATAGCAGCTAGCGAGAGGAGATGAGAGAGAGAGTGAAAGAGACTAGAGTGATCGCCTGCTAGCGAGAGAGAGAGAGTGAGAAGAGAGATAGATGTGATAGAGGCTAGCGAGAGGAAGAGGAGTAGAGTGAAGAGATTAGGAGTGATAGGAGCTAGCGAGAGATGAGAGAGAGAGAGATGAAAGAGATAGAGTGATTCGAGGCTAGCGAGAGAGAGAGAGATGTGAAAGAGATAGGTCGATAGAGCTAGCGAGAGAGACGAGAGAGAGAGTGAAAGAGACTAGATTGATAGAGCTAGCGAAGAGAGAAGAGAGCAAGTGAAAGGAGATAGAGTGATAGAGCTAGCGAGGAGAGAGAGAGAGTGAAAGAGATAGAGTGATAGAGCTAGAGAGAGAGAGTGAAGAGATAGAGTGATAGAGCTAGCGAGAGCGAGAGAGAGTGAGAGAGATAGAGTGATAAGAGATAGAGTGATAGAGCTAGCGAGAGAGAGAGAGAGAGTGAGAAGAGAAGAGTGATAGAGCTAGCGAGAGAGAGAGAGAGTGAAAGAGATAGAGTGATAGAGCTAGCGAGAGAGAGAGAGAGTGAGAGAGATAGAGTGATAGAGCTAGCGAGAGAGAGAGAGAGAGAGTGAAGAGATAGAGTGATAGAGCTAGCGAGAGAGAGAGAGATGAGTATGAGCTAGCGAGAGAGAGAGAGAGTGAAGAGATAGAGTGTAGAGCTAGCGAGAGAGAGAGAGAGAGTGAAGGAGATAGAGTGATAGAGCTAGCGAGAGAGAGAGAGTGAGAAGAGATAGAGTGATAGAGATAGCGAGAGAGAGAGAGAGTGAAAGAGATAGAGTGATAGAGCTAGCGAGAGAGAGAGAGAGTGAAAGAGATAGAGTGATAGAGCTAGCGGGGGGGAAAAGGGGAGAGATAGAGTGAAAAGAGGAGAGAGAGGAAGAGTAGAGGATAGAGTGAAAGAGGAGAGGAAGAGAAGAGTGAAGAGTAGGGAAGAGTAGGAGAGGAAGAGAAGAGTGATAGAGCTAGCGAGGAGAGAGAGAGGGAAAAAGGAAAGGATAGAGGAAGGAGGAGAGAGAGAGTGGGGAAAAGATAGAGTGTAGAGCTAGCGAGAGAGAGAGGAGAGGATAAAAGGGTAGAGATAAGGGGGAGAGAGAGAGTGAAAGAGATAGAGTGATAGAGCTAGGAGAGAGAGAGGGGAAAAAAATTAAAAGCTAGCGAGAGGAAAAGAGTGAAGAGATAGAGTGATAGAGCTAGCGAGAAGAGAGAGGAAAAAAAAAAGAGTGATAGAGCTAGCGAGAGGAGAGTGAGAGAGATAGGTGATAGAGCCAAAGGGGAGAGAGAGAGTGAAAGAAAGGGATAGGAAACGGAGAGAGAGAGGGGGGTAAAGGGAAAGGGAGAGGAAAAGGGGAAAAAATTTTGGGGGGAGAGGAGGGGAAAAGAAGGGGAAGAGGGAAAAGAGAGAGGAGGGGAAGATGATGATAGAGAGGGGAGAGGGAGAGAGTGAAAAGGGTAGAGGTAGGTGGAGAGAGGAGAGAGTAAAAAAATTAAGGTAGGGAAAAGGAGGAAAGAGTGAGGAGGCTAGCAGAGAGAGAGAGTGAAAGATAGAGTGATAGAGCTAGCGAGAGAGAGAGAGAGAGAGAGAGAAGGAAAGAGAAGAAAGGTAGGGGAAAGAGTGAAAGGGGATAGAGTGATAGAGCTAGCGAGAGAGAGAGAGGAGGGGATAAGGAGGGAGGGAGGAGAAGAGTGAAGAGAGGAAGAGGATAGAGGAAGAGTAGGAGAGAAAAAAGTGAAAAGGGAAAAGGGGGAGGAGAGGAGAGAGGAAGGAAAGAGATAGAGTAAGAGAGGAGAGAGAGAAGAGTGAAGAGAGAGGAAGAGGGAAGAGAAGATTGAAAGAGATAGAGATAGGAGCTAGGAGGAGAGAGAGAGAGAGTGAGAGAGATAGAGTGATAGAGCTAGCGAGAGAGAGAGAGAGTGAAAGAGATAGAGTGATAGAGCTAGCGAGAGAGAGAGAGAGTGAGAGAGATAGAGTGATAGAGCTAGCGAGAGAGAGAGAGTGAAAGAGATAGAGTGATAGAGCTAGCGAGAGAGAGAGAGAGAGTGAAAGAGATAGAGTGATAGAGCTAGCGAGGAGAGAGAGAGAGTGAGAGAGATAGAGTGATAGAGCTAGCGAGAGAGAGAGAGAGAGAGAGAGTGAGAGATTAGAGTGATAGAGCTAGCGAGAGAGAGAGAGTGAAAAGAGATAGAGTGATAGAGCTAGCGAGAGAGACGAGAGAGAGTGAAGAGAGATAGAGTGATAGAGCTAGCGAAGAGAGAGCAGAGAGTGAGAGAGATAGAGGATAGAGCTAGCGAGAGAGAGAGAAGAATATAGAGAGAGAGTGAAAGAGATAGAGTGATAGAGCTAGGCGATAGAGAGAGAGTGAATGAGATAGAGTGATAGAGCAGAGAGAGGAGAGAGAGAGTGAAAGAGCTAGAGTGATAGAGCTAGCGAGAGAGGAGAGAGAGTGAAAGAGATAGAGTGATAGAGCTAGCGAGAGAGAGAGAGAGTGAAAGAGATAGAGTGATAGAGCTAGCGAGGAGAGAGAGAGAGTGAGAGAGAGAGTGAAAGAGATAGAGTGATAGAGCTAGCGAGAGAGAGAGAGAGTGAAAGAGATAGAGTGATAGAGCTAGCGAGAGAGAGATAGAGTGATAGAGCTAGCGAGAGAGAGAGAGAGTGAAAGAGATAGAGTGATAGAGCTAGCGAGAGAGAGAGAGAGAGTGAAAGAGATAGAGTGATAGAGCTAGCGAGAGAGAGAGAGAGTGAAAGAGATAAGAGTGATAGAGCTAGCGAGAGAGAGAGAGAGAGTGAAAGAGATAGAGTGATAGAGCTAGCGAGAGAGAGAGAGAGAGTGAAAGAGATAGAGTGATAGAGCTAGCGAGAGAGAGAGAGAGTGAAAGAGATAGAGTGATAGAGCTAGTGAGAGAGAGAGAGAGTGAAAGAGATAGAGTGATAGAGCTAGCGAGAGAGAGAGAGAGAGTGATAGAGCTAGCGAGAGAGAGAAGAGAGAGAGAGAGTGAAAGAGATAGAGTGATAGAGCTAGCGAGGAGAGAGAGAGAGAGTGAAAGAGATAGAGTGATAGAGCTAGCGAGAGAGAGAGAGAGAGAGTGAAAGAGATAGAGTGATAGAGCTAGCGAGAGAGAGAGAGTGAAAGAGATAGAGTGATAGAGCTAGCGAGAGAGAGAGAGTGAAAGAGATAGAGTGATAGAGCTAGCGAGAGAGAGAGAGAGAGTGAAGAGATAGAGTGATAGAGCTAGCGAGAGAGAGAGAGAGAGTGAAAGAGATAGAGTGATAGAGCTAGCGAGAGAGAGAGAGAGAGTGAAAGAGATAGAGTGATAGAGCTAGCGAGAGAGAGAGAGAGTGTGAGAGAGAGAGATGGTGAAATGTTTTCATAGATTCAATTCTGTCTCTTAAGTGGGAATTGAATGAGTGAGAGACAGACAAGGAGAGAGAGAGAGAGAGAGAGAGAGAGAGAGAGAGAGAGAGAGAGAGAGAGAGAGAGAGAGAGAGAGAGAGAGAGAGAGACGGACTCAGTGCACGAATGTGAACAGTTTTCGCTAAACAGAAAAAAGTAAGATGTTTCCTGGCTATTAGTAGTTTATTTTCGCGGCTTTTCTTTCAACTAGCTGATCTTTAAACACACCTTCCCTCCTCCCCCTCCCTCTTCCCCCCCTCCCCGTTCTGTCAAGTCTGGGTTTCGAGTCTCACGTGCCTCACTTTCCTGTCGTTTCATTCATCCGTCTGCAAACTGAGACGACCCCGACCTGAGAATTGGGGCCAACAGCCTTGAATAGTGTGAGGTATTAACAGTCTACAGACAAGGGTGGAGTAATATGGGAACACACTTCAGCCGGTCCTCCATCCCATCTTGTGTGTGTGTGTGATGCAATGAGGGACAAGGTGGTTCGCTGGAGGTAGCACAGGAGTAAATTCAGAATTAATCTGTTCATCTCCGATGTCGTTGCCGCCGTTGTCTTCGGCTGGGGAACATGAAACGTGAGCGCGTTCGGCGGCAGCTTGTGCGTGCCTCAGGCGCTGGAGGGAACGCATGAGGAAACTGGAGAACTCAACAGGGTCGGATGATCAATAAAGTAATGAAAGGGGAAATGTGGACTCCGGGAACTGACTGGTCAACAGGGAGATCTGGGCTGTCGATTTGTGATAGCTTGCCACGCTGTGCGATTAAAGGTCGATTCTGGGCCAGGATTTCTGTCCGCATTCATCTACACTTGGACGTAATGTTGGCTACTAGTCTCATCTGCACAACTTCAGATTACACGAGAAGATCGCATATACTCTCTTATAGGCTGTTTCTGGAGCATAGCATCACCACTGCATTGCTAGCTTTTGGTGACACTTAGTATCGACTATCTGTGGAAGTCACTCCTACATAAGCTTTTTAATGAGAATGTATTCAGCGCTGGAGGTTCTTCTTCTCCTCCTCCTCCTTCTCCTCCTCCTCCTCCTCCTCCTCCTCTCATCACTCTTCATACCACACAGCCATCCGATATGTTGGCGCAGCTGGTGTTGCTTATATTGTAAAGGGTTGTCCAGATGTGTAAGCTTTCTCCACACATCTGTCTGTCTTGTTCATACACATCTTTCTTTCTTTCTTTCTTTCTTTCTTTCTTTCTTTCTTTCTTTCTTTCTTTCTTTCTCTGCTTCTCGTACCTACTATCGTCCCCACCTAAGACTAGTTTTCCTGCTCTAGAATCCGAGTATCGCCCGGCATATGTGGTCACCTCAACAATTGTGTATTGCAGGGCACCCATTTGTAATGGCAGTCGAAAACTCACGTCACAGGCAGATTTAACATACCCTCGGGTGGATGTCCTAGTCAACGGAAAACCACTATATTATCTTAGCACGGTTTATGAATCAAAACAGATCAGCCATTGTACGATATTAATGGCTATCTTTGAACATCCTCGCCGGATAGGAACTATCATGAATCACAGATGATACCAGACCTTTATCAAGCTATTGATGGCAAAATCAATAAGTGTAGAATAAACACTTGAAAGTTCGGGTCATTGGCAGATATAGGAATGTTAGATCGTGTAGTAGTTTTTAGTTTTAGTTTTAGTCGTTGGATCAACATCACGGCACACGGTTTAACCCATAAGTGCTCCGTTTTCCTCCTAACTCAAACCTGAGTTTGGAGAAACTCAGCTCAATGCACGAACTCCGTTGCATCGGCGAGGATCCTTAAATGCTTTGGGTAGATTTTTAACTCGAAATTTTGCCCGGGCAGCGCCGTTAGGCTACTCTTTTTCGATTTCCAACTGCCAAGGGATTTTTTACTTGCGCAACAATACACACGGGCGTCCGATCTTACTACCCAGAGACCAGGGGGAATTACTGGAAGTCCAGGTGGATTTATAAAAAAATAAATCCTGGTCCTCACCGGGACCTGGACCTCCAGCACTCGAGGCGGACACCATACCTCGAGACCACTCAGTCCCCCAAGAGGGCTGTAGGAAAGTTCGTGTCTCTTTAATTGTAGTTATATGTCAACCTCCTGATCTGTTGCACTCTGTCTGTTGGGAAGCCATAATAAAAGAAAGGAACGATGAAAATGAGTATCCCAGGTATGGGCCAGATGAGGTTGAGGAGCTGTGGTAAAATAATAACCAACAAACACACGATAATATATTTAGAAGGCGATTAACACGAGAAGGGATAAGAGGAAACAGCTACAACAGTTAGTGGCCATTGAAGTATTTCAGATCAGCTTATGGCGGTTATATCTGCATGCAGACCAATGCATGTAAAGAGCAAGTGAAGAAGTCATACACAGACTTCATGGTGACATATGAATCGCGATTTCTCAAACCAAGTCACAGAAGTCAACATAATACCTGGGAATTTCACGTCAAACGTTTGAAAGGAGAGAATGGAAGATTTTGTTGGTGACAATGGTTTAAGAACCAAACAAATTTTTAAAAAAATTGTGAGAGAAAGTGATAGAATATGCAAACATAATTATGCTGATTGGAGATATCCGGTTTAAACAATATAATAGACGACAGTACACATGGAAAAGCCCTGATAAGAAAACATTCAATCATGTTGACTATATGCTGATTAATGCACGATATAGGAATGAATTGACAGATGCCACCACAGTGCCTGTGTTTGCTGCTGGATTGAGCAATGATCATGTCCCGTCACGTCTCGTGGTAAAACGAGAGAGAGAGAGAGAGAGAGAGAGAGAGAGAGAGAGAGAGAGAGAGAGAGAGAGAGAGAGAGAGAGAGAGAGAGAGAGAGAGGGATAAAAGATTAATAACAGCAGACTAACACATATTTTCAATATTCAGATACAAGAAATCCAAGAACGATATGGAGTGATTGTGAGAAACGGATACAGTGCAATGCCTAAAATACAAAGAATTAATGAGCAATGTGAAATGTTGAAAACCCCCACCCACGAAACAAACAAAGACATATTACCAGAAAGAAGACAAAGGGCTAAGAAGAACTGGGTGACTGGATAAATATTGCAACTGATGGAAAATAGAAAACAAAGGAATAATGACAAAGAAGAATATGATAAGATAAACAAAGAAATAAGAGATAACTTTTTTTTTTGGTTCGCATACCCTTTGCAGGACATCGCTGTCAACATCAGCATCTTTCAACTGATTGTTGATTTCTTGGCAAGATGACGCTCAGTAGTTTGCCATTGCTTTCTGAGCGACCGGCTGACATACCCCGTAGGTGACCGGCTCGGTGAGAACCGCTACCTTTTCTCGCGCAAGTCTCGTTACTCACGAGAGTATACGGGATTACAGAGAAAGACGTTAAACCCCTAGGCCAGGGAGACCGGTAAGAGATAACTAGTAAAGGCAAAAGAAAATTAGTTACATGAGCAATAACAACAATATTGAATTACATTCCATTAACGATACACAAAATATGCACAGCCACATCAGTGGTGTGAAAAAAAAATAAGATTAAACAAGAATGATTGACATCAAAGGCGGGAAAACTTTAATGGAAGAAGGTGCTATGCTAAAGAGATGACACGAATACAGAAAAGTTATAGGATAGAAAACGGGCAAAATTAATATAAGAAACTTGTTTCCACCATATTTTAAACGAAGCAGGTACTGGTGCCAACATTGCGGTTAGGCGTTGAACCGTAAAGGCCTGTGGCGTGTTTATGCTGGCAGCAACGGTTTGCAATCGCATTTTCCTCATGTTGCACTGGTAGTACATGGTTCCGTCGCCCTGCTACTGAGTGCGTGCGTGGGCGACATTGTGAGCTGTGAGGTTTGCGTGGAATGCTTTTACATCCGTCCTGTACAGTGACCTGCATGCATGTTCGGAACAATGGCTACCGGCTGTTGCTAAATTGACTGATTTGCCTTTTCGGTTCATGAGTGCATTTTTCAGGAGACTCCTGAGAGTCGGCGCTGAAGCTGCGGAGTTCGTGCTTTATGCGACGCTTTCGGCGGGTCGCCCTGCGATAAAAGACCGAGCCATGTGAGAAAACTCGGGTCGATGAGGTCTTTCTGGTGACTGCCGAGTCCATCACGATGAACTGTGGTGTGCGTGGATGAATTTTATGTTGGCATTCTTGTTGCGGCATTATACACAGTGTACCTGTGCGGGCTGTTGGATTGCCGAGACTCCTGTCTATTTCACTTTTCACATTGGACAGTGGGGAGCGTTTTGTGTGATTTTCACTGGCACAGGAATGGAGCATAATGGGGACGACCCGTTGCCGTGAAGTTGGAACCTCGCCTAACTAACTGACTGACTGACTAACTAACTAACTAGGTACTGGTGTTATGATACAAGAAAGGCAACGCGGCTGGGTTAGATGCAATCATCGTGTGCCGGGGTGAAATCCGTGGGGGTTTATGTTGCTCCATATCGCGCCATCTTGGATCAGGTCTGTGTTCTTTTCCCGATTATATACCACCAGGCCAAACCATCCAGTTATTTATCTCTTTGTCACCCCCTCTTTTCCCATCATATTTACCAGTTGTTACCAAGTAAGTTACCAAGGTTATTTCTCCCCATAACGTGCTAATACAAATCTTGACTCTCTTACGTCTGATTTCTCTAGTATACATTCTAATTTTTGGTTTGAAGAATTGTCTCATTTGTTGTTCTGTCTGTCCGTGGTTTTGCGTGGTGAGTTGTTCAGCAATGGCCTGCTTCCTGATGATGAGATACGCGACTGTTCTCATCTCATCTCATCATGTTCCTCTTGTACCTTACGGTGTCGAGTGAAGTATAAACATCGTGAGAGTGCCCGATAACGTGACTCTTATTGTTTTGAAATCTGAATTTACAGCTTTACCCAAGTTGCCAGAAGCAGTTGAATGCGTAGAAGTCGTTACAGTTAACATCAAGACCATGCAGCCACACGTCTACTGGGAATTATCATGAGAAGAACTAGAAGAACTGTGAATATTTTGAGATAGCGAAGAACTGTATGGATTTCTGGAAGTGAAAGGAACACTTAACGCAATATACAGAATCCCAACATTAACAGATGGAACAATTCAGTCACTGAAATACTTATAGCTGTGCTTTATTGATTGCAACAAAGCATTCGATAAAAGTGAAGCGTGACGAAATGAAAACAAAAATGTTGGATGATATTAACAACATTAAAATAGTTTTTAAAAATATTATTGGAAATAGGTAACAGAAATTAAAACGGGGAATAAAGTGGGCAATTATGAACAGATGAAACATGGAATAAGACAAAGGTGTGCTGTGTCACTTGATCTATTCTCTGTCTATAGCGACATAATAATTATAGAGATTACAGATAGACGTGGAATACAAATTGAGGGTTATAATATCAACAATCTGCGGTAAGCAGATGAAACAGTATCAATAGCTGAGAGCGTAACAGATCTGCAACACCTTTTAGACATTGTAGTAATAAAGCGTGCCATAGAAGGACTGTTCGTGAGTACGAAGAAAACAGATAGAGTGGTTATGTCCAGGAAAACGATAACACCACATATGTGATATCACAAAATAAATAAATGGTTAACCAAGTCCATCACTTAAAATGTGTAGGTGCAGTCATAACATCAGATGGAAGGTTCGTGACAACAGATGCATGCCAGCATTCATCATCATCATCAAGTGCCGTGCCGACTGGCGTAGGCGTTCATGACTCGCCACAGATCTCTGTCCTTGGTTTTCTTTTCTGGATCAACTCTGTCGTTGATATTCCTCCATGCCACCGTCGCAATCTATCCAGCATCATTTCTCTTGGTCTGCCTCTGCCTCTCTTGCCCTCGATCTTTCCAGTTGTCACGATGTTCTCCACCGCCTCCTCTTCTCATCACATGACCAAACAAAGCTGTTTGTTTCTTTCTTATTGTTATATATAATATTTTAGTTTCGCCAGCCTCTTTAAGGCATTCGTCGTTAGTTTCTTTGGCAGTCGAAGGAATTCGCAACATTCGTCTAAGAAACCACATCTCTGTTGCTTCTAATCTCTTCCTAATTTATTCATTTATATTCCAAGATTCACAGTCATACAGCAAAACTGGTTCTATATAGCAGCACTCTCTTTCTTACATTCAATGATAGCGACTTATTGCATCAGATATTCTTCATCTTTTGAAATGCAGTCTTTGCTTGCCCTATTCTGCTCTTGATTTGATCTCTGTTGTGCATCTTCCATCTGATGTTATAAATGTCCCTAGATATTTACAACTATCCACTTGGTGAAGAATTTTCCCTTCTATCTCTATTTCAAATTTGGGTGTCACCTGTTTCTTTGATACCACCATTGTTACTGTTTTCTTGATATTTAAGGAGAGTCTTTTTTTTGCACTCTCTGTTACTACAATGTCCAACAACTGTTGTAGATCTGGTGCATTATCCGCTATCAATACTGTGTCATCAGCATAGCGTATATTATTTATATTATAACCTCCGAATATTATTAGTCTTGAAAAAGAACAGAAAATGGACTGATTTGGCGGTCTCTTGAGTATAGACAGTTATAGCATAACATATTTGATCTTAGGGCACTCTTACTATGAACATGGGCAGCTGGTCATTTTCCAAAATGGTGGTGTGTATTTAACACTAATATATATTCTTATATTCCGTCTCCTTGGCGATAGCGTTGCCAACGCGATTCGTAATGCTGCTTATCCGCGTTCGAAACACAGCAGCGACCGATTTGGCAGCAGACCGTGTCGCGCTGGTTTTAACATGCTGGGATGGGAGCTGGTCGTTCAGAAAGCAATGCCAAACTTGTTTTTTTCGCTGTCAACACCAGCATTTTACCTCTGTTGTTGATTTCTTGGCAAGATTACGCTCATATACTCATATATACTGCTCATATACGGCTCATATACCCCGTAAGTAACGAGCGCGTCGCGCTCCGCTACCGAATCTCGCACAGCTGCGTTAACCTACGTGAATATACGGGATTACGGAGAGAAAGACGTTAATCTCTTAGCCAGGGAGCCCGACAATGGCAAACTACTGAACGTAAAAAACTTGCCAAGACATAAACAACCGCAATAAAATGCTGGTGTTGACTGCAACGTCCTGTAAGGGATATGCAACTTTAAAAAAATATTCTTAATAGGCAGCACCTCAGATAGCCGTTTCAAGGGTTTCCACTGTGTTGATACTTTGTCCTTGTAATCAGCTCCCAATTTCATGCAGGGACCTCGCACATCGCACGATGTTCTCGAGTTAGTGAGTTCTTGACCGCCCAGGCAGCTCCTTGCCCCTGGTGTCTTTGCTAGTGACGACACCGCGTACGGTATCTAGCCGGATGTTACATTGGCGGTGGCGCTGGGTCTGGGGGATGTTTATAACAGGGTCAGGTATGATCGTTTGATATACACTGTTGGGCATGGAGGTCTTCCCTTGGATTATCTCATGGATTTCGGCAGTTCTTTATGAGGATAAAATTGCACTGCGCATGTGTTCATGGACTTCTAATCCCTGTACTGTTACACCTGGGCTGCCACAGGGATCTGCCATGTCCCCAGTGCTCTTTAATGTCTACACCAGCAAAGTCGCAGCTATTGAGACACCAGGAATTGATAGAATTTTGACAGTTGCATATGATGTGCTGGTGTACAGACAGGGAAGAGACGGGAAGTTTGGCAGAAGACTTACAGTCGGCAGTAAACAGGGTGGCAGAGTGGTGCAAGGATGCAGGGGCCGTTATACACACTGACAAGGCATCGGTTGTGTGGTACTCCTTGGATAACCGAATCGTGAAGGTAGAGGTTCCTTGTATTATATTGAATGGATGTCCTCTTAAGATCCTCGCCGGTGCTACGGAGTTCGTGCACTGAGCTGAGTTTCTCCAAACTCAAATCTGAGTTTGGAGGAGAACGGAGCACTTATGGGTTACACCCGTGTGCTGTGATGTTGATCCATCGACTAAACTAAACCTCTTAGTAGAGAGAATAAAGTGAAGTACAGGTAGGCCCCGGTTCTTGGAAAACGCGACGTATAGCGAAACACTATTTCCCATAGAATTAAGTGAAATACAGTGTATTGTGTACCACAGTAATGTTTATTTTGATGGTTGTTGATATTTATTGGCTAAATAGAGGTGGTTTGGAGGGCGAGTGGTAGAGTTATTGGTACGTAGAGGCATTAAATTCTGCCTCTTCATCTGAGGATAAAACTGTAACCTCTTCCTGCCTCTTTTCCTGGCTCTTCTCTGCTTGAACAAAAAATGTGCCCAATGTCTGCTGCACAGTAATCACCCTCTCAGTATCAGCACTCGCCGCTTCACCTGTTGTCTGAATGTTGTGCAGGTGTGAACGCTTCTTAAAGCGCTCAAACCAACCACGACTCGCTTTAAAACTATCATCGGCACTACTAGTATTGCTCTCACCCGCTTTCTTAGCTAGATCTTCATAGAGAGACTTTGCTTTCTCTTGGATAACCATCTTGCTGATAGGCATATTCCTTTATTTCTGGTCTTCAATCTAGACGGCAAGTTGTGCTTCCATGTTCTCCATAAGAATACTTCTCGTACAAGTGACCTTGGAAGCACTCAAAAGGGTTACGTTTTTAGCATAGTTGATTTTGTCAGCACCTGCATGAATTTTCCTTACCGTCGTTGGAAGTAAACCATGGACTTTACCGATATCATCTGGTACCTGAGAGTTACTGCAGACAGGGATCACCTCTTGGTAGTCGATTACCTATGGACAAGGGAGAGGTGGTCGTGCGCCTTAGGGAGAAGGTGGAGGAATAGATTGAGAACCCGTATGTGGAAAGGATGAAGTTGCGGGGATCGGCAGGGGTTCTAGAAGAATCTCAAAACTGAGAGGGAAGACCTGGAGAACTCTCAATCAGATAGCGGTGGGAACGATTAGTAGTATGACTCTTCGCTGGCTGTCGAACGAGGGTACGGAGTGCGTATAAGAATATCCTGAGTGCAGTGATGTCGGTTCTTAACTGAACTAGCCGTTCGAATGACCGAGTTGGCTTACTGTATAAGTGAGGCCACGTTTTTCCCTTCTCTTTCTGGTGTCTTCTCGGTGGTGGGGTGGTTTACACGTTAGTCCTGGTTCCAACCTCACGGAAACGGCTTGCCTCATAGTTGCTCCGCTCATGTGCCAGCGAAACCAAACAAAATACTGCTCACTGACCCGTGTGAAAAGCTAAACCCAACAGTGCACATTAGGCCACTGCTAGAATGCCAACGTAACAGTCTGCCACTATAATTACAGTGCATAGTGGATGGGGGTAACAGTACCTAGAAAAACCAGCAGTTGCACATGCATTATAGCATAAGGCACATAAGCTAGCTCGGCAACCGGCCACCCGCCAGTTTTCTGAATATACAGTTCACAACATAAACCACCGCGGGTAATCGAAAAAGCAATCCACAGCTCACGGTGTCGCACCAAATAATCAACTCAGTGGCTGGGCGACAAAACTATGTACCACCAGTCCAAATAAGGAACATGTATACGCAAACCTTAACTAGATGAAAAACAAAGCGTTAACGGATCCCCCACCTATCCGCCATACTGGGCATGTTTAGAGTCGGTCACTGACTTGAAAAGTACTCTGTTCGAATCCAGCTGTAGACGAATGTTGCCAAAATCAGGCACCTGGCGATGTGGTATCTTCCCTGACCCAGGCTAATGGAAGACATAATCAGGGGAAAAGCACAGCAGACTATTTCCTTCTCCTGTCATGTTTATTTTACTGCAGGTTTATTTCCACCTCCCCTGCTTGTTTTCTTCACGAGATACCGTACTTCTGCTGGCCACCTGTTATATTCAATTGTGTTTTGTATTGTAGGGTATTATCTGCCATTTTATTCATGGCTTCTCTGCGTCTAACTGCTTGGCTTAGACCAGAGCTCCAGTCAATGTGTCACGAGATATGCTGTCTGTACGTCTACCTGCTTACCCCGTGTCTTCTCGCTTGCCAGACAATCAGTTTGCTTGCCGTTCGTCCGCTTGCTTGCCCGTTGGTCGGTTGGTTTGTTTATCTTCCTTCTGTCTGTCTGTCTGTCTGTCTGTCTGTCTGTCTGTCTAATTACAGTCCGTCCGCCCACCTGCCAGCCTACATGTGGGTCGGTATGCTTACTGTCCGTCCGCCCGTACACCCATTTACTTACCTGTTCTCCGGTCTGCTAATTGTCGATGGCGGTGTCCATATTTACCTTTAAGCTTAGATGTCGTTCAAGTTTCGATCTTGAGCCAGTTGTGTGGCATGGACTGTGTTGGGTGTGTGATTATGTAGTATACCCTTGGGCATCTCTGTGGTGGTGAAACTGTGATGGCGAAGTGGTGAAACTGCCTGCCTCGCGCTCCGACGGTCTCTGTGGTGGTGAAACTGCCTGCCTTACGCTTCGACGTCTGTGTGGTGATGAAGTGGTGAATCTGCCTGCCTTGCACTCCGGCGTCTGTGTGGTGACGAAGTGGTGAAACTGTGGTGGCGAAGTGGTGAAACTGCCTGCCTCGCGCTCTGACGTCTGTGTGGTGGCGAAGTAGTGAAACTGCCTGCCTGGCGCTCCGACGGTCTCTGTGGTGGCGAAGTAGTGAAACTGTGGTGGTGAAACTGTGGTGGCGAAGTGGTGAAACTGTGGTGGTGAAGTGGTGAAACTGCCTCCTCGCGCTCCGACGTCTGTGTGGTGAAACTGTTGTGGTGAAGTGGTGAAACTGCCTCCTCGCGCTCCGACGTCTGTGTGGTGGTGAAGTGGTGAAACTGTGGTGGGGAAGTGGTGAAACTGCCTCCTCGCGCTCCGACATCTGTGTGGTGGTGAAGTGGTGAAACTGGTGGTGAAACTGTGGTGGTGAAGTGGTGAAACTGTGGTGGCAAAGTGGTGAAACTGTGGTGGTGAAGTGGTGAAACTGCCTCCTCACGCTCCGATGTCTGTGTGGTGGTGAAGTGGTGAAACTGCCTCCTCGCGCTCTGACGTCTGTGTGGTGGTGAAGTGGTGAAACTGTGGTGGTGAAGTGGTGAAACTGCCTCCTCGCGCTCCGACGTCTGTGTGGTGGTGAAGTGGTGAAACTGGTGGCGAAGTGGTGAAACTGCCTGCCTCGCGCTCTGACGTCTGTGTGGTGGCGAAGTAGTGAAACCGCCTGCCTCATGCTCCGACGGTCTCTGTGGTGGCGAAGTGGTGAAACTGTGGTGGTGAAGTGGTGAAACTGTGGTGGTGAAGTGATGAAACTGTGGTGGTGAAGTGGTGAAACTGTGGTGGTGAAGTGAAACTGTGGTGGTGAAACTGGTGGTGAAGTGGTGAAACTGCCTCCTCGCGCTCCGACGTCTGTGTGGTGGCAAAGTGGTGAAACTGTGGTGGCGAAGTGGTGAAACTGCTTGCCTCCCGCACCGACGTCTGTGTGGTGGTGAAGTGGTGAAACTGCCTCCTCGTACTCCGACGTCTGTGTGGTGGTGAATCTGTGGTGGTTAAGTGGTGAAACTGTGGTGGTGAAACTGTGGTGGTGAAGTGGTGAAACTGCCTCCTCGCGCTCCGACGTCTGTGTGGTGGTGAAGTAGTGAAACTGTGGTGGTGAAGTGGTGAAACTGTGGTGGTGAAGTGGTGAAACTGCCTCCTCGCGCTCCGACGTCTGTGTGGTAGTGAAGTGGTGAATCTGTGGTGGTTAAGTGGTGAAACTGTGGTGGTGAAGTGGTGAAACTGTGGTGGTGAAGTGGTGAAACTGTGGTGGTGAAGTGGTGAAACTGTGGTGGTGAAGTGGTGAAACTGCCTCCTCGCGCTCCGACATCTGTGTGGTGGTGAAGTAGTGAAACTGCCTGCCTGGTGCTCCGACGGTCTCTGTGGTGGCGAAGTAGTGAAACTGTGGTGGCGAAGTGGTGAAACTGTGGTGGTGAAGTGGTGAAACTGCCTCCTCGCGCTCCGACGTCTGTGTGGTGAAACTGTTGTGGTGAAGTGGTGAAACTGCCTCCTCGCGCTCCGACGTCTGTGTGGTGGTGAAGTGGTGAAACTGTGGTGGGGAAGTGGTGAAACTGCCTCCTCGCGCTCCGACATCTGTGTGGTGGTGAAGTGGTGAAACTGGTGGTGAAACTGTGGTGGTGAAGTGGTGAAACTGTGGTGGCAAAGTGGTGAAACTGTGGTGGTGAAGTGGTGAAACTGCCTCCTCACGCTCCGATGTCTGTGTGGTGGTGAAGTGGTGAAACTGCCTCCTCGCGCTCTGACGTCTGTGTGGTGGTGAAGTGGTGAAACTGGTGGCGAAGTGGTGAAACTGCCTGCCTCGCGCTCTGACGTCTGTGTGGTGGCGAAGTAGTGAAACTGCCTGCCTCATGCTCCGACGGTCTCTGTGGTGGCGAAGTGGTGAAACTGTGGTGGTGAAGTGGTGAAACTGTGGTGGTGAAGTGATGAAACTGTGGTGGTGAAGTGGTGAAACTGTGGTGGTGAAGTGAAACTGTGGTGGTGAAACTGGTGGTGAAGTGGTGAAACTGCCTCCTCGCGCTCCGACGTCTGTGTGGTGGCAAAGTGGTGAAACTGTGGTGGCGAAGTGGTGAAACTGCTTGCCTCCCGCACCGACGTCTGTGTGGTGGTGAAGTGGTGAAACTGCCTCCTCGTACTCCGACGTCTGTGTGGTGGTGAATCTGTGGTGGTTAAGTGGTGAAACTGTGGTGGTGAAACTGTGGTGGTGAAGTGGTGAAACTGCCTCCTCGCGCTCCGACGTCTGTGTGGTGGTGAAGTAGTGAAACTGTGGTGGTGAAGTGGTGAAACTGTGGTGGTGAAGTGGTGAAACTGCCTCCTCGCGCTCCGACGTCTGTGTGGTGGTGAAGTGGTGAATCTGTGGTGGTTAAGTGGTGAAACTGTGGTGGTGAAGTGGTGAAGTGGTGAAACTGTGGTGGTGAAGTGGTGAAACTGTGGTGGTGAAGTGGTGAAACTGCCTCCTCGCGCTCCGACATCTGTGTGGTGGTGAAGTAGTGAAACTGTGGTGGTGAAGTGGTGAAACTGTGGTGGCAAAGTGGTGAAACTGTGGTGGTGAAGTGGTGAAACTGTGGTGGTTAAGTGGTGAAACTGTGGTGGTGAAGTGGTGAAACTGTGGTGGTGAAGTGGTGAAACTGCCTCCTCGCGCTCCGACGTCTGTGTGGTGGTGAAGTAGTGAAACTGTGGTGGCGAAGTGGTGAAACTGGTGGTGAAGTGGTGAAACTGTGGTGGCAAAGTGGTGAAACTGTGATGGCGAAGTGTTGAAACTGGTGGCGAAGTGGTGAAACTGCCTCCTCGCGCTCCGACGTCTGTGCGGTGGCGAAGTGGTGAAACTGTGGTGGCGAAGTGGTGAAACTGCCTCCTCGTACTCCGACGTCTGTGCGGTAGCGAAGTGGTGAAACCGCCTGCCTCGTGCTCCGAGGGTCGTGGGTTCGTGTCCAGACTCCGTGATAGCATGTTCATGAATGTACTTTTCTCCAAGACTCCTGGGAGGGGGGGGGGGTGGTTGACACTGGGGCTACGGAGTTCGTGCTCTGTGCGACGCTATTACAGACCGCGTTGTGGAAAAGGACCGAGCCGTATGGAATAAAACCCGGTTCAATAAAGTCGATCCCCTTGGCTGTAATCCGTTTTAAATACTTGACATAAGATATCCATCCATCTGCTCCGTGGTCTTAATCCAGCTGTCAAGCCGCCACTTTCATTGTAGGCACGACGCTGTAACTTTGATCTCTGTTGTGGCTACACAAATCTTCGGTTTCCCGCCAGCAAGTGTCGGGGCTAAAAGTTCCCCCCAGTGGAGATCAGTTTGGTAACCGCTGTGCCAGCAGCACAAACATCCTTTTGTCCAGCAGCTGCGTCTTGTAACTCTTGAAGGTCAGACTGCTGGTGATCCTGCCTGGCCCCGCTGACTGTGGATAATTGAATTCCCTGACAACCTTAAGTGTGTGGTGTCAGTTGTTGGGCGAAATGTCAAATGTTCTCAGACTAGGTGACGTTGCCAATAGAGAATATGTGAGGTGCCGACTGAGTAAGAGTGTTATCTTGTCGCTTCTGGTTTGTTGTCTCAACCGAGTTGATCTTATTTCTTGTCGCCTGATTCTGAATTCTGCTTGGTCTGGTTTGTCGGAAGTGTGTTAATTAGTGTCCTGTTCATTTCTGTGACTGTAGAAGGTGATCTGTTATCACGGGGTTGCTTAGTGTTCTTGTTTGTTAATTTCCTTGTGTAATTTGTTGTCAGAAGTGTCTGCTGCCATCTTATATTGCCCTTTATTGGTTTATCTTTCACAGTGTTGTGGTAGGCAGGGCATTTAGGAGAACACGAGTGGAGTCAGTGTTGGATTTGTAGGGACATTTGTAGGGAGAGGTGCACTCGTAAACTGTCAACGGGTGGAAATGTGGAGCTTTGGAAATTCACGCCCAAAGAGGAATGGGGTCTTAAGCATTCAGATGTGGTAATTAAGGGCGGGGGGGGGGGGGGGGGGGGCGTTCGAGGTATTGACATTCAGCTATGGTAGTTCTAGCCCATGGAGTTATGGACATTCATATTTTGTAATTCATGCGCTTGTAGGAATGGTGTGTTGGACAGTCAGATTGATTAATTCACCAGCATGGAGAAGTGTGGTCTTGGGCGTTCAGCTTAGGTAATACACGCGCTTGGTAGAACAGTCTTGGAAATACATATTTGGCCATTCAGGTTCATGGAGGAGTGCGGCCTTGGACATTCAGCTGTGGCCATTCAGGTTCATGGAGGAGTGCGGCCTTGGACATTCAGCTGTGGCCATTCAGGTTCATGGAGGAGTGCGGCCTTGGACATTCAGTTGTGGCCATTCAGGTTCATGGAGGAGTGCGGCCTTGGACATTCAGCTGTGGCCATTCAGGTTCATGGAGGAGTGCGGCCTTGGACATTCAGCTGTGACCATTCAGGTTCACGGAGGAGTGCGGCCTTGGACATTCAGCTGTGGCCATTCAGGTTTATGGAGGAGTGCGGCCTTGGACATTCAGCTGTGGCCATTCAGGTTTATGGAGGAGTGTGGCCTTGGACATTCAGCTGTGGTCATTCACACTTAGTCAGTTGCAGTCAACTCCAGCATTTTTGGCTGTTTGTGATTCCTGAGCAAGTTTACATTCAGCAGTTGGTCATTGCATTCTGAATGACCGACACTCATACAGTTGTGTGTAAACTAACGCAAGGCGGTCTGCTTCCAAATCGCCCGCACAGCTGTGTTTCGAACGCAGTATGGGGAATTACGAATAGTAAAGTACAGTATCCAAATAAACTGGGACAATCTGAAACAGGTGAATAAGTTCAGGTATCTTGAAACAGTCGTTACATCGGACGGAATATGTCTGGTATTATCACGGATCTGATCTGTCTACTTGTCCCGACTGTACCATGTCGCCAAACTATCCAGTTATTTAGCTCTTTGGTCCTTTACTCTTGCTCGTTTCCCCTTCAAGTTTGCCAGTTGTCACTAAGTTTTCAGGTCTATTTCTCCTCATAACGAGAACCAATAATCTCAACCATCTACGTCTAATTTCTCCAATCAGATTACGGTTGTCGTTTGTTTCTGCAAGGACTGCCACGATCGTGTTTCTGTCTGTCCGTCGCATTCTGTGCATTTCTCTCAGAAATCACATTTCTGCAGCCAGTGCATGTTTCTCAGCTTTTTTGCCATGTCTGACATCCACACAACAATATAGGTTTTATATATCACTTTCACACTCTTTTTGTCACCGCTGATGACAGCTTTTGTTTTATTAGTATATTTCCCATCTTGCAAAGTCTATCTTTGCCATGGCGGTTCTAGTTGTAACCTTTTACGAAAAGTCGTTTTTCGATGTTATGACAATTCCAAGATCGTTGTACGGATTCATCTGTTTCACATGTTCCAATTGACCTGGATATTGCCTTGAGGTATATCTGTCTCCATAGAGATGAATATAATCTGTGTTTTCTTACAGTGTAATTCTAACCCCAGTTGCTCACTCTATAAACTATCATCATCCACTAAATGCTACAGATCCCGTGTATTGTCTGCAGTCACTACTGTACCATCTGTACATCTTATATTGTTGATGTTATACCCTCAGATAGCCATTCCTCTTGTCTTTTAAAGTTCTTATATTTTCACTACGTTTGGGCAATTAGTCTAGCGATATGACATCCCTGTAGCATACCTCTCTTGATTGACAGGTATTGACCTACTTCATTACCAGTTTTTATAGCTGCATGATTAACATATATGTCCTGCACAGGTCTATTATCCTTCACGTCACTGTTGCGATCTGCAGGCATCTCTATCATGTGGACGTGACTTTTTCTGTCAACAGCCTTTGTCTAGTCAGTGAAGCAATGTTGATGATCACAGCGAATACATATAATTTCTTTTATACATGTCTTCTACAAACCCCCAACATCTTTGCTGGTGTTTGATTGTAATTTTTCTTAATCCTTTGCATGATGGTTCTTAGCAAAATCTTTGTGATGTGACACATTATGCTAATTATTCGGTTTTGATCAATCCCAAGGCTCTTGTTTCTTCTGGATTGCAATAAACAGATTTACATAAGTCAAGAGGTATATCTCTAGCATAAAATATTGTATTCATATATTGCCTGGATCCGGGGTCTTGTCGAAGTTCATACTGTTAAGAGCATTCTTGAACATCAATTTTCACAATTGGTTGTTGTTCATTGTTATTGGAAATGTCAAGCTGTCCCGCACATGATCGTTGGTAGGGCCTTTTTGTATTACAACTATGCATTTAAAATCTGACCCTTGTCCATTATGATTTTGCTTTCGTTGGTTTTCAGGCAATCTGTTGATGTGGGTGTTCTTTTGTTAGTGAGGGTATTAATTATTCTGAACAACATTTGGTGCTTTCAGTTTCCCATTAATGTTCCTCCAGCTATGTTTCTTTTGCCGCTTTAATCTCCTCAGATTTCCATTTTTTTTTGGTTTTTTTTTTTGGAAATCTTCTTGTTTCCGTTTGGTTAAGAGTCTTCAGTCTTCCATTTCCTACGGCCTTTCTTCTTCAGTTTCGGGATATTGGTTTTTACAGCCTGTCAAATGGAGTTCTTCAATATTTCCCATCGATCAGTAACATTTTGAATTATAATTCCTCGATTAGACAGTGTATGAAGCTTGTTATTTATTTTAATTGAATTTGTCTTTTATGGCTTTTTATCAATGCACACAGATTAAATGTAATATTGCTTGGAATCATAACTATTGAATAAAAAAAAAGAGTAACATATAACTCCATTCCGTTTGCATGTGGTTACTTCTGAGTATACAATAAATATAAAAGCAACGTTAAGTGGCATGGCATGTTCTGAGACTGTAAGTCTGCTGGTTGGTCTTTGCTTCGTTCCTAGAGATATCTGTATCCTATAGTACTATCAATGTTATTATTTAGTTGGTCCTCCGCAGAACCTCATTATCACAGCCCGCCGGGAATTCTCTCTCTCTCTCTCTCTCTCTCTCTCTCTCTCTCTCTCTCTCTCTCTCTCTCTCTCTCTCTCTCTCTCTCTCTCTCTCTCTTCCCCCTCTCCCCTATCCCCCATACACCTAAAAAATGCAGGTTTCCTGCTGTCTTTATAAGATCGCCTGCCTTGTCACGACCAAGGATACTTCTATGCTGGCATCCACTGCTGCACAAGTGTTAATCTTCTGGACGCCATACTGTTTTTGTCTTTTATATTTCTGGATGTTTCTGTGCCATGTAGGGCATGAGATTGCTTAGAGGTCGGAATTAGAGTATATACAATTGGCTGTTTTTTATGTCAGTACCGCTTGACTAAGACTATTAAGATCGTAAGATGGGCTGTTGCCTCTGATATAGGTGCAAGTTTTCCTTGCCGCAAGTGAGTGCATCTATGCGTTGTAGTGTGTAATCTAGATCCCACTGCCTATCTTTCTAGTTTATTATTATTTTTTATTTGTATGTTTGATATAGTGGTGCCATATGTGAATACAAGTGTCCTTACATGAATATAGAGCACTGCTTCTCTGGCATACAAGATAACGACGCCCTTTTCTGTCACCCAGTTGTGCTTTCATTGTGTCGGTTATTCCTAGAACTTCTAGGTCTGCACTTGGCCGGTCTCGGGAGCTCGTCCGTGGTTCTGGTATGAAGGTTTCGTGCACCACATGATCATCTTCTAGTGCATCTGCATGTTGTCTGTGACTTTGTAAAGATAGTTATCACGCTTGTATTATTAACCTGCTGGTGGTTCTTTCTGGAAATTCTCGGCTCAAGGAATGTTGCGGTAGTCTGTTGAGCTTTTTCAAATGGAGTAAGAGATATTCAGTCCTCAAAGTTCACGGACCCAATCTCTGCAGGTGATTGTTGTCCATGTCTGTTATCCGGGTGCTTCTCTTTGCGCCTGCGGTTTATCTTAGTCTCATACTTCGGACTGGGTCTTATTTTGCAACGTGTGTTTTGCCTGCGGTTGTCTAAAAACTAAGTCGCTTAATAGTTGACATGGTCGACTTCATTGCACCGGATTTAATCCCATATGGCTGAGTCTCTTTCCACAGCGCGGAAAGCGTCGCACAAAGCACAAACTCTGTAGCTCCAGCGACGACCCTCAGGAGTCTCCGAAAAAATGCGCTCGTAAACCGAAGGACGCGGCCCGGAATCGAACCCACAAACCTTTTGAGCCCGAGTTAGATGGTTTGACCAATTCGCCACGAAGACTCCCGTCTGCTGTTGACTGGGAGCTTGAGGTGTATTCCATTACTAGTATAATTTCTCCAGTGTAGACGTGCTGGCATATGTTTGTGTGTGCTCCCCACGATGTTCCATCTAATATTGTATATTATTGCGGCGAGTTTTCAGATGCGTTTTGTTTTCATTTGTCTTCTTCTATATTTGACTTGTGTGAGAGTCTGGTGTGTCATTAGTACCAAGAAATAAGTGTCAGTGTGTGTAATTGAGATATTAACTGTGAGAGAGAAGAACTGCAGCTGCAGCTGTTGCTTGCTTCCAGCCGTAAGTCCCAGATGTTCTCCCTGTTCTTTGCTGTTTCCACTGTCTTTTAAAATAGACATGTAGCAGTTGAATCCTGTATTTGGCGGTTTAGACTGTAAAGTCGTAGACATGTTGAATTTATTTGCATGTAAATTACATGACGCCGAACCAACCCCAACATTTGTTGGGCGTTTGTGATTAATTAGGCAATTATCTGAACGACCGACGCCCATACCATCTCAATCAACGCAAGGTGATCTGTTTCCAAATCGTCAGCAGCTGACCTCGATCCTCGCATTTGTATTTCGGGGAGTTGTGAAACGCGTTCATTGCGCCTAAGCCACAGCGCCGGCCTGATGCACGTAGGCTGTCTGAGGGATGTCGGTGGCAGCAAGTGCTGATGTCATTTATGTCAGTTTAAAATAGACCAGCATCACTACGCTGCCCTGTTCGACCCCCTCTCTCAAGTTTGCAGACTTACTGGGGTGACTGCCCATTTCAACTCTGGTGGATCGTTGATCGCCTCTGATCCAGGGACTCACTTTGTAGGCAACTCATACGTGTCAGACTGTCAGCATCGGACTTCTTTCCACACGATGACAAAAGCATCAGAGAGATTGAAAAAAAAAATGACCACATCTGTCTGTGTTTGTTAGAAGTCACTCTCAGTATCTTGTGCTAGGTCAGCCGATTGACCTCCTGTACTGACTGTGTCCAGTCTGTACTGGGAGGTCATCAGTTGATTTCGGGGAACTACATTCGTTGTCTTTTCACTAGTGCGTCCATCAGTTTGCCTAATCAGATCAGGAGGCTTCTGTTGTTTGTGTGTGTGTGTGTGTGTGTGGTGTGTGTGTGTGTGTGTGTGCGCGCGCGCGTGTGTGTGTTCCCCCCCCCCCCCTGCATATCCTTTAAAGGGCATTGCAGTCAACTCCAGCAATTTTCAGCTGCTGTTGATGTCTTGGCAAGTTTTACGTTCAGTAGTTTGCCATTGCTTTCTAAACAACCACCTTACATACATCCGTAAGTAACCAGCACGACGCAATCCGCTACCGAATCTCACGCAGCTGTGTTTCGTACGTGAGTATACGGGATTACGAACAACGTCCTAAACGCCTTCACCAGGAACACCGGCGTGATTTTGTTAGGTCTTCATATGTGTCCTAGTTTCAGGATGGACTAAACTGTGCCATGTAGCGTCAGAGGCAAGAATCAATGATTTAGAATTAGATACAAAATTGTGGCAAATGGAAGAGAGAGAGAGAGAGAGAGAGAGAGAGAGAGAGAGAGAGAGAGAGAGAGAGAGAGAGAGAGAGAGAGAGAGAGAGAGAGTTAACCGAGAGGCGCATGAATACACGTGTTGCTACATGACGTCACGGGGGACAACGTTACCATAGTCAGTGAAGTTTTGAAACATCATGGAAACAGGCGTACTTGATCATAACACCGAAGTATTTACCACAATATCTAACTGAAAGACATTATGGACATGATATATGATATTACTGCAACATCAGGAAACAAGGGCACGGTCTGGATTGCGGGGAACGATCGGGGATGAACGTATGACGCAGAAGAAATGAGGAGAATGGATTGTATCACAACTTGCCGATCGATCAACAAGCAGAGGTCGTAGCGTCAGTACAGACATAGATTAGCATAAGTCGGATGATAGAACGAAGAACGTAATGTAAGTACAGCGCGATGGACCACATGCAACTTAATTACCATTTAATTAAATAAGATGGAATCGGAATCGGCAGCTGACATTATGTGTTTATCAATAATTATTTGTTATATTTTGACTGACCTTCCCATCAACATGGGAGCGGTCATATGGTAGCCTGTACGACCGATTACCATTAATAAACTTTGATCTGACGTGGAATGCCATCGTTGCTGCCAACATTTTCGTTGACATTAATATTTGGTTCCCGTTGATCTGCTAGATTGTTTGTTTGGACGACGAGCGCAATATATATGGCACATTACAAGAGAGAAACATTATTATAGCAGCCTGTGTGTAGGTTGATGGGACACCCGTGTGCCATCTCTGCTTGAAGATGTTGAGGAGACTATCATTGCCCGTATGTAAGGTGTTTGGGGAATTTGTGATTCCGTCGGCTTCTGGTACTTCACTTGGCTTTCATCTTTCAGCGTCCTTTTCTATGCTCGTCAGTTGTTTTGCTTGTTATACAATAGCGCTGTGCCTATTTACAGCAGAGCAGCGATATTTGCACCTTCCGGCCGATGCACCCAACTTCTTTTTTACATTTGTTGAATAAGTTAGCTTTCCCGGGAATGTAATCTTTTAAAGCGATATACGTTTTTATCCATACACTTTAATATTTATTCCGCGATGCCTTCCTGAGATGAGGTTTCTGGGTTGAATGTAAAAAGCCCACAGGCAACTGGAGACGCCAATGAGAAAGTTCAACACGGGGAGCATTCACCATCAAATTATTACCACACACACAACTTCATTCACGCACGCACTTACACACATACACTCTCGTGCACACGCGTACGGATACAAGCGCAAACACGACGGTCATCGTTGTTTTGGTGACGATTCGCGAATCAGCCATATGCAGATGTGGATTGGCGCCAGACAGCAGATCGCATACCCCAGGACTGCCCAAATTATGACACGTAAGGCAAACCTCCTGCATAGAGAAATGACAGTGGAGGATACAGTCTATGGATCTATGAAATTAACAAAG
This sequence comes from Cepaea nemoralis, assembly GCA_014155875.1. Taxonomy (NCBI): domain Eukaryota; kingdom Metazoa; phylum Mollusca; class Gastropoda; order Stylommatophora; family Helicidae; genus Cepaea; species Cepaea nemoralis. Next base: position 32,480 of record JACEFZ010002571.1, read on the forward strand.
ACAGTGAAGTTCATACAAGAGACGACATTGCAGATATAGACAATACATTTCAAGAGAAGGAAAGAAGGCTAGGAACGTTTAGTGACGATGTGAGAATAAATAGACTTGCACGTTACAAAGAACCACGGGCTGAAATCATACTGGTCTCACTGGGGGTAAATGTGGGACTTATGGAGAGCAGGTGGACCAAGGCTGTGGGAAGACATGATCAATGGGCATCTAGGCGTGGTTTATGACCTGGCTTTAGCCCTGCGTGTGTCTCCCTGTGTATATGTATTGTTTGTAAATTGCCCAAGATTTCTGTCCTTAAAACACATACTTTGCGCACCTGGAGGCGCCTCGGCCAGATTCATATTTGTATAGACCAACCGGCACTCGGTGGCTGATGTGGTCAGTATCGCGCTGACCGCCTGTACTTCCTCAGACATTTCCTGATGCCCATTGTAAGCTGGCCTGACCTGGAAGCTCGGGTCAGTCTTGTTTTCTTTTTTTTTTTTAACATTCGAATCCGCGTCTAACCACTACCCTACCTCGGCTCCCGCTTATAGCTTTCGATTCTTCTATTGTCCATTGTGTCCTCAGGTTGCACCTCGTCAAATGTTCATGAATTTCCCATGGTTGTTGCTTGTGTTTTGACTGATCCTGTTTCACGAACCGTGCCACGTGTCTCTCTCTCTCTCTCTCTCTCTCTCTCTCTCCCCCCCCCCCCCCCCCCCAAGTTGACACCCGTGCAGACACGTCTGCTACAGAATTTCCCGTGCTTGTATCTTATTTAGCTGCCTGTCATTACACACATGACAACATGATGTCTGTGATTGTCCAGACTGACTAAGACATGTTGACGGAAACGTTCCGGTGTGTTTAATTGCTCCCCTGCTGTAACTCCTACACACCATGCCATGTTTACCCAGTGTTTACACTTGTCGTGGTAACCCGCTACCCACATTTTTGTCCGCCAGTTCGTGTGAACCCCAAACACAATACACAGGGACTGAATTATAAATAGATACCAGCGATGTTGTGGGCGGACTCTGTGTGTCAATTATTTCAGTCCGGGCAGGAAAGTGGTTTGCTGAGGTATCATTTAAATTTAGCAGAACAAGTTATAGCAACAATGATGTGGCCTAAACCCCATTAGGAAAGTTAAGGTTGGAAGAGCATAGAGAAGTTCTATATTTAGATGTAGAAGATAACAGCAAGGAAATTTAGATGACAGTCAACATAGAAGGAGACAGCTGTGAGTAGAAATCAGCGGAGAACAGCGGCAGACTAGCGTTCCTCAGGGAACCTGCAACTATATGATTGTGAGAGTGCTTAGTAGACTCGATGTTGAGAGATGTCTCCAGTATTGTAACAGCTCAGTGACTGATGTGTAAGAGAATCAACAGTTTACTGGTGTAGCAAACACGCCAAGCATTCTGCAACACATTGTCATCAACTTGTATCATCATCATCATTTTCGAATTATTCCGGTTGGGCTTAAGCATTATCACCTCGTACGTCTCGTTTTCATCAGCTCATTCTCTCTCATCGTCATCAGCTTCGTTTACTCATTATAATCGCTCGGAGGCTTGATTTTATTTCTCTATCTGTCCTGCATGCACGTTTTTTCACACTCCCTCTCTGACAGACCTTCTATAGTTAGTTAGTTAGTTAGTCGACAGATCATCCTCGTTGCACATCGGACCATTCAGTCCATAAGTGCTCGGATCCCCTCCTCAGCAAATCCCGCAGCGTGTAGCGGCTAACGACGCCAGTTCTGTGTTGGTTTATCAATCTTCTTTGGCTTCCTGCGTAGTGTTCTTGTTTGGCCACCCCTCTTTTAATTTGCTGCTCTCGCAGTCTGGCCATTGTTGTAGATTCACAGTCATCACTTGGTTCTTGCAAAAGTCTCACTTCTCGTAGAGCATTCAGAATGTCAGCCTGGTCCATGGCGCGTCCGCCCTCAACAGTAGCCTCACCTGCGAGCTTGTCAGCCCGCTCATTTCCTTGTACTCCCGCATGCCCTGGCACGAAGATGAAACTAATCTTTGCCAGCCGAGACCGCTTCAGAGGCAGCAACCATTCTCTTCGGATCGACCCCTCCTCTATCCTCTTGATCATGTTCATTGAGTCGCTAAGGAAACAAGCCCTAGTGAATGTCTGTGTCTCGAGCCATGTTATTGCTTTACTTACTGCCATGACTTCCATGGTCAGGCTACTTGTGGTTTCAGTGAAAGCACCAGAGTCCTCCTTCACAATTCTCCCTCCGGCCCGAGCTGTAAAGGCCCATGAGCTTCTCACATGTCGGACGACCGACCCATCTGTGTAGATGACCGCGTCACTGTCTAGCGAATTCTCGAAAATCAACGCTTGTACTTCAGCCTCAACAGCAGCCGGATTTTCTTGTCTGCATTTTCTATCTAGTTGGATGCAAACTGAAAAGGATGTGCAGAAGTCTGTTGGCACTTGCACCCACTCCTCGCCAGGTTCTAAGTCCTCAAGTGAACACACCTGTTGAAGAATGTCTTCGGCTTGACCCATCCACGACCGTCCTCTTTTTAACCTGCTGCCCTTCACCTTCCTAATTTCACTATGCAGTGGATGCTGTGTGTTTGCGTTAATTCTGAGGTAGGCACGTGCCCTGCAAACTTGCATTCTCTCTTCAATGGTTGGAAAATCAAGAAGGTAGCGCATCGCCCTGCATGCTGTATCTCTTGTACATCCAAGAATAATGCGCATAGCTTCATTCTGTATCCTTTCCATCCTTTCTATCTGCTTATGGCTGACAGTCAGGATTGCCATTGCATACTCCAAAACAGACATGACCAGCCCCTCGTACAGAAGACATAGATGGCGCTGCTCACAGTTTGCTGCCGCCATCACCCGCATCGCTGCCAAACCCCGCTTGGCCTTTGTTATCACCTGGTCTATGTGCACATTATAAGCAAGGCTTCGATCAAACCGTATCCCCAGGTAATTCATTGCCTGCGTTCTTTCCACCGTCTCTGAACACAGCATTACAGTTGGTGTTGGATTGTTGACAATATGATTATTCAACGAGAACCAAGTCACTGTTGCCTTTGTTGGGTTGACCATTGCCCCAGCTTCATCACACCAAGTACTTATGCGATTGAGTTCGGTTTGTAGTTCCACAGCAACCTCCTCTCTATCCTTACCCTGACGATACACCTTCTATGAGGTACTCCTTTACTTCTTGTCTTTAAGCCTTTCGCACACCCTCATATTGCTTTGTTATTAATTGCCTTGGTCACATTCATACTCCTGTAATTTTTTCTTGCCATTATTTTTTTTCATCACTTTACGTACCGTTGTTAATAGTTCCCTCATAGGTTTTGGGTTCTTTTTATACACACTCGCTCCACACACACACACACACACACACACACACACACACACACACACACACACACACACACACACACACACACACACACACACACACACACACACACACACACACACCAACACACACCATTATTTAAACGCAAGATGATTGACTTCATCACACCGGGTTTCACCCCATATGGCACTATCTCTTTCTGCAGAGTGATCTCCAGAAAGCATCACATAGAGCACACACTTCTTAGCTCCAGCGTTTCGCCCGCATCCTAGACAGTTTTCTTTTGACAGTCGTACTGGTCAGAGAATACATGCAACCCCTGCCTCCACTGGGGATGGAACTCTTTACCTCTGTCCTGCCTTTGGTTTGCCTAATGCAGTAACCACTTCCCTAACACCCGACCCCCCTCTGACACCGTAATGATCATCATGTACCATGACGATAAGCGTGGACGGTCATATTTCGCCATCTCTCACGATCGCCAGAGCCGTGGCTCCTACCGGGCGACGCTGTTCCTATGGATCACACATTTACGCCGTTTCTCTTACTCTCTCTAAATTGACTAAAAATGATTTTCTAGGCATCTGTAAAGATGGCAGTTTGCCATTGATTTTCTTCTTAGCAGTGACCATACTGGTCTGACATAGCCTGCGTTATAAAGTCAGCACCGACAGACACGCATGAACATTGTGAAGGTGGTCCCATGGCAGGCCAATCTGTTGGGGTGTGAGGTGGTAGGTCTTTACATATTCTAGGTCACTGTCAGGGTCTTAAACTTGGCTCGCTTTCCTAACAAGTGTGAGACAGTACAAATACAACGTGATTTGACGTAAGACTCAACGACACATCGTTCGATGGATTTATTAACGTATCAAATACAGAACGATGATCACAAGTATATATAATGGATACTTTACAACTTACATCCACAATACAGTTCACAAGTCTGACTCGCAAGATGTCCAGACACTCGCCTTTCTACTACAGAAACCATACAACGCCTTTTCTCTCAATTTACCGGGCCCCGTCATGGGTTCCCTTTTCCCCAGGGGAGGGGGGTTGGGTTTTTTGGGGGACCCTTGGGGTTCCGGCCAACCCTTTTTCCTCCCCCTGCCCCTTATTGGGAGTAAAGG
>JACEFZ010002572.1:0-38591 GCA_014155875.1 Cepaea nemoralis
AACACTTTTAAGTGGAAAACCGAAAGGGAAAAAATTTAACCCCCTTGACCTCCCACGCAGGAATAGGTGGCCAGTATTTCCTTGCCGTAGCGAACGATGAGAATTTACATCAAAACAATCTCCAACCTCACGCATGCCATTGCCAGCTTAAGGTCCTAACCGTTACACCAATGTGCCCACTGATTTCATGTTAACAAAAATGTAATTCTGGTATAAGACAAGCGCCGGTAGCCTACAGCACGTGTGTGTGGACAGAGTGACGATAGAAGTGATTTGTAATGGCATGCTGAGTGAATTAAAATACAATATGCTATGTTATTTTTAAAAAAAATAATGTTTATTTAAAAGAAACATGAAATTAGGCACTCTTCCGATTGACGGGTCTAAATAGTTCCGCAGTGAATAAGTTAGGGTTAAGGGTTAGGGTTAGTGTTAGTTTAACACTAACCCTAACCCTTAACCCCTGACTTATTCACTGCGGAACTATTTAGACCCGTCAATCGGAAGAGTGCCTGAAAATTATTTTAAACATATCCATATTCTTACAGCGTAATGTCTCCAGATCTGTTTTCCCTGTACAGTGAAAGTATTTTCAGAAATATTGAAGATATGGAAGGAATCAACATTGGGGACGATGCATCAATAACATTAGATATGCAGATGATACAGTCTTGATTGCAGACAATGAACAGGACCTGCAAAATTTAGTAGATGCGATTGTTACACACAGTGAACAACTAGGGTTAGAATTAAATTGTAAAAAGACACAGATTATGGTCGTCACTAGGAAGGACGAAATACCACAAGTACAAGTAAATGGGAATATTCTTCAACAAGTGAGCAGGTACAATTATCTCGGAACAGTAATAACATCTGATGGGAGATGCCTTGAAGAGATTAGAACAAGAATCGCCATGGCAAAAGTAGCCTTTAGCAAGATGAAAAACATATTGACCAATAAAAAGATGTCAATTGAAACGAGAAAAAGAGTGTTGAGATGCTACATTGAACGTGTACTTTTATATGGATGTGAAGCGTGGACAATGAGCAGTCAGGCTGAAAAACATCTGATGGCTGTAGAGATGTGGTTTCTGAGGAAAATGCAAAGAATACCATGGACAGCCAGAAAGACCAATGAACGAGTCCTTCAAGAAACAAATGAAGATCGTAAATTGATTAGAGAAATTAGACGTAGACAGTCAAAATTTTTTGGGCATGTTATGAGAAGAAATGGATTGGAGAATTTGGTGACAACTGGTAAGATCGAGGGGAACAGACCAAGGGGAAGACCTAGAAGCAAGTACCTGGATGGCTTGGCCTTGTGGCATGGTCGAGACAGAAACACGGAGCTGATCCACGACTCTGGTGATCGAGTGAGATGGCAGAACATGACCGCCCACGCTTACCGGCATGGCACATGATGGATGGATGGATTCTTACAGCCCATTAAAACGGACGTTGTTAGACATTGGAGGTAAGACTGCCCTATCTAATGAAAACTAACTGACCGATATTTGAGCAACAACAACCTTGACGAAGTTCTATTCCCATCCTAACCCTCCCCTATCCTCTGATCTCAAATTCTATACCGGTAGTTCTCTCAACTGTTACACACTTATGCCATTCAGGTCGTTGATCGTAGCACAAAGCTGTGTGTTGTTATTAAGTAATATGGTGCCGTTAATATGACTCACAAAGGCAACAACTTGATATACGTTCGTTTCAAGAATTTTGCACACACGAATATTGATTAAACCATGGTGGACATAGGTTGGCTGTCTGGGTAGTTTTGTAACATTACTTCGACACAACACAACAAAAAGGTGTCCGCACCTTGGTATAGTGTAACGAGAGAGTTTTAGTCAATCAATCAATCATGTGCCATGCCGGAAAGCGTGGGCGGTCATGATTCGCCATTTAACTCGATCACCAGAGTCGTGGATCAGCTCAGTGTTCCTGTCTCGTCCATGCCATGTGGCAAAGCCATCCAGGTATTTTCCTCTCGGTCTTCCTCTTGGTCTGTTCCCTTCGATCTTGCCAGCTGTCACTACGTTCTCCAGTTCATTTCTTCTCATAATATGTCAAAAATTTTTTGACTGTCTACGTCTAATTTCTCTAATCAATCTACGATTTTCATTTGTCTCTTGTAGTACTTGGTCATTGGTTTTTCTATCTGTCCATGGTATTCTTTGCATTTTCCTCAGAAACCACATTTCTGCAGCCATCAGATGTTTTTCAGCTTGACTGCACATTGTCCAAGTTTCACATCCATACAAAAGAACAGGCTCTATGTATCCCCTCAACACTCTTTTTCTCGTTTCAATTGACATCATTTTATTGGTCAGAATGTTTTTCATCTTGCTAAAGGCTACTTTCGCCATGGCGATTCTTGTTCTAATCTCTTCAAGGCATCTGCCATCAGATGTTATGACTGTTCCGAGATAATTGAACCGATTCACTTGTTGAAGAATATTCCCATTTACTTGTATATTACATTGTGGTACTTCGTTCTTCCTAGTGACTACCATAACCTGTGTCTTCCTACAATTTAATTCCAACCCCAGCTGCTCACTGTGTACAACCACAGCGTCTACTAATTGTTGCAGATCCTGTGCATTGTCTGCAATCAATACTGTATCATCTGCATATCTAATGTTATTCATTGTGACATATATGTCATCATCTCGCAGTCTTTTCCAGCAGACGTTGCTAGGACACGCTATCTGAAGAGTAGAGGCTATTAAAAAGCCCGACGGGAGAATTAACGAAACGAAATTTCGTTTCGTTTTAAGACAATTGATTGGCCGCGCCCCGGAAACACAGGCTTAATCTAGACAAAGGCTTGGTAGACAAAGCGGTCTGGTCAATCGCCATGTTTCTCCAATGTTAACGGGTGACCCATTGTTAATGGGTTAATTTAAAGCCCACTTATTCTCTGCGTTTTAGGTGAGCATTATATTATATACAACATATCATGTTATGTATTAGGATAAATGCTTTGTGGCAACTAATATCATGATTGAAGTTGTGTGTGTGAAAATTAGGAGAATCGCTTTCATTGAAATGTTGGTTTACGTCACACAGCCTGGACATCGCCATGTTGTCCAGTCAGCCTTCATAAAGCTTACAATATAATCTTGCTATGAGTCATTCTTCTGAGATGATTTTGTGAACTTACTTTATTCCTAAATACTTATTTTTCACAACTGGTCTCTGTGTTTTAAAGTGTTTTTTTCCTGAGTGCTTATTTTGTATTTCTGCTCTTATGATGGAGAAATATTACTATCTCACATTTGTGTACAACTTTAATATAGGTTGTTAGATAGAGAGAGAGAGAGAGAGAGAGAGAGAGAGAGAGAGAGAGAGAGAGAGAGAGAGAGAGATATTCTCGCTTGACTTTTTCATGCACTTAGGAGTTAATCTTTTGTTTCACTGGTTGTAAATACACAGAGATTGTCTTGTAGTCTTTTATTTTCATAAATGATGTTATGGGATTTTCATGTGGTATGATATACATAATCTCAAGTGTATGGGAAAAGATTCCCATGATTTTTCTTTTTATGAGTATTTTACCTTTTATGCTCATGATTGTTACTGCTTGATGCTGTAATAAATGCTGTTATAAGTATGTATATTCTATTCATGATGTTACTGTTGGAGTAGATCTTTTAACTCCCCCCCCCCCCCAATGGGGACAAACACATGATGATGATGATGATGATGATGATGATGATGATGATGATGATGATGATGATGATGATGATGATGATGATGATGATGATGATGATGATGATGATGATGATGATGATGCAAAAGGAGATGGACTGAACTGGTAGCTAAACTTCTGCCATTTATCAGTGGTACTTACATAATGCTGCTTGTAACTATGGAAAGGAGATTTATGAATTGTTTACATGAGGACAGTGTCTCATGAACTTTTTCCATGGTGTGACAGCGGTACTATCAAAATGTTTGGATGGATTAGGTGGTGCGTAACCCCTCAGGAAGCTCCATTATCAGTCCAGAAGAAATGTACCTATTGAGTAGATATCTTACTCACTTTTGGAGTGGGTCAAAACTCTACAGTAGGCGACAAGTGCTAGGGAACTAGCTACACTTTTTGTTTCTTCTTCCCTTTTGTTCCCTCTATTTTTAATTATGATACACTGTTATTCATCATATATATGTATAGTTTATTATGATACATTGTTATCCAAGTTTGGATTGTATAACTAATCTATATCAACCCTGTTCTTCTTCACTATACAGCGCTAGAGATGGCGGTGGAATATTGGCACTAGTCACCATGCTTCGCACTGGATTTATAGTCAACTTGTTTGGATTTAGAGGCAGGAAACTGGGATATCAGCCTCCTCTAATATTCTACAAAGAGTGCTGGTTACTGCTACTCACCCTGAACCTGAATGTCAATGCCTGGATACTTAACGGATTTTAAATATGCTGAAGGGGATTCCCTACCTCTGGGAACTTAAAGACGGTGTTAAGCTTTTCAATGTCTGCAAAGACATGAGGCATGCCTGGCCTAGATGGATACAGAGTATAACCTCTTCTAAAAGTCACCGCCTAATTCCACATTCAACTGTCATATTCCAGAGGCTCATGGATAGTCTGGAATTCACCATCATTTACCAGTATGGATTTACCAACTGATTGTGTGAACTCCCAGCTTTTTTTGAATCTTCTCATCCATCATATCCCAGACATGGATAATCAAGCACATTACCAACTCCCGTCAATCAAGTCGTATATTCAGCTGAAGAAAGAATAACCTACATCTTAACCCAGAGAAAGGGGCTGGAATATTCATGCCCCATTCAAGTTAGTTCTGTCAGGAAATTCTAATGGATTATGTGATGTCACTCCTCATCCAAAGAGATACTGAAAGTGTTTGTGCCTGATCCTGATCGAATCAATCACATGGACTCCTGTGTGTCACGCCACGCCAGAATGCTTCAGACTTATTTATACCTGTCTGTTATATCACCCTGGAACGCTCCTAGCCCAGTGACTTAGCAACTGTGACTTGAGAGATTACAGTATATCCACATTGGATTCATATGGATTACTCCTACATGTTTTTCGCGATGGATATATGATCCAGAAGTGAAAGTTCTGTGTGTGGGTGTGTGCAATCCCCAATTTTCTAAATAGTGGATATATGCAAAGCAGCTGTTTTCCTGGATTATAGAGAGTGTGATTATGGCCAGACTTTTTCTAGTGGATATTGAAGGAGAGGGAGTCATCATCAGCCCATAGGATAGTTCTAGAGACAGATTAGATAGATTTTCTTTATCTATTTCTTTGTATGGATTTACTTTGTTTTGTGTTTGACACATGTATTTGATGTGAACCTTTTTTGGGGAAATATTCTTGGGGACTTCTGTTTGGTTGTAGACTTTGTGTGCATTGCCTGAAATATGATAATTTTTCATGTCCATGTCACCATATTGAAGCCAACAGGGTTTTCCAGAACCAAAATGTTTCCACAATACAATTGTTTGTTTGTTTGGTTTAACCAAGCCTTGCAGTTACTTCATTGTTAACCTGTTGTTCCAAAATTGATGTTTATAGTCCAGTTATTGTTACTGTTATGTGATACAGTGAGTCATTGTACTGTTTTTGTCTAACAGTGGCTGTTTTTCCTCTGTCAATGTAATCCAGCTGTTGCGTCTAACATTGGTTGTTGTCCCTCTGTTGTATAATACTGTGGATGTGCATGACAGTGGATACTTGTCATTGTTTATATATATGTGGGAGATTAAATGTGGGGCGGGGCACTTACACATAGACACACCCTCTGGGTAGAGTTATTAGTACTCGGGTGTCTGTGGTAGAACTTCCCGGATCTCCCAGCCTTCTATGGGAAACATTTCTTTTATGTTAGTGTTGAACTTGCACCCTTTTCTGCCTTGTTCAATACTTGGGGGTTACGAGCCAATATATTAATTCCTATAGAGGGCGTGTTTGGGATTTAAACCCCATTCATACTGAATACCCCTAGCGAAACCTGTCCTTATTCTAATTTATTATATTTACCACCCTACATTCATGTTTCGTCCTCCAATGCTGATTCCATTTAGGTCTTCTACATTTCTGAAAATATTTTCACTGTATAGGGAAAAAAGATCTGGAGACATTACACATCCCTGCCTAACACCTCTCTTAATAGGTTGGTATTGTCCTACTTCATTATCAATCCTTATGGCAGCTTGTTGTTTCCAATATATGTTTTTTATAAGTCTAATGTCTTTCCCATCAATTTGTAGATCTGCAAGCATATCCACAATGTTGACATGTCTAACTCTATCAAAAGCCTTTGTGTAGTCAATAAAGCAAAGATGTATATCCTTGTTTACTTCTAAAGCACGTTCAATAACTGTTCGCAGCATATACACAGCATTTACTGTACCCTATCCTTCTACAAAACCACATTGTTCTTCCCCTATTTCAGGTTGTATTTTCTTCCTCACTCTTTGCATGATAATTCGTAACAAAATCTTTGTGATGTGACTCATTATACTAATTGTTCTATGTTGATCACATTCTAAGGCTCCTGATTTCTTTGGGATTGCAATAAATACAGAATTACATAATTCAGAAGGTATATCTCCAGTATCATATAATGTGTTCAGCAGTCTAGTGACTTGCTCTAGTCCAAATTCTTCTAGAGCTTTAATCATTTCTGTTGTGATGTTATCTGCACCGGGGGCCTTGCCAGCTTTCATATGCTTAAGAACATTTTGAACCTCCATCTTTAAAATTGCTGGTCCTTCATTATTAAATCTAATAGCATACTGTTCCTCTCTGTTATCATTATACAGGTCTTTCACATAATCTGTCCATACATGTAGAATCTGATCTTTTTCTATTATGACTTTGCCATATTTAGTTTTTAGACAGCCTGTTGATGTACTTGTTCTTTTATTAGTAAGTTCCTGAATTCTTTTGTGCACTAATTTGGTATTTTGACTGGTGTGTTGTTTTTCAATTTCTAAGTCACTTTTCCTCAAGCCATGATTCTTTTGCCTTCCTACATAATATTCTGACTTGTCTGTGAATTTCTTCATATTTGGCAGGATTATTTTTGTTGAGTCTTCTTGTTTCCATTAAGTGTAAAATTTCCTCAGTCATCCATTTCTTACGACCCACCTTCTTTAATTTTGGAATAGTTGTTTCTGCAGCCACATTGATTGAATTCTTTAACATTTCCCATTGATCATCCACATCCTGGAATAGGATCTCTAGATCAGACAATATTTCAAATCTGTTCTGTACTTCTATGTTGAATTTGTTTTGTATTTCCTTGTCATTACTCAATGTACACAAATCATATTTAGTGTTCCCTGTTGTATACTTGACTTTCTTCAACTTTATCCTCAATGTTCCTGTGAGTAGTCTGTGGTCACTATAACAATCAGCACTGGGAACTGTTTTTGCTACTGTTAGCGCGTTTCTAAATCTTCTGCTAATGAGAATGTAGTCAATCTGGTTTCTAATCCTGCTATCAGGACTCCTCCAGGTCCATAATCTTCTAGGGTGTTGCTTGAACCAGGTGTTTCCTACAATCATTTCCTGTTCTTTTGCCCACTCTACTAGTCTGTATCCTCTTTCATTTCTCTCTCCTAAACCATAGTTTCCTACTGTGTATCTATCCCCTTGATTTCCTACTTTTGCATTGAAGTCCCCTATTATGATGTTTATTTCTGAATTTTTACATTTCTTTAAGGCAGACTCTATGTCATTATAAAATTCCTCTACACTATCTTCACTGGACTCTCCTGTTGGGACATATACTTGAATAACATTTATGTTAAAAGGTCTGCCACTCAATTTAACTAGTAGAACTCTGTCCGACACGGCCCAATATCCCTGAACAGACGTTGATGTTTTCCGGTCCAAAATTATTGCCACTCCCCTATGTAGATCCTCACCTCCAGAATAAATAATCTTAAAATCTTTATGTATCTTGATGCCTGCTCCTGTCCATCTCGTTTCGCACACACCTAATATATTAATTTTTTCTCTTTGAATTTCTTGTGTTATGTTCTCTAATTTTCCGTCGTTGTTTAACGTCCTAACGTTCCATGTTCCTAATTTTAATGTCTCTGTCCTTGTCTTGCGATGATCAGTCTTTAAGCGAATCATAATAAACTAGGCAATTTCAAAGAGGTAGTTTGCCGTTGCTTTCCTCTATGGCAGTGACCATACTGGCCGGATGACCGCAATCATTGTCTCTCTAAAGAGAGAAAGCTTGCCGTCGCGAAACTCGAGACCATAACCAACAAATATCTGTCGGCTGCCCTCATAATTTCATCCACCACCTGCCTTCCGTGGCTTCTTTTGAACACTTCCAATTAACGAACACGAAATAACATCACATAATCCAAAGGAAAAACACTATCCACACGAATTTCACGGGAATTTCCATAGGGAATCCACAGAAAAACACTGAACAGCGTCTCCCCCAAGAACAACGAGTCATCGCGTCGCCATCTTGGATCAGGGCAAGAAGTTTTAGTACCTCACGGTAAACGACAGCCATGTCCAAAGGAACAATCCGGAATTTTATTCGGTCCCATCTCTTTACAAAGCGTATGTATGATACAAAAAATACAGTCTCGCTAAACTACACGAGTGAAGCAGGAGTAATATCCAACCAGGAAACAGGGAATGTCCATGCCAAATACACAAAATACTGGGACGGTGAACATCGCAGAGGCATCTGTGCAGGTCAACGGATTGTAAAGCCAAACAGCAGCGTATGTGGCACACACGGGACGTGTTCACGGTACTATAGAAAACAGGGTTTGGTCAGTATGGAATAGGTTGGATCCTCACTATGTAATGTCATGAAGACAGCAATGGAAACAACACAAACAACTTAAACAGCAACACTAGTAAATGTTTACCCGTAGAAGTGACGTCTGTTATAAATATAGCAAGGAAGGAAATAGCGCGTCCAGTGAATGAAGCAGTAATAGGGAGGAAGACATCTCAGATTCTTTTAAAATTCTGTATTCTGACAATCATAATCATCACATGCCCTGCCGAGTGGCTTGGGCGATCATGCTTCTTCAAAAATTACGATATCCGACGGTTTGGATCAATCCATGTGTTGATTCCCTTCCGTGTCATTCTATACTGTCAAGAATGTTCTCTCGCTGTCTTCCTCTAGCTCTCTTTCCACAAATATTTCCGGTTGTGACAAAATATTCACATTTGTGTTTCTCAAAATGTGGCAAAGAAAAAAACAACAGAAATCTTAGCTACCTGTTTTTCATGTTTGTGATAAATTATCTTTATCCACATTGCTAATTTTGGCTGTCCAAGGAAATGTTCTGTACTCTTCTATAAAACCACAGGTCCAAGGCTTCTTGTGATTTGTTCGCTTGTGTACTAATTGTACAGGATTCACAACCGTATTTTAAAACTGGTCCTATCCTATAGGCAAGGATTATTTTTCTAACATTCAATGACAATGACTTATTGCATAAAATGTTCTTCATTTGATAGAATGAACTTTTGCTTGTCCTTTTCTGTTCTTTATCTCTGTGAAAGAGTGGCCCTAATGCTGCCTACCAAGACAATGAAGTCACTAACTTTCGTGGGAAGTAGTGCATTCTAGAATAATAATTGTGTAATAATAATAAATTCAGAACCCCACACACCCATGCACGCACGCAAACACACACACACACACACACACACACACACACACACACACACACACACACACACACACACACACACAATAGAAAGGAAACGTGAATGTGATCCGTGTTGCGCACTAACAAATAATATGGACGAATCAGTTAAAGTGGCGTTTTAATTAAAACAAAGTAATATGGGTAATTAAAGAAATGGCAATATCAAAATATTCGCGTGTGACATGAATGCTTAGATAGTATCTGGTGACAAGGCTTATGATGAGATGATGGGGAAACACGGACATGTGGCAATAAACCAAAATGCAGAATTTATCGACTATTTTTGCGCACTTAATCAATATGTCAAAGAGAAGATGGGTGCAGGATGATCTCTAGGTGGGTATATCGGGGGCGGGACATCTTGCTTGTTATGATCGAGAGGTTTTACGGAAGGTTGTTATGGGAGCGAGGTTCTGCATAGGACATGCTACTGAATGAATGAATGAATGGATGAATGAATGAATGAATGAATGAATGAATGAATGAAAAAATGAATGAATGAATGAATGAATGAGTATTTCATAAGCAGAAGTGTTTTTCCACACAAAAGAATACACAAAGCATCTTGAACATCACCGAATTACAAAACAGAAACAAGAAACCTACCATATCTGTATTAACAAGAAATGTAGATCATCTCTGTAGGATGTAAAAGGTTGTAAAGGTAAAGATGCAAATTCATCTCACACCAGTTAATCAATAAAATTAACTTGCAACTCAAGAGAATACATAAAATCTTATATACATGGAATTCAATATCATGTAGGATATCTTAGAAACTACAAAAGTAAGAAGCAATGTTATGTCGCTGTCTCTAAGATGTACCTTGTCCTGCAGAGGTTAGTAGACGACGGTAGTACGAAAGCCTGCTGTGACCAGGTTGAAACATTTGGGGTGAGTCATGAATGACCGTTCTTGGTAACAGGGAACGAAACCTATATCATCGATAACGCCGGAAACCCTCAAGAAAAATAGAAGGGAAATATAATAAAGCTGTAGTGTTGTGGCTAGACACATGCCTGTCGACCTGGTGGTCATGGGTCGATCCGCAGCTGGGCCGATTCACGTTTTTTTAAATTGACTTGGGTTCATGCCTCTCCACAAATTATGATCTCCAACGTCATGGATCATTGTGTGTGTTTACTCCTTTCCATGACATGACACAAAGGACTGTCAAGAATATTTTCACACTATCTTCCTCTATTTTTCTGTCCGCAAATCTTTCCGGTTTTTACAACGTGTTCCAGAAGGTTTTATTGATCCCAGTTTAACCCTGCCTAAAATGGTTTCATGTCCACGCTAATATACGTACTGTGTATAACAATGACCCTTTTATAGCCTTCGGGCGTATTAACTATACAGTGCTTGCCCTACATTTTTAAACAGAAATCAACACTTGATGGGTGATGCAATACCACGCCGAGCGATCTTATTTTCCAGAACATTTCATGGTACCCATATTAAGCTGGGCTTCTCATGTTAATTTTAAACATCCGCTCTAGATACCGATTCGAACACATGAGCACCAGGCCGGTTGTCAAGGGCGCTATCTACGGCGCAATCTCGGCTTCAGTATACACTTGAAATATCCCTCCATAGCTGGCAATTCAAAGGAGTTGTCAGCTCGTCTGCTGCCAGGGATAAATGTCAAATCTATAAAACACACTAACAAGAGTACGTGTGGCTTCGGAACACATTCACATAGATTATGACCAACACGTCAGAGTTCATGCACTGTTATGATGATCTCCATGCATAATTTGTGTTTAGAAATTGAAGTACTTGTGGAGATATCCATGTGGACTGGTATTGACCCTTTACAAGCCACACCAGCTACAAATAAAGTGTTCACCGATGTTTGGTGAACGTCTTCACTGTGACTTTCCAGCTACCGTTACAGCTGAAATACCAAGTATATGCTTACTAAGACATGGCTTGGAAATTTCAGTCTCAAATATAGTTTTCCCACCTTATGAACACGTGAAAAAGATACCGGTCACCAATATTGACTTCCTACGTTATGAATGTTAGGAAATACCGATTCTAAATATGTTCTTTCCTAAATTTAAATATTGGGAAATACCGACACCAAATATGTACTGTCCTCCTGATGAATTTTTGGACATACAGGCCTCGAACATTGACTTCCCTTCATACAAACGGTGAGAAAATGTGGCCCCAAATATTGACTTCCCTCTAATGAACGGATGGAAATATTTGGCTGAAATACTGACTTCCCTTCTTTGAATGTCAAATATATATCTTTTTACCCCACTAAAAAAAACATAGTCTCTATCAAGAAAAAGAAAAGTACTGAAATTCTACAAGATCGGAACAATAAGGGGGAAAAATTGCTCATAAAGAGCTTCATGATGATGATGAGACACAAATAGTTTTGCCATATATAGCGCCACAGTAGTTGAGAGAGAGAGAGAAAGAGAGAGAGAGAGAGAGAGAGAGAGAGAGAGAGAGAGAGAGAGAGAGAGAGAGAGAGAGAGAGAGAGAGAGAGAGATGCGGACAATGGCTGGCATCCTGGAAAACGAGGCACATATCGGTAAAAAGCAAAGATGCAAACAAGACATTAAATGATCAGGGCATAACAGTTCATGCGGCAGGGAAACGGTAAAATTGGAATGTTTTTCCTGCAGGCCGTGATGTGAGCGACGTTAATCTTAGGACCCGCTACATGATTGTGATCTTTGTAGTGATGATTATGATGATGATGATGATGTTGGTAATGATGATGATGATGATCATAATCATGATGATGATGATGATGATGATGGTGAGGATGATGATAATTATGATGACAACAGATGAGGTCAGCTATTACAAGACAAACAAAAATTCGAATAACAGCTCTGTCAAGTTGATAGAGTTGAAAACATTTGTCTTCCTCTCTCTCCATCGATTCACCTTTGACAATATCCCTTTCTCGTACTTCTTATGACTTGTCTCCATCTTGTAATAATAGTTAATTACACAAATTACTTTCTAAAACTCGCCGCAAAGAGAGCGGTATATCGACTAGAAATGCCAGTAATTACAGGCAAATGGACATTTAGTTATGCAAAATAAGATCAATAGTTTCTTTACCGCTGTTTTTTTTTTCTCTTAATGAATAGAACTTGGGGAATCAAAGTAAAAATAAGAAATTATCGGGTTTTAAATCGACGTAAAAGGGAAGCTTCTTCATTAGTTGTGATATATATATATCTTAGTCATATACATATGCTAGCCTAACAGCCTGTTCATTCCCCCTGCACTCGCGCATGGCCAGGGCAAAAAATCCATATAATTATCACAATCTGTTACCTCTGAAGCGATGTGAGCCATCCCACACGAAACATTCCTTTTTCCACCTTATTAAATATACTCCTTGGGTCCGTGATGAAGGCAGTGGTCTCCTCTAACTAACGGATAGCGGCTGTGACTGCTTCACCTCCATTCTCATGCTGGAGGTCGTGGCCCCCTACGCCAAGCTCTCCCTCTTTAAGAATCGTCCATTAGCCTTCGCAAAGAAACCCAACCACTCCGTCTGTTTCTCAGCACTGACCCATCAGTATAGATCACTATGTCACCTTGATGTGTGTTACTCTGGATCAGTTGTTGCACCTCAAACTCTGTGCGGCACGTTGCCCATTTTCTGCACTTACGACCCAGTGTTACTATTACATTGTGCCAGTCTGTCATGTGTTTCGGTACTTCAACTCTTTCTCACGATTTATGGTCTCCAGATCACTCATCTGACGTATAGATAGTTCTGCCTGCGCCATCCATGATCTACCTCGTATTAGTCTATGACCCTTGGACCATATCCATGGCTTCATGCAGGGGGTGATCCCTGTCTGCAGCAAATCTCAGGTACCATTTGGCTTGAAGGAACCCTATGCCTATCCGCCGTTGTTGATAGCGCCAATATATGCCTTATTCATGTAATTGGTGTGTCCTTTGTGCACACAAGGATCACCCGCATGGCCGCATTCTGTGTGCGCTCGAACTTTTGAAACTCGCTCTTTAATACTGTCAGCAGCCCCAAACCGGTTATCCAGGGAGTACCACACAACCGATGCCTTGTCTGGGCTTATAACGGCCCCTGCGTCCCTGCACCACTCCGCCACCCTATTTACTGCCACCTATAAGCCGTCAGCTAAACTTTCCTTGTCCCTGCCCTGTCTGTACACCAGCACATCGTCTGCAAATGTCAAGATTCTACCAACAAACACCTGATGTCTCAATAGCTGCGACTTTGCCGGTGTAGACATTAAATATCACTGGGGACACCAGAAATCACCATGGCAACCATGGTTTAATAGTACAGGGTTCAGAAGTCTATGATCCCATGCCTAGTGCAACGTTACGCTCATAAAGGACTGCCGCAACCCATCTGACAAGGCAAGTGTTGACCTCCATGTCCAACAGTGTATATCAATCTGTTGATGTTTTAGGGGATAACTCCGCTTTCGTACATCTTATTTAGAGTGTGCATTAATTCCGCTATGCTAACTTCTCGTAACATTAATATATACGAGCTTGGCAGATGTATATGTATATAAAGTCATGGTATACCTTAACTCAATTATTGTCCTTGAACAAAATTCACTGGCACAACCACTGGTTGTATGTTGCAATGAAGTCATTTTGCTGTAAGTACGTGGCAACAATTTCCAGTGAACTCTGATAGCTTGCTAAAAGAAGAATGCATTTCGCGCACTTTTATACCATAAGCAGACGACACATGTCTCAATTTGCTTAAGCTTTTGCCATAGGCCGTTGCATGGAAACAACCCCCGCCCCCGCCACGTTCACCCACTTTCTGTGTGATGTTTTACATTATTAATGTTGGTTTAAAATGTAAGCAAAAGGGTACGGAGGTCGCTGTGCGGCTACACTGGTAACAGATGCGGTTACACTGGAATGCTTGAGATTACACTGGAGTGCCAGTGATTACATTGGAATGTCAGAGATTACACTGGAGTGTTAGTGGTTACACTGGAGTGTTAGTGGTTCCACTGGAATGTTAGTGGTTAAACTGGAGTGTTAATGATCACACTGGGATGTTAGTGATTCCACTGAGGTGTTATTGGTTACACTGGAGTGTTAGTGGTTACACTGGAGTGTTAGTGCTTACACTGGAGTGTTAGTGCTTACACTGGAGTGTTAGAGGTTACACTGAAGTGTTAGGGGTTACCTTGGAGTGTTTGTGGTTACACTGGAGTGTTAGTGGTACACTGGGATGTTAGTGATTCCACTGAGGTGTTAGTGGTTATATTGGATTGTTAGTGGTTACCCTGGAGTGTTAGTGATTACACTGGAGTGTTCGTGGTTACACCGGAGTGTTAAGTGGTTACACTGGGATGTTAGTGATTACACTGAGGTGTTACTGGTTACACCGGAGTGTTAGTGGTTACACTGGGATGTTAGTGATTACACTGAGGTTTTAGTGGTTACACTGGAGTGTTAGTGGTTACACTGGGATGTTAGTGATTACACTGAGGTTTTAGTGGTTACACTGGAGTGTTAGTGGTTACACTGGGATGTTAGTGATTACACTGAGGTTTTAGTGGTTACACTGGAGTGTTAGTGGCTAACCTGGAGTGCCATTGTTTACACCGGAGTGCTAGTGGTTACACTGAAGGGTCCCGGGAAGGTTAACCCTGTCACAAAATGCCCGCAGAAGTTGGAAGTGTCGGCCTAACAGCGCTAGAACACAGTTCTGCTGTTAATAGGCACAACGTAATCACGTCCGAAAAAAGAAAAAAACTCACCGGATGAACGAAAAAGATGAAGAAGAAGAAGACACTGGGGTGTTAGTGGTTACATTGGAGTGTTAGTGGTTACACTGGGGGGGGGGGGGGGTATGGAGTGTCAGGCATTGGTAGTAACTTTGGTAAGGATGGCTGTCACTCCCTTTTCAAGGGACCATCCCCCACTGGTCCCAGCCTGACATCCAGCTCATCCCTGTGGCTCCTAGTAGCTGTCAGCATGCGACAGCGGCCACCCCCGGGCAACAGCTGTGACAGACTGGCTAAACCAGGCGTGGGTTGCCGATGTGGTGTCAAACCAAGGGGTGAACTAGGGTATGCCTACCCAGCATGTGAAGACAGGATTCGGCAGACTGTGCGAAGAAATCATTCCTGATTCAACGGGCAAGACGGCCTTTACCTGCAAAGCGTTGTGGAACGTAATGAGCACGGCAAGGCACATAGAGCGCCCTGGTCATCCACTGCACCTGTATTCGTCTCCAGTCGACTTGACTTGTCTTGCCACTGGACTCAGATGGACTCAGACGAGAGAGTGAGGTCGAAGAATTGCGCAACTCTTCCTCACTTTAATCCAATTCATCGCGCAAGTCATTTTTCATCCAACGTCATATATCACCTTCAAGCCCTGTGGCGATGGGCGAGCGGCAGGCGTGGGTACGCTGGCAGCCGCAGTCGCAGACCTGCACACAGGCGACTCAGGCCATATGGTCGTTTTCTACTGACCGGAGCAGCAGTGGGATTCGGTAGCCCCCTGAGCGACTGAGCAGCCCTCTATAGGAACACACTGCTCACCTCCATAACATGAGGAAGGGGCTAGAAAAGGTGCCCTAAACATGAACACATTTTTTTCCAATTCTCATTTTTTTTTTTCAATTCTCATTTTCTCTTCATTGCTTTAATTTTTTTCATCCCTTTGTTCTTCTCGTCCTGTCGTCACCTTTTGATGTAGTTATAGGAGATCTCCTTGACTATATGCTGTGTTTGTGAATGTGTTTATTTGCTGATGAAGGCTAATCGCCGCAACGTCCTGTATGTGTCGTAAATCTGTTATGTAAAGCTGCACTGCTTTGTGTCATTTTATATTGTTTACATTTTCACAGCTTTACCGCAGTTCCACCCAATTTTATTCATAGTGGTTACACTGGAGAGTTAGAGATTACACTGGAGTGTTAGTGGTTACACTGGAGTGCTAGTGGTTATGCTGAAGTGCTAGTGGTTACACTGGAGTGCTAGTGGTTACACATGAGTGTTAGTGGTTACACTGGAGTGCTAGTGGTTACACTGGAGTATTTGTGGTTACACTGGAGTATTGGTGGTTACGCTGGAGTATTGGTGGTTACCCTGGAGTATTGCTGGTTAAAATTGGGTGGTAGGGGTAACACCAGAGTGTTAGTGGTTACATGAGAATGTTGTTGGTTACACTGGAGTGTTGGTGGTTAAATGAGATGTTAGTGGTTACACTGGAGTGTTGGTGATTACACTGGAGCGTTGGTGGTTGCACCGGAGTGTTGTTGGTTACAATGGTGTAGTAATGGTTATACTGGGGTTTTTGTGAATTTACTGGAGTATGAGCTTCCACACTAGGGTGTAAGTGGTTAGTTAATGATAATATGGATTGTGTATTCCAGTCAAAACTGATTTATATATTTAAATTGTTGTATTTAATCCTGTATTATTTTCTGGGTGAGATACATCGAAATATGTCGGGTAATAAATTGAACACTGTGGTCTGTGTGTCCTTTCTGTTCAAATTCGCTTGGGTAAAATATTGTTTAGAATGTTCATTTCCTACACGCATCATCAAAATAAATAAAAACCAAGGTAACTCAACCCTTTCGCCTCTCTTCCCCCAAGAAAAATTACCACACGTAGCCATTCATGCCGTTGTCCTTGCACACGTTGAGAACTATCGGTCCAGAACTATCTCATCATATGCCAGTAACTTCAAGGAATGCAAGAGAGAAAGAAAAGAAAAGGCACAGACATATGTAAAGCTTGTTATCAGTAATTATGAATGAATATTAATTTCCAGACTACAAAAGTCATAGCATGAAATATGGGAAGTCATATATATATACCATACAAGTAACCAGAAACAAAGTAGGCACTTCCACATATTTTTAATCGGGGGGGGGGGGGAGAGAGAGAGAGAGAGAGAGAGAGAGAGAGAGAGAGAGAGAGAGAGAGAGAGAGAGAGAGAGAGAGAGAGAGAGAGAGAGAGAGAGAGATAATTTCAAACATTCAAAACATTAGTAGTTGAATTAACGAGGCAAGAACAATGTTGAGTTAACGAGGCAAGAACAGTGTTGAATTGACGAGGCAACTACAATTTTGAATTAACGAGGCAAGAACAATGTCGACTTAACGAGGTAAGAACTATGTTGAATTAACGAGGCTAGAATAATATTGAATTAACGAGGCAAGAATAATGTTGAATTAAAGAGGCAAGAACAATGATGAATTAATGAGGCAAGAACAATGATGAATTAGCGAGGAAAGAACAATGATGAATTGACGAGACAAGAACAATGTTGAATTAACGAGGCAAGAACAATGTTGAATTAACGAGGCAAGAATATTGTTAGCCAGCGTACAGCACATTTGACAATCTTCCTACCAGACATTAAACACAACATTAAAAAATAAACACCCACACGACTACAACAGTGAAATGGATATGTCACCACGGGGGATTAAAATGACATCTCCAGACCAGTCTTCCTGTGTTCCTATTCTTCATCGATTATTTCGACTTCAGATTTTAAGATTTTCAATAGAGTATGCCACTGCTGGCTGGCATTATTATCCCCGAGATGTACAGCATAGAGCTTAATCTGGCCGCCAAGATAATGTGTGGGTGTGTGTGGGTGCACGCGCATAAATATGTGTATGTGTGTGTGTGTGTGATCATGTCTGCTTGTGTGTAACAAACATAGATCACCAAAATAGCAAACCCTCCTGAACAGTGACAGTGTGGTTTATCTGACGGGTGACACAGATTGCAGACAGACTGTCATCGCGCCTGACAGTTACTTGTAATTTGTATGTTTCATAAATATATAAATGATCTAAAATTGTAATCCTCTTGTCAATTTGTTTTTCTTTCACGCATCGTCTAGAGCTTTAAGGCAAATGTCGTGTGTTGATTATGATTATAAAAGAAAGTTGCTGTAGCGTCGTGGCTACCATGCTTGCCTGCCTGCAATAGGTATGGGTTCGAATTTGCATGGACGTTGGTTTTATTTTTCTTTTCTTTTTCTTTTTTCAGTTATGCTGGATTCCCAAAGGGAAGTAAAGGCGACCTCTAGGTAAATTGATCACACCACGAATATTATAATGAATGGTCTAAAACATACAAGGTGTCAACACCATATACATGTTTCGCCTCGATGCGTGTAAAAGGATCCTTTAGTATATTGATCACATCACTAATATTATACTGAGTGGTATAACAAAAATAAATATACAAGTTACGCCTAGGGACGTATAAAAGAATCCTTTAGTATCCTTGACTTTAGTTATGATTTAGAAGACGTGATACCACTGCACTTTGGACAAGGCGTACGGTCTCTAACAGCAGACGTCGAAATGGGTGGGGTGATGATTGTTCTTGCTGTGTATTGCGTTGCAATAATTAGCTGTCCTCGTCTACCCAGTTTCATATTTGATCCTACATACCAGCAAAGGTAATCTAAAAGATTCATCTGTTTAGTTTAGTCGACGGATCAACTTTACGACACACGGGTGTAACCCATAAGTGCTCCGTTCTACTCCTAACTCAAGCCTGAGTCTGGAGAATCTCAGCTCAGTGCACGAACTATCTAGCACCGGCGAGGAAAATAATGAAAATACTGAAAGTCCTGAAATACTTTGGGTGGATTTTTAACTCGAAATTTTGCCCGGGCAGGGCCGTTAGACTACTCTTTTTCGATTTCCAACTGCCAAGGGATTTTTTTACGTGCGCAACAATACACGCGGGCGTCCGATCTCACTACCCAGAGACCAGAGGAAATTTTGTTACTAGAAGTCCACATAAAAACATCCCAGCCCACCGAGGCTTGACCCCGGGACCCCAGTACTCTAGGTGGACAACATACCTCGAGACCACTCAGCCCCCTGTAGACTCATCAAGAGAGATGTCACCTAAACTCTTCTTTACCACACTCGGTATAACCTTTGGCAGTCTTCAATATTCTAATGGTGTGTGTCTCTGAGGCCAACTCATCAACTTTGTTGCGTCTGTGTATCTATGCATGGCTGGGGGAAATAGATCCACACAAGTTTGTGAACATCTCCGGCTTCCAAAAATGGCATTTACTCTTGTCATAGCCATCCAGTCTGAACTTACTAACTCATAGACTGAGTCAGAAAATATAATCGCTTTGACCATGGCGAAGAGTTACGGATGCAGTTCGTAATCATGCATACCACGTTCGAAACACAGCTACTGGCGATTTGGTAACAGACCGCCTTGTGTTGGTTTTTTTATAAATGGTATGCGTGCCGATCGTTCAGAAAGCAATGGCAAACTACTGAACGTAAACTTGCCAAGAGACCACAAACAGCCAATAATTATAGAGTTGATTGTGACGTCCTGTAAAGCGTATACAACTAACATTTAAAAAAAAAAAAACAGCTAAAGTATTAGAAGGCCGTAGCAGTGGCCTCCTCAACTGACATTTTCATACTGAAAGTTGTTATTTGATATGTTCTGTTCAGCTCGGTATTGACTCTACCTCTAGAACCATATACCCAATACTCCTAAAGGAACGGGGGTGGGTCCTAAATTATGTTACATGTATTATTATAAACATATTTACTATGACAAAAGAGCTTTTCTTAATGTACTGTTTGGATACTTCAGTATCCCTGTTGAATTCAACTTCACCTGTGCTGTCATCCTCATCTTCATCATCATCATCATCATCATCATCATCATCATCATCATCATCATCATCATCATCATCATCATCATCATCATCATCATCATCATTGTCATCATCATCATCATCATCATCATCATCATTATCATCATCATCATCATCATCATCATCATGCAAATTGTATTGGATTCTATTGACAGTGGAATACCTAAAACAAGTGGAGAAAACATGACCACCCTAAGCCTATTCCCAGCTGGTATATATTCAATCTGTTGAATTATGACCTGATTGTACTGTTATGTGCCTAATATGTACGTAAAGTTCCAGTACATTCCAGTACATTCCGCTGGTTTCTGAACTTGGAGATGAGATGGAGAGCTCTGCAACACAGCCCCCTTGGAGATAGTACTACCGGATTGGGAGGAAAGTCCTTGAACTGACCTCTTTCATCCCGATAGATGCAAGCCCTCTTCAGTGTTTAGAGAATCTGAATGTCATTGCTTCATAATTAAAAATTACACACCAGTCTTCAGAGGATTAACCCAACAACAACAACAACAACAACAACAACAACAACAACAACATTAATAACAACAACAACAACAAAATAAACATCATCATAAAATCTTTACACCAAAGAAAACCATCAGGCTATCATATTTACTCTTCTTCAATGCATAGTTTTGAATGCTTTTTTTGTGTGGTTTAAATCATCCCTCATGTCATTAAAAATACATAAGAAATTAACATGTTTCCCAGCAGGACTCAGATGTCATTATTGTAGCTGTCAAGCAGGGGCTTCCTCAGGGAGAGTGGAAGAGGGCAGACCGGTCGAAACAGACGCAGCTCAGAACCGCGGAGACTTGACGGTCAAGTGTAAACTACCGTCGGAAGACAAGACAGAGTGGCAGCAAATCTAACAACGAGTATGGGGTTTACTGCTGTCCCGCAGGACGACACAAGGTCTAACGATTACTGATTGCTTCATTGTTCAATTATTATGGATATTTCATAAATAAATAAATACACACGTATTGTTTGGCAGCCGAAAGATAGTTGTTGGTTATGGTCTCAAGTTTTGCGACGGTAGGCAGAGGATCTCATTAATGAGACTTTGGCTACGGTCATTGGCAAGTATGGTCGCTGCCAGGAAGGGGAAAAACGGCAAATTACCTTCTTTAAAGATGTCTAATTTATCCTGATTCATCAAATCATAGGAGGTCACAAGAAAAGGACAGCAACTCTTAAATTGTCAACATTGAATATTCGTATTTTAAGCGAAGATGGAAAATTATATAACATCAAACAAGAAATGGGAAGAGAGAATATTAATATATTAGGAACGTTTGAGACGATTTGGAAAAGGATTATAATTATAACAGGGGAGGATTTTAAGATTATATATCTTGGGGGAGAATAATGGCAAAGAAGTATAGCACTTATCTTGGATCTGAAAACACCAAAATCTGTTAAAGGCTATTGGGAGAGTCAGACAGGGTTCTATTGGTAAAATTAATCGGCAGACCTTTTGATATAAATGTCACTCAATTATAAGCCCCAACAGGAGAAAGCAGTGAATATAATATAGGGGAATTTTATAATAACATGGAGAATGCTTTGAAGAAATGTAAAAATTAAGAAATAAATATCATAATGGGCGACTTCAATGCGAAAGTAGGAAATCAGGGCGATGGCTGCACAGTAGGCAAACATAGTTTGGGAGAATGAAACGAAATAGGATACAGACTCGTAGAATGGACAAAAGAGCACGAACTGAGTGTCGGAAACACCTTGTTTAATAACATCCAATAGGTTTATGGAAATGTAGGACTCCTGACAGTAGGATTAGAAACCAAGTTGATTGCATCCTGATTAGCAGAAGGTTTCGAAATGCGTTAACAATCGCAAAAACAGTTCCAAATGCAGACTGTTACAGTGAGCACAGATTGATTACAGGCACGTTGAATGTAAACTTACAGAATGTCAAGTATACACCAGGAAACACTAAATATGATATGTGTACATTGAAACATGACCAGAAAATACAAAACAATGTTAACATAGAAATAAAGAAATATTTGATATATTGTCGGATCTGGAGATCTAATTTCAAGATTTTGATGATCAATGGGAATTATTGAAGAATTCAGTCAGTTTGGTTGCAGAAACAAATATTTCAAAATTACAGAAAATAGGTAGTAATAGATCGTTGACTGAAGAAATTTTACGACTAATGGAAACAAGAAGACACAACAAAAATAATCCAGACAAATATGAAGAGAATCACAGAAAAGTTAGAACTTATGTAAGGAGGAAAAAGAAGCATGGCTCGAAAAAAAAATTGCTTAGAAATTGAACAACAACCCCGAGGGAAGGTAACCCAGCTAAAAACTGCCTGAAAATGTTGGATTTTTCGGCCTAAAGTTTCAAATATCGTAGCTCTGCTGAAAAGACACAACGCAATTACGTCTAAAACAACATTCCCGACGAATGTAGAAGAACAAGAAGAAAAAGAAGAAAACCAACACAACAGTAATAAAATACCAAATTAATGCACAAAAAAAGTCAGGAGTAAAAAAAAAATAACACGTACATCGACAGGCTGCTTAAAAACAAAAGGTGGAAAATCATAATGGAAAAAAGATCATATTTTACTTGTGTGGTCGAATTATGTGAAAAACCTGTATGGTGAAACAAGAGAATAACAGTATGATAATAGAAATAATAATGAAGGTCTATCAATTTTGAAGATGGAAGTTCAGATTGCTTTTAACCATATGAAAATTGACAAGACCCCAGGTTCAGACAACATCGCTATAGAAATGATTAATGCTTTAGAAGAATATGGAATAAACCAAAGCACCAGACTGCTGAACACAATATATGATAATGGAGATATACCTTCTGCATTTTGTAATTTTAAATTTATTTAAATCCCGAAGAAATCAGGAGCCTTGGAATTTGATCAACATCACAATTGGTATAATGAGCCACATCACGCAGATTTTGCTATGGAATAATCTTGCTAAGAATTAAGAAGAAAATACAACCCGAAACAGGAGAAGAACAATATGGGTTTGTAGAAGGCAAGGGTACAGTAAATGCTGTGTATTTGCTGAGAACATTTACTGAATGTTCTATCGATGTAAACAAAGACCTACATCTTTTCTTTATTGACTACACAAAGGCTTTCGATTGAGTAAGACATGTCAACATGATAAAGATGCTTGCAGATATTCAAATTAATGTGAAAGACCTTAGACTTATAAAACACATGTGTTGAAAACAACAAGCTGTCATAAGGACTGACAATGAAGTAGGTCAATATCAGCCTATTAAGAGAGGTGTGAGACAGGGATGTGTAATGTATCCAGATCTTTTTTCCCTGTACAGTATAAATAATTTCAGATATGTAGAAGATATCATAGAAATCATCAATGGGGGACGTAACATCAATAACATTAGATATGCCGATGATACAGAAAATATTACAGACAATGAGCGGGACCTGCAACATTTAGTAAATGCAGTTAGAATTAAATTGTAAGACGACACAGATTATGGTCGTCACTAGGAAGCGGGAAATAACCACAGTGCAATATACAAGTAAATGGGAATATTCTTAAATAAATGAATCAGTACAATTATCTCGAAACAGTCATAACATCTGATGGGCAATGCCTTGAAGAGATTAGAGCAAGAATCGCCGTGATGAAGGTAACCTTTTGCAAGATGGAAAAAATACTGACCAATAAAAAGATGTCATTTAAATGAGTATTGAGGTGCTACATAGAACTTGTACGTTTGTATAGATGTGAAGCGTTGACAATGAGCAGACAAGCTGTAAAACATCTAAGGGCTGTGGAATTGTGGTTTCTGAAGAAAATGCAAAGAATACCACTGACAGACAGAAAAATTAATGACCAGTTCCTACAAAAAACAAATGAACATCGTAAACTCAATGGAGAAATTAGACGTAGACTGGCAACATTTGTTGGTCACGTTATGAGAAGAAATAAATTGTAGAACATGGTGACAACTGGCAAGATCGAGGGGAAGAGAACAAGGGGAAGGCAGAGAAGTAACTACCTGGATGGTTTAGTACGTAGTGTAGCCGAGACAAGAACACTGAGCTGTTCCACAACACTGGTGATCGAGTGAGATGGCGAAACATGAATGCACACGCTTACCGTCATGGCACATCATGAATTAATTTTTTTTGGCACTTATAGAGGTAGGGGTAAGAATTAGACAATAGAGGACGCAATAGACAGCGTACACATTTAAAGCTATATATTTATTTATGAACTGTCGTAGAGACCTCAAAGAGTTTCCCATTTGATATTAGGGATATGTGGATCTAGGAGGCGTGGTCTGTAGATTATTTACGTGATAAATATTATAGCAAAATTAGTAAGTAAATTACCCCTGTACATACCTTAAGAAGGTTGCACATATGGTGCTGTGTCTGTATGTGCATTGACCAATCAATACTCTGAGGGTGATATAGCCAATGTTACACAGACCGCTTGACTTTCCAACATATGTCATGGTACTCATTTAAGGCTGGAAGGGCATGCGAGCCAAGGTCAATTTTTTTAAAATCTACCTCCTATGCGGATTCGAATCCATGACCACTAGCCGACAGGGAAGCGTCGAGTCAGGAAGCGTCGAGTCACGAAGCGTCGAGTCACGAAGCTTCCTAGTTTTTCTGGGAACCAGAATACAATTCAATAAATTGTATTGGCATGAGGTATCTGACGGAAGGCACGAACTGATATTATATATAGTTCTTCATCCTTTCATTTTCTTAGTGTTTTAATAGACTTAAAAGAAAATTAAGTTATACAAGTAGTCATTTACCACGCTTAGAAATGTAAACAGATACACTATTATATGCGTGTGACACTTGGACGATAAGCTGAGAAATCTTGGAACAATTAACAGCAGCGGAGATAGGGTGGAACCATGATCGCCCAAGCGTATTGCCACGGTACATGATAATGATGAACCTAACACACTGCCGGTGAGAAAATTCTCTCAACGCATGCGATTTCCTGACCTAAGCCTGACCCCACCGTGAAGCTGATTTTGGTTTGAAATGAACCTGTATTAAAGCATTGCCATGTAAGAAAACAATCCTCTTGATATGAACAAATGGGTCCTGGATTTTGGTAGTAGATCAACATATCGCCAAAGGCAGGAGAGGGAAAATATCTCAGCACTATATCTACACAGAAAATGTGAGAACCTCCTGGGGTTCCACT
The DNA here is from genome assembly GCA_014155875.1 of Cepaea nemoralis. Lineage (NCBI taxonomy): Eukaryota > Metazoa > Mollusca > Gastropoda > Stylommatophora > Helicidae > Cepaea > Cepaea nemoralis. Next base: position 25,645 of record JACEFZ010002572.1, read on the forward strand.
CAGCAAGATATGCTTGGTATCATCATTTGCAAGATGAATATGCAAATATCAGCAATAATCTGTGAGAGATATCCTAGGTAAACAAATAGCTAAGTTCGTGTCCTTCACGGGCGTTGCAATCAACCACATCATCTATTGGCGGGTTATTATTTTCTATAAAATATTACTGTTTAATAGTTAGCTATTGCTTTATGTACGGTTAAAGTTCATACCAAGGTAAATATCAACGCAAAGTTATCTACTCCTGAATCGCTTGTGACTGATTTCGAACCCAGTATTTCAGGGTTGTAAAGCTGCGTTTGCCAGCTGCCTGGCCGAGGGGTTAACAGCTTTCTCCGTTAACCCCGAATACTCTCGTAGTCGACTTGAGCGCACGAGAATTGGAAGTGGTTCGAGTCGCGCCAGTGACTTATGAGAGTATGGAGCTCGTCGTTCAGAAAGTCGTGGCGTGCTGATGAGCGTAATCTAGCCTAGGAATCAACATACAGCTGAAAGATGCTGGTGTTGACCGCAAAATCCTGAAACAGGATGGAAACGCGGGAAAAAAAAAGCTGCGTTTACCGCCGTTAAACCGCAGACACCGTCTAGATAACAGACCATTAATCCAAAGACACCGAAAAGATAACAGACTGTTTAACCACAGACACTGACTAGATAAAATACCGTTAATCCATAGACACCGACTAGATAAAGGCCGTTTAAACACAGACACCGACTATATAAAAGACGGTTAATCCACAGACACCGACTAGATAAAAGACCGTAAATGCACAGACACCGACTAGATAAAGCGTAGGCGTCCATGTCTCTTCACAGATATATGTCCTTGCTGTTCTAGATCAACTCTGCTGATGATATTCTTCTACGTCATAGCCTCAGTCCATTCAAGCATAATTTCTCTCGGTTTGCTCTTTTGCCCAATGATGTTTCTGGTCGTCAAGATTTTTTATTTTTTTTTTGCAATGCCTCCTTTCTCATTACATGACCAAAGAATACAATTAATATAAGTTTGAACGTGATGGCAATAATTAACCCTTAATCATCAACCGTAGTTAAATCTCAGAGAGCAGGTTGCTGTGGAACTACAAACCGAACTCAATCGCATAAGTACTTGGTGTGATGAAGCTGGGGCAATGGTCAACCCAACAAAGGTGTCAACAACTTAACTGACAGGCATCATCGGGTACTTCTCACACACTCGTACAAGACAACTTGCAAGTCGTGTGGGAGGCAAAATGCATGGTCCATTTTATTGCCGTTGGCTCGCTTACAAGCGGTAAACAGTCGCTAATGCAATACACAATATACAGCCACAGAATTATCTAACACAAACTGCTAACCCTATGCTAACTCTATCTACTAGTGAACACACAACTCCTAACGTTATTCTAAACGATGTGAACGCCCCCAAGTCCAGTCTCCCGTCTGCCGAACATCTCTCCCCTGGTTACACACCACGCGGGGGTGACCTTCTCCTTCGTGCGTGTTACCTCACATCGCACGCTGCTGGCAAAACGTGGCCTGTTGAGTGTCTACTCAACTGTGCTCTGGCTTCATGAGGTGTGGTGGTATCGTGATTAGAGTGCTAACTCTCTGCACACCGCCTGCGTGTATCATGAGGGAGTGGCTAACCTTCCACGATTCCCTCATCTCCCCTGCTCTTGCCTCGGGCACCGTATCTCCTCCTGGTCCCTCCAGGATTGACCGCTCTCCCTGGCGGAGGGGATGCGGTTGAGTCTTTGACACACACCCGCCCCCCTTGTGTTGCGTCATCAACTTTCACTTATTGGTTGTGACGCAAGGAGGTTTCTACACAAAAAATTAGTGTGTCTAATTTTTGTCAAAGACTCTAGATAACCTGGCTCTGGGCTTTCCAATAGACTATTAACAACTATTGTCACAATGTAGCAAAGCCTCACTTGGCTACTGGCAATCGCCACAAACTTGCCTGGTTGGCGTGAGCCCCTTCTCACATGCTATATTATATTTATCAGAGGTATGTCTGAACCGGACCGTTGTCTTATAAGACCTGCCCTCACATAGTAAATTAACTTACTACCCATACAAAGTTGACTTTCTTAGGGTCAACACATGAATTGCTTCATGTCCCCCATATAATATTTAACAACCATTCTACAAGAGTGTGTGCGACCGGCTTTACCTACTTCGCTTCCGCGCGTAAGACTTCATTTCACTGTTAATTTAGTTCTTCGTTGTCTATTATGTCCCCTGGCCCCAAAGTTATCTGCCTTTGATCTACAAATAGTGTATGCAATTTATATGTTTGTTTTTCTGGTTGTTTGCGTGTTTGGATGTAATAAATCTACTAATCTAACTTCTACTCTATATTTCTAACTTATCTGTGTATGTATGTTAGTTTTTTTGAGTGCCATAATTTTGCTCAATGTGGCCACAAACAGGTGTATAACACTAATTCGTGACTACATTCCATTGTTATGAGACCCAAAATACTGTATTCTAAGTTCTAAACTATATCACAGACAACACATTCACACTAACAGAATTTCCCTAGCGAAAACCAACATTAGCGCAAACCAATATTAAAAGAATTTGCTGACTGCTTGCATTCTCTCCCGTCTATCTTTCATTCATTCTCACTTTCACACTTCTGTCATACTCCTTTCACCCTTACTTCTATCACACATCACTCAACCCTTATACTTATTCTTGTGCTTATTTAAAAACCTTTGAGTGAGACTGTACACGTTTGGCTCAGTTTGAGATGATTGAGCCTCATGACTGTGCGCTAGTCATTGCACGAGTCATATATGTACATTATATTTACATGGGCGAGACAGGGTTGATGGCTTGTCCCTTTGATCTCTCATCTAGTATTTTATATTCTAATAAACTATTCTCCTTTTATAATTAAGTATTTAATGTGTTACCTAAGTTGTATTATGTTAATTATATGATCTGTTTATTCTACTCGTTATGTTTATCTAATCTAGGGGATGTAATGTAATTATTTAAATGTAATTAGTGTGATATGAGTTATGTACCTTAATTACCTGGATGATGTGAACACAAATTATGTACTTTTCTAATACTATGCTAAATAATGTTTTTCAATGCACAAAGGAATTATATGAGTGATGTTCTTCATCTAAATGGTGTAAATGATGTATATTACCTTATCTACTGTTTTTAATCTATTCTTATGTCAAATGATGATACTAATAAATGGTAGTATTTAAAATATGGTATGGTTTTATTAAGATGGAATAAACTAAACTAACATGAAGCTAAGTGAAATATAACAATCTAAATAGTACTATTCATATCATAAATTTAATTTAACTTGTAATTACCTCTTCTTATGTCTAAACTAATGTTCTAATTTAATTTTAAGTTAAGTACTCACTGTACTCACTACACTATTTAAGTAAATGAGACTTATTATATTACCTAATTCTATCTCTCATCTATCACTATGTTAAAATATTATCTTACATATCACATTAAGTTTATATACACAGTATTCAGTTCTCTCAGGTTAGTAGTTGCCTTCATGTTTGAATATTGGTATAGGCACAATATAACTACATAATTTGCCTGGGTATCTGAAATACATTTTACGGTCATAATAATGTTCATCGGTAGTGCACGTGTAGAGATTCGCTGGTGTCGTAGCTTTGGTCTTTATGTGTCTGAAATTAAGCACTGTTCTGACACTGTTTTCTACATTTCACACAAATGATACACCGGCCTGGAGCTTAGTTGGAAATGAGCTGTCCTGATTCACACGGTAGTATCTAAGTTCTGTAGCACAGTTCTTAAGTTACTGTCTACGGACACATGATAGTTCGTTCTTAAGCATACAATGGGTGTATATGTAACCTATTTTACATAGCACATTGTACTGTATTCATGTACTAACTATCACTCTACATTATTATGTGGGATTTCAGGTATTATTACCTCAGATGGTAAAATTAGTGACCACCTGTATATCCGGTCATTTCGATGCACACCACTTTCTGTGACCGTGATCGGGGAGTTGTCGGTCTGGACAATGCAGTGAACATCCGTCAGAACTCGATGGAGCTTTCTCACTGCATAGATGACGCCTAGGGCTGCAACTGTGATATGCAATCTCTGGACTCAGCAGGTGTGATCTTACGGCTCACGTAGCAACTCGGGTGGAAGATGCCCTCAAAAAATTGGTCTAGTACTGGTAGCATCTGTCCTAGAATAATAAACGAGCCTAGGATTAGGCAAGCGGAGGATTGGAATATTTACAAAAAAGAATTTTCATTTTTGACAATGCAGAAATTAATAATGCATCTTTCACATTTCATTTCACAAATGCCTTTTAAAACATAGGAATATAGAATTGTAATTTTTGAGTAATTTACTAATCCCAAAAGGCTTCTGACCTGTTTCTTTCTGTTAGACATGGTCAGATTTATAATTTTGGTACTAATTTTCAGGTCAGTCTATAGTTGGACTTGAGAAATGACATGACCCAAAAATGAATTTATTTTAGGCCATAATTGACTTTACTTGGTTTCACAGTGAGACCGAAGAGTCGCACTCTGTTAAAGGCATGTCTCAGTTTCAGTAGGTGTATTGTCCAGTCATCAGTATTTGATTTATTCATGTGTATTCTATAAGTTCACTACATGTATGCCCCTCGTCGGATTTGCCAGTCTCACTAACTAGTGTAGTTGCGTTATGTATGTCTGTCGTCTGATGACTAAATGTTGGTGCACTCTGTTCGTCTGTCACTGCTTCTGTCTCTTGTCTTGAAAAGTGAGGTTTCCGCATGTTGACATGGAATATCTCTAAGTGTCTGTTTATCGATATTTCATAGTCAACATGTACCATGGTTATGTACCACCTTGAATAGTCGTTGCCATTTCGTTGGTATGGAAGTAGCCTAAATCTGTCTTGATCAAGTTCAAGATCATTGGTTCTTGCACCGTTGTTTGTGTGTTTGTGGTAGAACTGACTCTTCCTCTATCAAATGGCTTGGGAGCCAGTATAGAAGGTTGTACTTCAGTTGTAGGATGTCTACCCTTAAACTTTTGTACCAATTGTTGACAGACATTACACGCAAATACATTATGAAAACATAATTTTATCTTCTTGAAAAAACCTGGTCTGGTGTTGTTGTATGCAAGATGACCAGTCACCGGTGTTTTATGTGCATATTTTGGCATAGTTAACCGGTGTTGTTCAGGTAACACCTGATCATGGTTACCAGTAGCATGACCTATAGTTGAAATGCCATTCTTACGTCTAAATAAACAAGATGCATTTTTGGTCACTCTGGCTTTGACCTTTAACAATTTTAAGTATGGAGACACATTAAGAGTAGATTTCTGGTGGTGTACAAGTTTCTGTTTGTTTGTGTCATCTGTGCTGGTTGTAGAAAGCATCAGTAGTGTCTCATCTTGTAATATGTTATGATGTTTTGAAGTGTCTGTTTTGGCTGTTGTAATAGTTGCCTTTACTTTTTCCCATGCAACTATTTCATCAATCGTACAATGTTTTAGTTGGGGTAAGCACCCCAGAATTAAATCAGTACAAGGGTTGTTCAGTATTGCACAGGTAAAGGTACCAGAGAGAAAAGGAGAGTCAATCTGGGCTTTTGCCAAAGGGTAGATTTCCATGTTACCCGAGAAGGTACGGCATTTGACAGTATCACCTGTGTAATCACCCGGATTAACCAGTTCTTTCCGAAGACCAATAAGGGTGCTGCCACTGTCCAGCAAACACTGGCATGGTACATCATTGACCAATGCATTGTGGAACACAAGATTGCCTCTGGAGGCTAGTGCTGCGTTTACATTCTCAGATGAGAATGGTACTGTATGTCCACATTCTAGTTTTCCGTCTGTATGGAATTGGTGACATCGTTCACAGCTGTCGAAGCTCAACATATCGTATGCACCACAAACATTTTCTGCTTGGTTATTAGGTAAGTCACTTTCACTCTCAGACTCATTCTCACTACCACCATCTGAAGAGGTGTCAATCAAAAATGGCATTATTGGCTTTCATACGCTGCCGGCCAAGGCACTTATTACTATAATGGCCATAACAGGAACAAAAAAAAACATTTGATGGCACGCCTGTATGCAGATCTTTTACTTTGCTGTTTCTTGATCACATTTTCAAGATGCGCCGGATAATTTGGCGATTTGTCACACATAGCATAAGTGTCATGTAAAAGGTGACAATGGATACATTTTTCCATTTTCCTATCTTTCTTATCGTATTTCTGATAAGGTTTCCTATTACTTTGGTAGTTTTTAGTTTGGTCTTTGACAAAGGAAACTATTTCAGAGTCATTTGAGGTCTTAAACACATCTCTGTTGGAAGAAAAATATGCTGATCCTTTCTTTTCAAACTGCTCTATGTTTTCAATGTCTGACTGCTGCAAAAATTTGGCAAAAGGAGAAGGTATGGTAGATATAACCTTGTCCATAGCAATTAAGTTTTTTAATCTATCAAAGTCTTTTCCTATATTAGCTGCTTTCAGCCACCTGTCTAGTACACTCTGTACATTTGAAACATAATCAATAAAGGTTTCACTAGGTTTAGGTTTTAGGTTTGAGAACTGAACCTGATACCCAGGGGCATCAAGTAAAAAGTGCTGCATAATCCTATCATGGATGTATTGATAGCTAGATCTAAGCTCTGTCGGTATAGTTTCTATTACTTTAAGGGGCTCACCACTGAGATTCTTCGTATAAATTGGGGCCCACATCTCTAATGGAACTTGATGGTATTTAAATTGATATTCTACATTCTCTGTCCATGCTGATATTGAATCATCTTTACAATATGGTTTGATAATATTCTTGTATTTATTAAACTTATTTTCCTCTTGTTGACTTCTAAGTTTAGTGGCAGAGATTTCTGAGTGTGACTCTACCTCCCTCTCTTTCATCTTTAACTGTGTCTCTGATTCTACTTGTATCTGTTTTTCTTTGACTCTTGTCATTTCAGCTATCTCTTTTTGCTTTAATTCTTTGTCCTGATCTAATTGCCTTAGCTTTAATTCCTTATCCTGTTGTAATTGTTGTTGCTTAATCTCTAATTCTTTTTGCTTAATTTGTTTTTCATCTTCTAGCTGTTTTTGTTTTGTTATCTCAGCTAGTTCTGCAATGTCCTTCTCTTGTTGTAACTGTTGTTGTTTAACTGTCTTATCGTGTTCTAACTGTTGTTGTTTAATCTCTAATTCTTTTTGCTTAATCTGTTTGTCATCTTCTAGCTGTTTCTGTTTTGTTATCTCAGCTAGTTGAGCAATCTCTTTTTGATGCTGTCTTTCTTCTTCTCTTTCTCGTGCGCGTTCATTTCTTTCAGCATCTTCTTTTCGTATGCGATCAGCTTTTTCAGCCTCTTTTGCTTCTTTAAAATTTTGATCTGCATATTGTTGTAGTTCTTTCCCTGTTAATTCTAGTTCTTTACCTGCTTTTATGAAATCTGATAAAGTTGCCATCTTAATTTAGTAATTGGCTAGCAGTGACAGACAATGATCTTTTTATTAATTATTTATCTTTGATATGCTATTTTTATTCACCAATGAGCGCAAAGAATTGTACTCTTTGCTTGTGCCCTGCAAAATTTAATGCTGAAAAAACAGAGCACAAAAAATACAATAGTGTCTCAAAAGCTGAAAAAGAGATGCACTATTAATCAAATTGCATGCCAAAATATATAAGTGTACTCAGCTTTAACGTTCCCGAGGATCGGGGAACGGAACTCCGTTGCCACAGGTCACCTTGGTACTTTCGGGTGGAGGACACGTGTCGTTACCAGCAAACTTATATTTGGTACTCAGGGCCGTAATCAGGTGTAGTTACGCCCTTTGATATGCAGGGCCGTAGTAATCAGGCCTATTACACGATATGTTAACCCAGACCCCTAAGGACAATGACTTAGACAATGACAGACAGGTTCACGAACAACTAGAATATGTATTAAATAAATTAAATGTCAATGTCCTGTCTTTGCTCTATCAGTTATTGCCTTACGTTACTAATCTATTTAATTTCTGTACGTGTTGTGCAGGCAAGTATCATCTGCCTGGCCAAAAAATAGTTCCATCGTGACGGTAAACACATAGAAAATATGACCAAAAATATGCATATCTGCTTTTAAAGAAATAAAAATAACATCATAATGTTTAAATAAATAAATATATTCCTTTAGTAGTTGAAATAAATAAATAATAAATGATATAACGTACCGATTCAGGCGAGCAGCTGTTTAGCAATTCTCTACACACTCGATTGCTGTATGCTAATGAGCCCAGACGACTGTTTGTCAATCATCTGACGTCACAGCACAGCGCGATGAAAAATCGATATTGTTGGCTAGCTTCATATCGCTCCGCCGTGAATCATTTTTGGTACTCATTTCTCAACAAAAAGGTAAATATATAAATAAATATGAGAAAGCAAGAATATTAATACTTACAGCTTTGATGAATACATAACCTCACTAAATAAATACTTCATAAACACAATTACACAGTTTAATACGTCACGATAGGCACATTTCTAGCTTGCAAAATTCTCTCGTCTGCACAAATCATCGTCACTACACAAATTAAACCCTAGTCTTAGAGCCTCGTGGACGAGTGGAGTAGCTTGAATATTACATTCAAGCTTCACTTCTGACAACCACAATTACCATTTACTGTGGGTATTAGCTTGGCGCTTTCGTCCAAGCACCACTTTCTGACACCACAATTACCCTGGCCTGTCAACAACTTAACTGACAGGCATCATCGGGTACTTCTCACACACTCGTACAAGACAACTTGCAAGTCGTGTGGGAGGCAAAATGCATGGTCCATTTTATTGCCGTTGGCTCGCTTACAAGCGGTAAACAGTCGCTAATGCAATACACAATATACAGCCACAGAATTATCTAACACAAACTGCTAACCCTATGCTAACTCTATCTACTAGTGAACACACAACTCCTAACGTTATTCTAAACGATGTGAACGCCCCCAAGTCCAGTCTCCCGTCTGCCGAACATCTCTCCCCTGGTTACACACCACGCGGGGGTGACCTTCTCCTTCGTGCGTGTTACCTCACATCGCACGCTGCTGGCAAAACGTGGCCTGTTGAGTGTCTACTCAACTGTGCTCTGGCTTCATGAGGTGTGGTGGTATCGTGATTAGAGTGCTAACTCTCTGCACACCGCCTGCGTGTATCATGAGGGAGTGGCTAACCTTCCACGATTCCCTCATCTCCCCTGCTCTTGCCTCGGGCACCGTATCTCCTCCTGGTCCCTCCAGGATTGACCGCTCTCCCTGGCGGAGGGGATGCGGTTGAGTCTTTGACAACAGTGACTTGGTTCTCGTTGAATAATCATATTGTCAACACTCCACCAATTGTAAAGCTGTGTTCAGAGACGGTGGAAAGAACGCAGGCAATGAATTACCTGGGGATATGGTTTGATCGAAGCCTTGCTTATAATGAGCACATAGACCAGGTGATAACAAAGGCCAAGCGGGGTTTGGCTGCGATGCGGGTGATGGCGGCAGCAAACTATGAACAGCGCCATCAATGTCTTCTGTACGAGGGGCTGGTCATGTCTGTTTTTGAGTATGCAATGGCAATCCTGACTCTCAGCCATAAGCAGATAGAAAGGATGAAAGGATACAGAATTAAGCTATGCGCGTTATTCTTGGATGTACAAGAGATACAGCATGCAGGGCGATGCGCTACCTTCTTGATTTTCCAACCATTGAAGACAGAATACAAGTTTGCAGAGCACGCGCCTACCTCAGAGTTAACGCAAACACACAACATCCACTGCATAGTGAAATTATGAAGGTTAAGGGCAGCAGGTTAAAAAGAGGACGGTCGTGGATGGGTCAAGCCGAAGACATTCTTCAACAGGTGTGTTCACTTGAGGACTTAGAACCTGGCGAGGAGTGGGTACAAGTGCCAACAGATTTCTGCACATCCTTTTCAGTTTGCATCCGACTAGATAGAAAATGCAGACAAGAAAATCCGGCTGCTGTGGAGGCTGTAGTACTAGCGTTGATTTTCGAGAATTCGCTAGACGGTGATGCTTTCATCTACACAGATGGGTCGGTCGTCCGACATGTGAGAAGCTCATGGGCCTTTACGGCTCGGGCCGGAGGGAGAATTGTGAAGGAGGACTCTCGTGCTTTCACTGAAACCACAAGTAGCCTGACTATGGAAGTCATGGCAGTAAGTAAAGCAATAACATGGCTCGAGACACAGACATTCACTAGGGCATGTTTCCTTAGCGACTCAATGAACATGATCAAGAGGATAGAGGAGGGGTCGATCCGAAGAGAATGGTTGCTGCCTCTGGAGCGGTCTCGGCTGGCAAAGATTAGTTTCATCTTCGTGCCAGGGCATGCGGGAGTACAAGGAAATGAGAGGGCTGACAAGCTCGCAGGTGAGGCTACTGTGGAGGGCGGACGCGCCATGGACCAGGCTGACATTCTGAATGCTCTACGAGAAGTAAGACTTTTGCGTGAACCAAGTAATGACTGTGAATCTACAACCATGGCCAGACTGCGAGAACAGGAAATTAAAAGAGGGGTGGCCAAACAAGAACACTACGCAGGAAGCCAAAGAAGATTGATAAACCAACACAGAACTGGCATCGTTAGCCGCTACACGCTGCGGGATTTGCTGAGGAGGGGATCCGAGCACTTATGGACTGAATGGTTCGATGTGCAATGAGGATGATCTGTCGACTAACTAACTAACTAAATCTCAGAGAAAACGACCAAACGCCAAATTATCACAATTTAAAAGAATTCATATCTTTCACATGCTAATTAATAGTCTTTCTTCTGCACGACTCACCATCATTTCAAGATGTATGCCATTACTTGTGCAAAATCGATTGAATATTGCTTTTGTTTCCTAACGATGAACTTAATGAAGGATGTATCTGTCCTGGACTGACAAATACCTGTACTTGATGACATGTGAAAATCATGATTTATTAGGTACGACACAAAAGACATGAGGCCGCCATCCAGTGGATTTGAAACATGTTTTGTAAACTTGAAGAATTTGTTCTTATTCAAGACAAAAATGCCATCCTCACCCTAATTGCCATTACGAAGAAAAATCATTTCCCATTTCCTGTATGTGATACATTAAAACACACGTTCGGCCTTGAGTTGGCTGCACATTTTTCTAGTCTATCTTATTAGTCACAATTTTTGGGCACGTTATGAGAAGAAACAAATTAGAGAACATGGGGAACAATGAGTAGGCAGAGAAGTAAATACTTGGATGGCTTGAACATGTGGTATGGTCGAGACAAGAACACAGAGCTGATCCACCACTCTAGTGATCTCGTGAGATGGCGAAACATGACAGCCCACGCTTATCGGCATGATATATGATGATGATGATCTTATTCGATTTGTCTCCACTTTTGCGAAAAACAAGTGTTAAGTGGAACATAAGAAACATGGGGGTAAAAGCTCATTACTTGATTGTTTTATATAAAGAAAATCTGATTTATCTTATATAAAGAATAACTTTAGTATCTTATATACAGTATCAATATCCACATCACAGAATTGTATAGAAAATTAATAACCTTAACCCAAAAGAATAGTGGAAATCCTAATTTATATCTTAACATAGTGTCATGGGCCAGAATAGGGTTAAAGCAGTGACAACGTAGATCTCCACTCAAGAACGATATTCAAGCATCTCATTTAATAGAGAAGAACGTGAATGCAGTAGGACAGAAGCATGTTATTCTACCCAACGATCAACGACACACAGTGAGTTGGCTATTTAATAGTACACAGAGATGAACTTACCGGAGACCTCAGTCAGAACTATACGAACATTAACGACAACGCCAACGTAGGCTTGAAAAGCTAATTAGCCAAGTAATAGTCCGTTAGTAGTGGAACGAGGTACATGTTAGACGGACAGAAAGTATGGTTAATACATAGTCGATTGTTAAGTACTTTAATTGGTGTATTTTTAATTAAAGATTTGTCAAGCTGCTGCGCTGTGTTCTGTGAAATATATAGTGCGTGTCGGCAAGCACAAGGGCGTGCAAGCCATGTGAGCGCATCTGCCATACTTGTTACTATAATACAACGAGCCGGAAACAACACCCCAAGTAATATCGTGTCGGTCGGGGGTTTGTCCGGGATTAACCGGGACCTCTAGCAGCTTCACATTTATTACTACTACATACTCTACTAATAAGTGTGTTATAAATAGTTGTTAATTACAATATAACACAAAGATTTCTATAATATATTAACATTTAAATTGAATGGTATAGTTTAGAACCATGGTTACATACAGACTTAGATGCCTAAACATAACCTAAACGATTCAAAATTATTTTTAATTTGCTTCATTTATTACACATGGTCATAATTGCTTGTCAAAAATATACGAGTGTTTGCTGATCAAGATTTAAGTGTTTTCGAATACGTGCTGAGAGTATGGAAAGTCCGACATAAGGAAGAATTATACGGATAATTATAAAATAGTATGAGAATTCGGATATTCCTAGTATCAGTAAGAATAATTACGAGAGGCACAATATAATCAATCAATCAATCATGTGCCATGCCGGAAAGCGTGGGCGGTCATGACTCGCTATTTCACTCGATCACCAGAGTCGTGGATCAGCTCAGTGTTTCTGTCTTGTCCAAGCCAAGCCATCCAGGTATTTACTTCTCGGTCTTCCTCTTGGACTGTTCCCTTGATCTTGCCAGTTGTCACTAAGTTCTCCAATCCATTTCTTCTCATAACATGTACAAAAAATGTTGACTGTCTACGTCAAATTTCTCTAATATATATATATATCATATATATATATATATATATATATATATATATATATATATATATATATATATATATATATATATATATATATATATATATATATATATATATATATACTAGCTGACCCGGCCC
>JACEFZ010002573.1:0-38674 GCA_014155875.1 Cepaea nemoralis
AATTTTCCACTTACCATGAAAGTAGTATATTTCCACTACATAATATTCCATTTGAAATTTAAAACAACCTGAATAGTATTCCACTTACCATGAAATTTTTTTAAAAGGGTATATTCCACTTACCATGAAAGTGAGTATATTCCACTTACCACGAAAGTGAGTATATTCCACTTACCATGAAATTGAGTATATTCCACTTACCATGAAATTGAGCATATTCCACTTACCATGAAAGTGAGTATATTCCACTTACCATGAAAGTGAGTATATTCCACTAACCATGAAAGTGAATATATTTCAACCATAGCACTGTATATCCGTTGTGGACACAGCATTAGAACTCAGATCATCTACTAAGCGTGCCTAGTTTTTGTAGATATCTGGACTTCTACAAACGCGTATTGTAGTTTTATTTGTTTGTAAACAATATAAACAACGAGAGGCATAAGGCAGCTTTACAAAACACAATTTTAAAAACAAAGAACGTTGCGGCAACATGCCTTCTTTAGCACACAAACACAAGACAACACAACATGTAAACAGGAATATAAAATTATTTGCTTTAATACATTATTAATATATATGTATTAAGAAGAGAGAACATCAGAAATTATTAAGTCAGGACTAAAGTGGGGGTTATAGCAGAGATAGATTTTATTAGAAAATAGCAAGTTAAATGGTTCGGCCATATAACTAGGCTACCAACTGATAGTATACCACAACAATCGATGATGTACAGAAAAAATTAAACCAGAAGAAGAGGCCGATCATGTATACAATGGACAAAGGGTATCTCGATTCATGAAACACATAAACGGGCACTCTTCAGCTGTTTATGCTTCAACTGGACACCGCGAGGTACAAGAGGAACAAGATGAGATGATAATGATCAATAAATTCTTGCTTTTATTGAATTAGTTTCCAGATTTATAAAGTTATCTTGGTGAGAGAGATATTCCTGTCTACAAATTACAGACGAATTTCTCGCACAAGTGTTACCTGCGCCATGCACGGACTATTTTAACGTGTCTGCCCGATTACACAGGAAACTCAAAAGTGCATTCATGGTCTCGCGTTACACTTGTACACTTACACTCGTAGTTACATTTGTAGTTCTGTAATTAACGCAACGGGAATGATAATTCCCGGGTTTTCCCAAATTTGATTATGTTCTATTCTTGAACGTGTAGTTCTCTCTCTCTCTTTCTCTCTCTCTCTCTCTCTCTCGTCGATCCTCCTCTTCTCATCTCTCCTCTCTCTCTCTCTCTCATCTCTTCCTCTGTATCTCTACTATCTATCCTTATCTATCTATCTTTCTATCTATCTATCTATCTATCTATCTATCTATCTCACACTCTGTATGTGTGCGTGTGTCTGTCTGTGTGATTCTCAAATGAGAATAGTGATTAGAGTATTAATTGCAATCTCAAAGAAATCATGAGACTTGGAATGTGATTAACATCGAACATTTAGTATAATGAGTCACATCACTAAGACTTTGCTACGAATTATCATGCAAAGAGTGAGGAAGAAAATGAACCTGAAATAGGAGAACAGCAATGTTGGTTTGTAGAAGGAAAGTGTGAGTATAGTGCTGCGATCAGTAATTGAACGTTTCTATATTAGGTCTCCGTGGCCAAAGGCTTGCGAACGCGGTTCGTAAGCCGCTTACCAGGCGTTCGAAACGCAGCCGCGACCGATTTGTGCAGCAGACCGTGTACGTTGTGTTATAGCATGTTGATATGGGAGCCGGTCGTTCAGAAAGCAATGGCAAACTACTGAACGTAAAATTTGCCTAGTACATCAACAGCAGCTGAAAAATGCTGATGTTGACTGCAATGTCCTGCAAGGGATATGCAACATTAAAAACAAAAATAGAAGTAAGCAAAGATGTACATCTTTGCTTTATTGACTAACACAATGGCTTTCGATAGAGTAAGACATAGTCAACAGTGGTGGATATGCTTGCAGATCTACAAATTGATGAGAAAGACATTAGACTTATAAAAAACATATATTGGAAACAACAAGCTGCCCGTGTGTTGCCGGGGCCCATAAGGGAAGCAAATAATAGCAACACTGTAGCCTACCAAGCATGTTGTAAGAGGCGACTAAGGAGGCTTGATTGTTCCGTCGCCCTGCTACTGAGTGAGTGCGTGGCGCGACACTGTGAGCTGTGAGTTTCGTGGGGAATGCTTTTTAATCTGCCCGAGGTTTTTTGGAATGTGACTGCATGTTCGGAGCGATGGCAAATGGCTATGTCCCAGGGTCGACCGGTTTTTGCCTTATGCAGAAATGCATGGCTGCTGGGCTTCTGGTTGACTGCCACTACCATCGACGATGAACTGTATTTCGTGGACTGTGTGGGTGAACATCTAAGAAACATCCAGATGGGGAAATGACTGCCGATTCCATCAGAAATGAACTGGGTGTTTTGTGGGGGACTATTGTGTTGACATTCTGGCGGCGACATTATGCACAGTGTATCTGTGCGGGCTGTTGTTTGTCGAGACTCCTGTCTTTTCCACTTTTCACATTGGGCGGGGGGAGCGTTTTGTGTGATATTCACTGGCACAGGAACGGAGCATAATGGGGGCGACCCGTTGCTGTGAAGTTGGAACTGCGACTAACTAACTAACTAACAAGCTGCCATAAGGATTGATAATGACAATATCAGTCTATTAAGAGAGGTGTGAGACAGGGATGTTAAGTGTCTCCAGATCTTTATTCCCTATACAGTGGAAATATTTTCAGAAATGTAAAAGATATAAACGGAACTATCATCGGAAGACGAAACATCAAAAACTTTAGATATGCAGGTGATATAGTATTGATTGCAGACAATGAGCAGGATCTGCAACAATTAGTGGATGCGGTTGTTGCACACAGTGAGCAACTAGGGTAAGAATTAAATTGTAAACAAACACAGATTATGATCGTCACTAGGAAGAACGAAATACCACAATGTAATATACAAGTAAATGGGAATATTCTTAAACAAGTGAATCGGTACAATTATCTCGGAACAGTAATAACATCTGATGGGAGATGCCTTGAAGAGATTAGAACAAGAATCGCTATGGCAAAACTAGCCTCTAGCAAGATTAAAAACATTCTGACCAATAAAAAGATGTCAATTATTAAACGAGAAAAAGAGTGTTGAAGTGCTACATAGAACATGTACTTTTGTATGGATGTGAAGCTTGGACAATGAGCAGTCAAGCTGAATAACATCTGATGGCTGTGGAAATGTGGTTTCTGGGGAGACTGCAAAGAATACCATGGACAGACAGAAAAAGTCAATGACCAAGTACTATAAGAAACAAATGAAAATCGTAAATTCATTAGAGAAATTAGTTGTAGACAGTCAAAATGTTGTGGACATGATTATGAGAAGAAATACATTGGAGAACTTGGTGACAACTGGCAAGATCGAGGGGAAGAGAACAAGGACAGAGAAGTAAATACCTGGATGGCTTGACCACGTGGCATGGTCAAGACAAGAACACTGAGCTGATCAACGACTCTGGTGATCGAATGAAATGGCGAGTCATGACCGCCTACGCTTACCGGCATGGCACATGATGGATGGAATAGAGTTCTTATTGTTGTTGTTGTTATTATTGTTGACCTATAGTTTATAAATGTATATATTTTTGTGTTCGCTGGCTTTGATCTTGATCCTAGTCCAGACACGTGATACTGCAGCTAGAAGTTACTACTACTAGCAAGTGAGTCAGACTGATCTTGCCTGATGGTTAGCTTTCCCTATTACCAGTGTCCCTCTCCACCAGTAGAACTCTTCACCGGATTCATTTAAATCCAACGCACCGGTGTGTGGAATGTACCCACTACTCTGCGGTAGGACGAGAAAGTTAAACACACTAAACCGTTCAGCCACGATGATCTCCGCACTAGGGTATAAGGTGATAACCCCATATTTGTATAGCCTAATCTACCTCTTCAGGATGCCCCTCCCCCCAGTATTCTCAGTATCTAAATTGACATTAGTTCTGAACGATGTAGTTCGAAAACTCTCCACTTGAGAAGAATTGGCACAGGTGACCATAGGCCGGCAGGCCCGTGTCCTAGCCACTGTGCTAATACGGCTCCCTTAACTTTAATAGAGCAGTTATATGTCAAATGTCAAGTTCTTAGCGAGTACTTAGCAAAGCTTCATACGTCCCGGTAAACGACTCAAATGCAAATATCACGAAAATGAGTGGCTAGCTTTATTATTCCATTAATGTTTCAAGTATTTAACAAAACTACAAATGTCCCAGCACACCACCCAAACGCAACTAACAAGAAAATGGGTGACTACTTGGGAAAATTATAAATGTCCCAGTAAACGATTGAGACGCAAGTAACAAGAAAATGGATGACTACTTAGGAAAATGTCCCAGTAAACGACCGAGACCTAAGTAACAAAAACATGAGTGAATACTTAGCAAATCTACAAATGTCACAGTAAATGACCCAAACGCACGTAACAAGAAAATGGCTGACTACTTAGCAAAAGTACATACAAACTTTCCAGCAAACGACTCAAACGCAAGTAACAAGAAAATGGCCAACTATTCACTTTGACCAGAGCGTTGTTGTACTGCAGTGACTACCACACTTGCCTGCCGGCCGTATTGTCATGAGTTCGAATCCAATTCGAGGCGGGGTTTTCCCCCACTGGCCTGAGCTGGAAAGTCGACACGGTTTTAAATAGGTACCAGAAAATTCCCCTGGAAGTAAAGACGGCCAGTGCAATATTGACCATACCACCCCCCCCCCCCCCACAACCGTGTGTCGATTATTTTTAATATACGTGGATAGCACCATATACCCCTGACCCTTACGTTGTGAAAACGGATCCTGTGTATTTACTTACTTGTCTTGTTTCATCACGAAGCAAATAACACGTTCCGTATAAATATAGTTGCAATGCTGTTGTAATTAGTTGACATTTCCTTCGACAATTGTCGGTCTTAAGTATTGCTGACAGATTCGACACTGTTACGGCAATGTTTACTTTGCTGTTGTCCCAGTGTTGGTGTTTTTGGTAAATAGACGACGCTTTCACGGTAACCATTTTAATATGGCAGGAGAAAGCATACACACACACACACACACACACACACACACACACACACACACAACTCATCAACACCCAAATACAACTCATCCACACTCACATACAACTCATCCACGCCCACATATAACTCATACGCACCCTCATACAACTCATCCACACCCACATGCACACTCATACACACCCACATACAACCCAACCACACCCACACACTACTCATCCACACCCACATACAATTCATCCACACCCACATACACACTCATACATACCCACATATAACTCATACACATCCACATACAACGCATCCACAACCACATACAACGCATCCACACCCACATACAAATCATCCACACCCAATCAGTACTCACCTCAAAAAGCCTAATGACCCTGGCCAAACTGATGGTGCCTTCCTTGAGGGTAACCAGAAGGTTAAAGGCTGAAAACTCGTCCGGGAAATCATCAGGCAGTAGACCAGGAGCGAATCCTTCCACGTCCCCAAAGGAGTCTGACTTACTCAGGCGGCGCTCTTGCTTCTTGAACTCTCTGTTGGCTGCGGTCTCGAATTTGGCGTCGGCAATCAAGCTCTTCTTCCTCCAACCGCCATGCTGTAATGGACGTTAATTGAATTGTGGTTGCTTCAGGATGTACATTATTATTGTAAAACAAGGATTGCCTTGGAAAGGCTAATAAAGGTAGAATTGTATACACGTACTATAAGAAAGAGACAAACAGTGTTGCTCTTTGGTCAACTAATGACAGGAGAGACATTGGAGAACATCGTGATGGCTGCAAAGATCGTCGATAGAAGCCACAGAATCTGACCGAATACAATTATGCTTGATGATCTCAGAAAGAATCAGGACTAAAGTGGGGTTATAAGCAGCTGCTAGATTTCATCAGAAAATAGCCAAAGTTAGATGGTTTGGCCATGTAATCTAGGCTACCAACTTCGTTCGCGCTCTGTACAAAATTACCAACTTAAAAATTAGCCAGCGATATTTGGTCAAACATGTGTCCTATCTATCCAGTACTGGACGTTCCCTGATGGTCCCTCAAAACATACAATATTATTATGATTTACTTAATATACATTTATGTCCCTTTGAAAAAAAAATTATCGATTTATTGACTTTCGAGTCCAGACTGTGGTCGTCTTCGCAGAGCCAAACATTATGATTTTGTGGCCCTTATACGGCCCATGGGTTGGACGTTTTCCGCATCTGGTATAAGACAATGGCCTGAAGGAATAGCATCGATACAATTGATCCAAACCAGCATTGACCGAGACCAGTGGAGAAATATGAAGGCCTAAGCCACTTTGCAAGGTACATGATGATGATGTTTATGATAGTGGTGATGATGTTTTTGGTGTGGAAGTGGTAATAATGAGGATTGAGATGGTGGTGGTGGTGATAGTGGTGTTGTTGGTGGTGGAAGTTGTAATAATGAGGATGGAGATGGTGGTGGTGGTGGTGGTGGTGGTGATGGTGGTGGTGGTGGTGGTGGTGGTGGTGATAGTTGCTTGCTTGCTTGTGTTCGTTGGCTTGAGCTCCAACGCAAAAGTCCTGTATGTCGGATAGTGGTAATGATGATGATTGTAGTAGTGGTGATAATGGTAATGATGATGATGATGGTGGTGTTAGTGGTGTTGTTGGCTGTGGAAGTGGTAATAATGATGATGGAGATAGTGGTGGTGGTGATAGCGGTATTGATAATGATTGTGGTGGTAGTGATAGTGGTAATGATAATGATTGTGGTGATGGTGTCGGTGGTAGTGGTGATAATGACGGTGGTGGTGTTGCTAGTAGTAGTAATAATGATGATGTTGGTGGCGGTGGTAATAGTGATGACCATGATGGTGGTGGCGGTGGAGGTGGTGGTAGTGGTAATGATGATAACTGTGACGATGGTGGTGGTGATGGTCGTGGTGGTTGTAGTGGTGGTAGTGGTGATGATGGTGGTGATGGTAATTGTGATGATGCTGGTGGTGGCGATGGTAGTAGTGATGATTATAGTGATGGTGGTAGTGACAGGGGTGATACTGCTGGTGGTTGCGGTGATGGTGATGGTAGTAGTGATGATGATGATGGTGACGGTGGTGGTTGTGGTGATGACGATGATTAGGACGTCAGTGAGGCTATATATGTTACGTCGAATAATTACATTACAGTCCTGGTATAAAAAGAATCAAACAAGCACACAATCCTCTACACACGCCTTGAGAACTAAAGAAATTGGTTACTGCTGGCAAGATTGGAAGAAAAGAACAAAGACACGATAGAGAAGTAAATAACTGGATGGCTTAACCACGACGCATGGTCGGGACAAGAACACAGAGCTTATCCACGACTCTGGTGATCATGTGAGATAGCGAACCATGACCAGCCACGCCTATCAGCCTGGCACATGATGATAAAGCGTATTTGGCACATGGCTTAGTCCCATGATATTTACACCATTCAATCAGAGAATGTGGCCGACAACACAACAGTCGCCATTCAATCAGTGATGTGGCCGGTACCACACCAGTCGCCATTCAATCAGTGAATACCACCGCCATCACCACTACCACCACTACCACCGCCACCACCACTACCACCACTACCATCGCCATCACCACCACCGCCGCTACAACCGCCACCACCACCACCGCCACCATCATCACCACCACCACCACCGCCATCACCACTACCACCGGTACCACACCAGTCGCCATTCAATCAGTGAATGTGGCCGGTACCACACCAGTCGCCATTCAATCAGTGATGTGGCCGGTACCACACCAGTCGCCATTCAATCAGTGATGTGGTACCACACCAGTCGCCATTCAATCAGTCATGTGGCCGGTACCACACCAGTCGCCATTCAATCAGTCATGTGGCCGGTACCACACCAGTCGCCATTCAATCAGTCATGTGGCCGGTACCACACCAGTCGCCTTTACTTCCCAAGTCATTCTCTGGTACCCATGTTAGGATGATTGAACCTGTGAGCCCAGACATCCGCCTAGATGCGAATTCAAACCGAGGATCATTGGGATGACAGGCAAGTGTACTATCCTCTGCGTTACCGTAGTTCCACACTGGAAGCTCACAGAAAATGTCACGTTATCACAAATCTAGCTTTGTGATTGCTCATAAATACAATTTGGGAAAATTAATGTAGTAGTTTTCTCTTGTCTTCCATTCACTACATGGTCATGTCGCATTGTTTTTTTTTTTAACTTGTAATGTCCAAACTTAACAATCGGACGTTTACAGTTAAGTTGTTTACAGTGCATGTACACTTTTATATTTACTTTTTCATGTAGTGTTTTTTCAAGTAGTTGTATGGGTGTGTGTTTGTTGTATGGGTGTGTTTTTGTTGTATGGGTGTGTGTTTGTTGTTTCTGTGCTGACGAAGGCTACGTCCACTTTGTTACTTGTGATCGTGTTCTAGTACAGCGTACCGTGCACTTCTCGTGTTTTGGTGATTCATTGACAATGCATGTAACAAACCGTCTACATAGTTGCTTGTCGTCTTCTTGTTCTTGTTCTTCTTGTTCTTCTTCTTGTTCTTCTTCTTCTTCTTCTTCTTCGTCTTCTTCTTAATGTCTTTGTTTCTTTCTTTGTTAACTTGTTTATTTTTGCCTTACTGTATTTCTTTCATACCTGCAAAGATACACATGTCCTCAACCATCATAGACATTACTGCGAGAAGTCGTTTATCTCACATGGTGTTTTCTAAATGATGTTTTATTTAGCGGGGGTAGGGGTGGAGGAAATCAATCGCTTTGAACTCAAGCCTAGTCCATACACGTGCTATTACTTCTAGTGCACTGGACTGATTTTTGCGTATGGGTTAATTTTCTCTATTACCAGTGCCCCTCGCCATCAGGCGAATCCACTCCTAATTCTGAGGTTCTTGTAATTCACGTCCCCAAGTCAAGGACGAAAAGTCAACATTTTAGTCCAACTGACTGGTGTAGTGGTTGAACCTGTTAACTCGACATCAGCACTCCGGGTGTTAAGAACGAACGTCTTATCCATTCGGCCATGCTGACCTAACAGAAATGAATCAAATGGGGAGGAGGTGGACGGAGCTGCCTGGGATCGCTAAGGATATCAGGGGTTGTGGTGAGTGGGTGGGGGGGGGGGGTCTTTGCCCCGGTGGGGATGAAGGACGAAAGACGAACGAAAGAAGAAATGGAAGTAGAAAGCCAGATGGCCAGTCAGCTTTAATGAATGTGAAAGGATCCTTTACTTAACGCCGGGACTCGAACCTTGCACGACCAACTGAAAACAGAGCCTCTGGTGTAATTAGACCAGCGGCTAATTAGACATCCTTAGACACAGTGTCTTCTTCAGGCAGGTCTATATCCTCCACATATGTGCAGAGTTCGATGATAAGCCTTGGTCGTGCATTGAAGTACGCGTATTCCTGAGGCGCTGTCGTCGCAGGAGGCGGAGGGATCAAATCCTGGCCTGATCACAATAGCTTACAATTATAAACAGGGTTGAAAAAGCAAGAGGATTCACTTCATTCCTCCGGGTCTATGAATGTCGATTAATATGTATGAATGTACAGTAATACCCCGGTGTTCGTTGATTTCGGTTATCGTCGGTTTCAGTGTTTGTCGATTTTTAGGAGAAATATTTGTCTCGGTTTTCGTCCATTGCCTCGGATTTAGTTGTCGTACCCATGTGACCTCACTGCCAGTTTAGCAAAAAGAAATGGACCCACGCTTGTCATTGTTTTTGTGCTTTTTTTTTTTTTTAATTGATTGTGAGTGCTAATATTACTATCACATGTAAGAGATTACTGTGTATACAATATTCGGTGTCTCATCTTATCTCATCATGTTCCTCTTGTACCTTGTTTTGTCGAGGTGATGTATAAATAGCGGGAGAGTGCCCGCTTATGGGCTTTCGTTTATACTTCTTAGTTTTTTTTTTTCTACGAGCAGTATGAAGATCCCTTGCCGGCTTGCTAGGCCAGTAGCAGGTTTAGGACAAAAATCTGACCATAGGGAGTCCATCCCCTATGGCGAGCTATATCCCCGTTATCCCATGACCTCGCGGTCATGGTTTCCCAGTCTACACATCGCGGAGGTGGGGTTGACTTGTGTAGTCTGCGGGTCATCGGCAGGCTACTAATTTTCACTTTTCACCCCTCCTGGGAGAGGCTAGCAGATCCTAACCCTATATTCGGTGTAATGTATTTATTTTGTGTTTTTCAGTTTCAAAATGTAGTAAGGTAAAATCACATATGCTCAAATCTCATTGTCCACGTGACCACGTATTGTTTTAGTATTAAACACCATATTTATTATCTATAAAATGTGTTTTTGGTATGTATTCTGGAGTTTCTATAACGAATTTGTTGGATTTACAATGATTTATATGAAAATAATTACCTCTGTTTTCATCGGTTTCGGATTTTACCGATTGTTTTCGGACGGATTATCTTGGAAAAACGAGCTATCACTGTATTTCGCATGCGGACAAGACAGCTAAATCTTACCTCTTGGCTGAAAGTCTTCTGGAAAGCAAGGCGACGTTTTGCCGTTTCCGTTACATCTGGTTTCACGTTCATATTGAGTTATCTTCTCACAGAAGTTGATCAGTCAGTATCAAGATTTTACTTCGATGTGTACGGCTCTAATTCGTCGATAATGGCCCCAGTTCGTCACTTATGGTTCTAGCTCACCGCTTATGGCGCTATCTAGCTTCGAAAAGCTGTGGCTAGCTTATTTTGTCTCTAGCTAGTTGCTTAAGGCTCTAGCCAACAAAGTCTCAAAGATACCTTCGCTATTTACTATTTACGTTAAATAACGCCGTTTATATGAATATTACGTCTTGATTAATTTTTTCCAGAGGCTGTGTTGTGAAATATCCAAACTGCATTCACTTACAACTTAAAGACTTCAGAAAGCGTATGAAACAATTCCCAGTGTATCTATATTTCAAACTAAACAGAACTCTGCGTTATGTACACTTGAATGTTAACAACAGCAATCAATAACCCTATCTAAGCGCATTTATCTTTTAAAGCAGATGTAGAGTAGTGAATGTGGCTATTTAGGTGGGTACGTTGTTAACCGTTGATTACAATTCGTTAGCACAAAGACACTGTTGAATATTTCATTAATTTTGAGGACCGGTAGAGATATCTACAGCTGCCAGAAGAGGGCGCCCAATCCAATACTTTTCCCACAAGCGGGGTATGCCTGCCCACGGATGGATCTCCCTCTCTTTTCCTAGTGACGTCACTAAGTACAAAACTCACTTATGGGGGGTCCTACCGCCAGAAATCAACCAACGAAAAAGCAGAGATCCTCTTTCTTTTTTCACCTCTTTATTTTATATTCTAAAACTCATTCACAGAAAACTCAATATTTCTGTCCAATCACGAAGGTCCGTGAATAACTCTTGTCACCGCCTTTTCAATAGGGCCATTAGGCGAGCATGCGCATTTGCTATTCATCCAACTTCCTGTTTCCGGCGACAATTGTGTGGCTGGCGGCCAACTTTAATTTAGTTGGGTCACAAATCAGAAAACGTCGGTTGCTAGGGAGGAATCAACTCAAGCACTTCAGAGACAAGTGACAGTCTGAGAAACCAAGCCTCTCTAGTCTCAGCCTCATTGTGAGCGGTTCAAAGTTTCTCCCAGTCCACGGAAAGCGCACTAAAAATGTCAGAAAGGTTGAGAATGTAGTTTTAATTGCCGAGATCATCAAAGAAATCTGGAAATTCCGTCTTGGTGTCAGAACAGGCGCAACAAAATTGTCCATTAACTATCGATAATGGCATTAAGATAATATTTTAATTGCTTATTTATAGAGCCATTATTATCACATGGGAATATTCTTTAACAAGTTAATCGATACAATTATCTCGGAGCAGTCATAACATCTGATGGGAGATGCCTTGAAGAGATTAGAACAAGAATCCCCCATGGCGAAACTGAGCCAGTTTCGTACGGACCCTCTGGATCTTTTGCAAGATGGAAAAAATACTGACTAATAAAAAGATGGCATTTGCAACAAGAAAAATGGTGTTGAAGTGCCACATAGAATCTATACTTTTGAGTGGATGTGAAACGTGGACGATAAGCAGACAAGCTGGAAAACATATAATGGCTGTGGAAATGTGATTTCTGGGGAAAATGCAAAGAATATAAAGGACAGTCAGAAAAACCAATGACCATGTCCTGCAAACAAGCAAATGACAACCGTAAACTGATTAGAGAAATTAGTCGTAGAAAGTCACAATGTTTGGACACGTTCTGCGAAGAAAAACATTGGAAAACTTGGTGACAACTGGCAAGATTGAGGGGAAAAGTACAAGGAAAAAGCAGAGAAGTAAATATCTGGATGGCTTGACCACTTGGCATGGTCGAGACAAGAACACAGAACCTATCCACGACTCTGGTGATCGTATAAGATGGCTAAATATACCCGACCACGCTTATCGGCATGGCACATGATGATCATCACCATATACCTACAAACTGGGGTGGGCGATCACGTTCCTCTACATATCCCCGCCCCTTCTTCGGTGTTCTGGATCAGTTCTGTTGATGACATTTCTCCATTCTATCAAAGGAAGTGGCCGCGGTTACTGCAGCTTTCCGCTAGTTGGTGAACGAACTGTATACGCATGTTGTGATTGTGACTGATTCAGACAGCATGATCGCAAAGTTGACGACTGGCATGCTTCTTGTTGAATGCTATGCATCAATTCAGATGTCGCGGGTTGTGAGCATTCGCTGGTGGATCTTTTCTCCAGGATACAGCTGTGGTTGCAAATGAACAAGCAGACATATTGTCTGGTGCTGCATCATTGAGGGGTGATTTCAAACATGATAAGGCTGGTGTGGTGAAGACCCTCTGGAAGGTCATGAATAATGCGGAAGTGCAGATAATGTAGATAATATACAGAGAAGTAATCTCTAATGCCTGTCCCCCCATGTTTCTAATGCATATTTTCCCATGTCTGTATTGCCTATTTTTCCATGCCTCTAATGCTTATTTTTCATTTCTCTAATGCCTATTTTCCCATGTCTCTAATGCCAATTCTCCCATGTCTCTAATGCTTATTTTCCCATGTCTCTAATGCCTATTTTCCCATGTCTCTAATGCCTATTTTCCCATGTCTCTAATGCCTATTTTCCCATGTCCCAAATGCCTATCTTCCCATGTCTCTAATGCCTAACTTCCCATGTCTCTACTGCCTATGTTTCGTGTTTTGTTCCGAGCCGTTTGGTTCGCATTCCTCAGCTAGATACGCATAATTTCTGCCCAACACATGTAGGTGTGCGAGGAAATGAACGGTCGGATAGATGGGCTGCTGCTGCTGCCCCTTCAGACCGAGAGCTAATTTACGATGATATGATGTGCTGAAGACTCACTGGAACTAGACGGAGACAGCAAATGAAGAGAGTGTCCGTATCTGGAAAGACTGGTTTAGGAGTGGGTATAGTGTACGGGCCATACCCATACTTTCAGCAAGGGAATTTTGCAGTTGCTCTTGTGGATTGTCCGGAGAGCACTGATGTAGTTTCTTAAACCATGTATTATTCATCAAGACCATTGTTCATCTTCCTGTTATAGTTATATATTCAATGTTTTACCTTCACTAGCGTCCTCCAGGCAATTGCCAGTTGCAGTATCCCGCACAGTGTATTCGCAACAGTCGTCTCTTAAACGACACAATGCAAAACGCGCCTGCGTGCCTAGTGTGTGACCCTTTGAAAGTAAAGTTTGTTGGTTGGTTCGTTTGTTCAACTCTGCAATGTAGTTATAAATATGATGTCAATCGGCAATCTTCCCAGTTAGCAACACGTCATTTCAATTGTAGCCAGTTAGCAACACATGTCATATCAATTTCAGCCAGTTAGAAACAAATGTCATTTAAAGGGGAGTCCCCGTGGCGAAGTGGTTACGCTGCCTACCTCTCGCTCCAAAGGTTGTGAGTTCGAGTCTGAGTTACGACATTCGGTTCACGAATGCAATTTTCTCCGAGACTTCTGGGGGTCGTCGTTGAAGCTACTGAGTTCGTGCTTTGTGCGACGCTTTCAGTGGACTCTTCTACGAAAAGAGACAACGCAATATGGGATTAAACCCGGTGCAATTAATTCGACCGTTTTGCCTTTTAAACGCTTTCTATCTGTTTTTTCTTTTTTCTTTTTTTTTTCTTTTTGTCGTTTTCTTTTCCTTTTTTTCTTTTTTCTTTTGCAATACAAATAGTATTTGTATCATAAAACACAACATACTGAAGAAGTTAAGACTAAAAACGGTTGGGCAGATAAATCACGTGGCATGGCAGTTGAAAGCGCTGCCAATGAAAACAGCTAGACAAAATTAAATGTAGGTTAGCTGTTACTTAGCGGCAGTGAATGTTTTTCACAATTTCCAGACATTCGGAATCGAGGCTTCGATATCAGCTGCAGACTATTATGAAGCAGGCGACCTTGCGTTTATTTCAATAGTATGGGCGTTAGTCATTCATACAGTAATGGCAAACCATTGACCATAAACATAGTCTAGTAAATCAGAAACCACCACAAAATGCTGGTGTTGACGTCCTGTAAAGAACATAAACTAACCTTAGGTTAGATCATTTACAATTGGAGAGGAAACACAGAGGACGTTGCAGCGACAAGACTTCATCAGCAAACATCAGTGCTACTGTATGGGTCAGAAACATAAAGAACAAGGAACACGATTTACAAATAACCAATAAATATATACTAATTGGTGTCTGTGCACAAAAACATTAATAAAATGATGTGACACAATCTTCAATGTGGAGCTCATGGAGAGAACTAGACAAATGCCAATGTGGAGCTCATGGAGACAACTAGACAAATGTCAATGTGGAGCTCATGGAGAGAACTAGACAAATGCCAATGTGAAGCTCATGGAGAGAACTAGACAAATGCCAATGTGGAGCTCATGGAGAGAACTAGACAAATGCCAATGTGGAGCTCATGGAGAGAACTAGACAAATGCCAATGTGGAGCTCGTGGAGAGAACTAGACAAATGTCAATGTGGAGCTCGTGGAGAGAACTAGACAAATGCCAATGTGGAGCTCGTGGAGAGAACTAGACAAATGCTATTGTGGAGCTCATGGAGATAACTAGACAAATGCCATTGTGGAGTTCATGGAGACAACTAGACAAATGCCAATGTGGAGTTCATGGAGAGAACTAGACAAATGCCAATGTGGAGCTCATGGAGAGAACTAGACAAATGCCAGTGTGGAGCTCGTGGAGAGAACTAGACAATGCCAGTGTGGAGCTCATGGAGAGAACTAGACTAATGCTACTGTCGAGCTCATGGAGATAACTAGACAAATGCCATTTTTGAATTCATGGAGACAACTAGACAAATGCAAATGTGGAGCTCATGGAGAGAACTAGACAAATGCCATTGTTGAGTTCATGGAGACAACTAGACAAATGCCAATGTGGAGCTCCTGGAGAGAACTAGACAAATGCCAATGTGGAGCTCGTGGAGAGAACTAGACGAATGCCAATGTGGAACTCGTAGAGAAAACTAGACAAATGCCAATGTGGAGCTCATGAAGAGAACTAGACAAATGCCATTGTGGAGTTCATGGAGACAACTAGACAAATGCCAATGTGGAGCTCATGGAGAGAACTAGACAAATGCCAATGTGGAGCTCATGGAGAGAACTAGACAAATGCCATTGTTGAATTCATGTAGACAACTTGACAAATGCAACTGTGAAGCTCATGGAGAGAACTAGACAAATGCCATTGTTGAGTTCATGGAGACAACTAGACAAATGCAAATGTGGAGCTCATGGAGAGAACTAGACAAATGCCAATGTGGAGCTCGTGGAGAGAACTAGACAAATGCCAATGTGGAGCTCATGAAGAGAACTAGACAAATGCCATTGTGGAGTTCATGGAGACAACTAGACAAATGCAAATGTGGAGCTCATGGAGAGAACTAGACAAATGCCATTGTTGAATTCATGGAGACAACTAGACAAATGCAACTGTGGAGCTCATGGAGAGAACTAGACAAATGCCATTGTTGAGTTCATGGAGACAACTAGACAAATGCAAATGTGGAGCTCATGGAGAGAACTAGACAAATGCCAATGTGGAGCTCGTGGAGAGAACTAGACAAATGCCAATGTGGAGCTCATGAAGAGAACTAGACAAATGCCATTGTGGAGTTCATGGAGACAACTAGACAAATGCAAATGTGGAGCTCATGGAGAGAACTAGACAAATGCCATTGTTGAATTCATGGAGACAACTAGACAAATGCAAATGTGGAGCTCATGGAGAGAACTAGACAAATGCCAATGTGGAGCTCGTGGAGAGAACTAGACAAATGCCAATGTGGAGCTCATGAAGAGAACTAGACAAATGCAAATGTGGAGCTCATGGATAGAACTAGACAAATGCCATTGTTGAGTTCATGGAGACAATTAGACAAATGCAAATGTAGAGCTCATGGAGAGAACTATACAAATGCAAATGTGGAGCTCATGGAGAGAACTAGACAAATGCCAATGTGGAGCTCATGGGGAGAACTAGACAAATGCCAATGTGGAGCTCGTGGGGAGAACTAGACAAATGCCAATGTGGAGCTCGTGGAGAGAACTAGACAAATGCCAATGGGGAGCTCATGGAGAGAACTAGACAAATGCCAATGTGGAGCTCGTGGAGAGAACTAGACAAATGCCAATGTAGAGCTCATGGAGAGAACTATACAAATGCCAATGTGGAGCTCGTGGAGAGAACTAGACAAATGCCAATGTGGAGCTCGTGGAGAGAACTAGACAAATGCCAATGTGGAGCTCATGGAGAGAACTAGACAAATGCTACTGTCGAGCTCATGGAGATAACTAGACAAATGCCATTGTTGAATTCATGGAGACAACTAGACAAATGCAAATGTGGAGCTCATGGAGAGAACTAGACAAATGCC
Source organism: Cepaea nemoralis (assembly GCA_014155875.1). Lineage (NCBI taxonomy): Eukaryota > Metazoa > Mollusca > Gastropoda > Stylommatophora > Helicidae > Cepaea > Cepaea nemoralis. The sequence continues at coordinate 17,038 of JACEFZ010002573.1, forward strand.
ATTGTTGAGTTCATGGAGACAACTAGACAAATGCCATTGTAGAGTTCATGGAGACAACTAGACAAATGCCAATGAACCAAGAGGTGAAGACAAGATGCTGGCACTGTAAGGGCCATATATTGAGAAAACCCGAGAGTAAGTAGAAAACGCTTACACTATTCAGAAATAAATACACACGCATTGATTGACACTCATAAAAGGAGTACGATTAGAGCCGGGGTTCGAACGTGTCAACCTGGCTAATGAAGACACCTTTCCGGGGTGGCTGGTTGGTCTTACGTCGAAATACTCTCGTTCCTGCTTCGGGACGTTGTCGTCATTTGGAGGTGACTATAGCTTTCAATGTTTATGTTACCTAGCGCATCCTCTAGTCTTTAATTCGTACCCCTAAATCTATGAGCCCCAAAACATACGTGTGTATTTTATTTATGAACAGTCTTACTCGGCTTTAAGGGTTCTCTAATTGATATTTCTGTGTATAAAAGCACTAGTCTGGGACACACAGATCAAAATAAGTTGAGGAAGATCCGAACACTAACGGAAAAGAGTAGTAGAAACATGCATGGACAATATGAGAAGGACATGGGCAGAACTGACTGAGATGGCTAAAGGTGGGGAAGGGTGTATTGGATGGGGTCCCTTCGAAGTGAGTTGATTGGAGGTTTAGGCCCCAATGGGAGATAGAGGACACAAGAAGAGGAAGGAATCTAGTGTGAGAGCACACGAAATAAAGGATAGCATTTTCGTAATTTAGGCAATAAGTCACTATCATTGAATGTAAGAAAGAGAGTGCTGACATGCTGTTTAGAACCAGTTTTGTTATATGGCAGTGAATCTTGGAATGTAAATGAACATATATGGTGTATTTTTAATGACGGGTTTTTGGAAATATTGCCGTTCATAAGTTTTGTATTCACCCTCTGAGAAGAGTAACTGACTCAGAAAGCATGCTGAGGAGGGTGAGGACAGGCAGGCTTCGTGCAGAGTGGCTTGCTTCGGCTTCGGAGGTCACGGGTAGCAAGCATCACCTGGATCTTTTCTCCGGGGCATGCCGGTGTGCTGGGGAATGAACAATCGGATAGATTGGCTGCCTCGGCAAAACTTGGTGGAGTATTGATACATGACAAGGCAAATGTGGTTGCGGCCTTATGGGAGCACGTGTACACCTCGGAGGAGCAAATGGATCACCATAGTCTGTTAAGAATGAGGCAGCGAGGTGTGACGAGGAGATCTGGCCGACGCTCGACGCTCAGTGGAAAGGCGAGATGGACATATAATCAGATTGCTACTGGAGCTATTAGTGTTGGAACTTTTCGCTGGCTGCTGAGGATGGGGACGGAGCGCTTATGGGAATGCCCCGAATGCTGTGATGTCGGTTCCTAAATCAATCAATCAATCAATCCTCTGTGGAGATCGTGCAACATAATAGGTAAATACAAAACTTGGAACGGCAATATTTTTAAACATCCGCACTGTGATTCCGGGTAGATTCTTTCAGCAAGAATGTGTAGTCTTTTTTAGGATTTTATAAAACCAAATTGTTGCGTATCCCTTACGGGACGTTGCAGTCAACACCAGCATTTTCGCATGCTGTTGGTGTACTAGGCAAGTGTTACGTTCAGTAGTTTGCCATTGCTTTCTGAACGACAGACCCCAAAACCTTTTTCGAAAAAACCAGCACTGCTGTGTTTCGAACCCGGGTATACGGGCTCACAAACCGTGTTCGCAAGCCCTTAGCCACAGAGACCGGCTTTTAGGATTACTCAAGCGAAAATCTTGCCTGTAATGCTGAGTATGCAAATGCCGCGATAGTTGTTGCAGTCGCTTCTGTCACCTTTGTTTTTATAAATGGTAACAATGTTTGCGTCCCTCATATCTTGTGGTACTGATTTTTCTTTCCAGCAGAGCTGAAATATTGCATACAGTTCTGGGATCATTATTTCTTTGCCACATTTTAAAATTTCAGGTGGAATACTATATTTTCTTGGTGCCTTGTCGGATTTGAGAGTGTCTAGATATCCAGGGCATGCATGGTGGACTGTTGTTCAATGGCTTCCAGAGCTTCTTCTCTGACAGTTTTCTCCACTGAGTATATCTCTGAATAGTGTTCTATCCAGCTATCCATTTGTTTCGCTCAGTCTTTTATAATTACCTCCTGTGTTGATCGTAAAGGGCCATCTTATTTTCTGATGGACCGACAGCTTGCTTGATGCCCTCGAACATTCCTCTTATATTTTCAGTGTCTGCACAAGTTGGAATTTGAGCAAAGAGCTGTAGCCATTACCTGTTCGCACATTTTCTTGCTTTCTGTTGTACTCTGTTTCTGGCCGTTCGCAATGCCTGCAATGTTTTCTCTGAAGGTAATGTTTTATACACTGAGAATGCATGTCTCTTTATCTCCAGGCCTGGGAGCATCTCTTCAGAGTGTGCTTCAAACCAGTCGGTTGACTTAGTTTGATTCTTGCCAAATGTTGATAGTGCTGTATTGTTGATGGTGTCGCGAAAATGACTCCATCTCTCGGTGACAGTTCCATCTGTGGGGCCAGACAGTCTCCGCTAGAGCCTGGGTGAATTTGTTGACCTTCTCTTTGTTTTGGGTGCCGCTGGTGTCAATGCGTGGTCTTCCTTATGTTCTGTTTCTGTAGATTCTCTTGGGCTTTATCTTCACCTTTCTGGAAATGAGTGAATGATCGGTGTTGCAGTCAGCACTATGATAGCTACGAGTCAGCTGTATATTGCGGAGATTGCTGCGTTTGGTGAGCACCAGGTCGAGTTGGTGCCAGTTCTTTGATCTGGAGTGCCTCCATAGCACCTTGTGTTGTGGTTTTGTATCAAAGAAAGTGTTGGTCACGCACAGATTATGATGGCTGCAGAATTCCAAGAGACTGTGTCCATTGTCATTGATCTTCCCAACGCCAAACTGTCCTAGACATGAAGGCCAAGATGTGTGGTCGGAGTCAACCCTAGCGTTACAGTCCCCCAGGATAAAAAGATGTTGTTTCTCTGGTGTTTCACTGAAAACATTGCTACGGTCGACATAAAACTTATCTTTAGATTCTGATGCTGCAGTTAGTGTTAGGGCGTAAAGGCTTATAATACTAAGTGGGCCTGCTTCTGTCTGAGGTTGGAGCTTCAGTATTCTTTCAGTGCCATCACTTGGTGGTATGATGGACTTAAGCGGCTTGTTTCTGATAGCGAAGCCAACTCCATACTCCTAGGTCTCTCCGCATGGCTTGCCGTGCCAGTAGAAAGTGAAGCCCCTCTCCTTGATGTTTCCAGATTCTTAGAGTCTGGTCTCTAGCAGGGCGACAATGACTATCCCCAGTCTGAGTTGTTCGTTGTTTATCACTGCAGTTTTGCGGGCATCGATAATCTCCTTTAGATCGTTTGAGATGCCAAAGGTCATGGATTCTTACGTTCCATGTTCTCAGCCTTAGGGCCGGTTGTTTTTCTTTGTTTTTCTTGTTGCTATGTGTATAAATTGCGGTCAGTGTGTCAGGATTATGTCCCTAAGCTCCACACACCCCCAGGAGCAGATGAGCCGTGGCGAGACAGCACCTTATTGACTGGGAGATGTCCAGCTTAGGTGTGCGGTAGCTGTCTAGTGAGATTACGATGATCTCTCTAACCGTCGGAAGCAACCCCTGGCCAGGTCGCTCAATAATGCTCAACGCCAATCGAGCATTAAAACTTATAATCGGTAACTGCTGCTTCCCGTGTTGTGTCACTGCTGTTACGCGGTGCTGAAGTGACCTCTTCAGGGCACAAGCCTGATCAATGGAAATCGGAGAACCAGCTGTTGCTCAGTAGAAAGTTCCCCCTCTCCACAGTCGCCTGTCTTGACACTTAAACTGGTTAACCCAAACCATGACAAGGGATTGCATTTATAGAAGTCAGGTTGTTTGAAGTCTTTCCTCCAGACTCGTTTTCTAGGTGGCTGTCTTGCTGGCCTGGCCTCTCCCTGTCAAACTAAACTACCAGCAGGGTTTGCAACAACCATGCTAGAGCACCACAGATGTGGAGAACAATGGAGATGCTTGGCTCGTTGGTCAAACTGCAATGTTTGCTTTGGACGTAATTGCGCTAGTGCACTGTTTACAATAGAGCTGCGATATTTGCTGCGCCTTTCGGCCGACACATCCGACTATTTCAAGTATTTGTTGGCCGGGTTAGCCTTCCCAGTCTCAGTTTGTTCAAAACAATGTATTCCCTTCATCATCGTCATCCAATGCCTTGTTAGCTGATGTGGGCGATGATGCTTCTCCACAAATAACGATCTGCAACGTCATGGATGATTTGTGTTTTGACTCCCGTCCGTGCCATAACACAAGACTGTCAAAGATCTCCACACGCTGTCTTCCTCTACCTCTCTTTCAACAAATCCTTCCAGTTATCACGTTTTCCAGTTTTTGTCTTCTCATAACATGGCAAAAAACGATGATTGCCTCTTTCTGATGTTTGTGGTAAGCTGTCTTAGCGATTTAGCTTCTTCAGAATGTCCTGATTGCTCATTTTGGCTAACAAATTAATTTTCATCATTCTCTATAAAACGACATCTCAAAGGCTTCCAGTACTTTTTTCACATGCTTACTATATGTCCAGGATAAGTTAAAACTCCGTTGCTTCGGCGATAATTCTTTGTATTATTCATAGTTGGTTAGATACGACGGCAGGATATAATCGGTTACTCCTAGTAGAGCCTGCCTGCTAGGGAAGGGGCAGGGGATGTCTCTCAGGAGTCCATACGCCTGGCGCCGCCCCGCCCGCATACCAGACGTTCCACGTTCACGACCAGCTCACCCGTGGCCATTCAGTCCTCGGCACGTCGGTCCACCTAATCTTGGGGGTTTATAATCGGAGTTTTCCATCTCCTAGATTGGCCGCTGTAATAGCTAACGAGCCTAGTCTACCCGGGGGCAAGAGGTTCCAGCGCCTCATTCCTGGCGAACACAGTAGCTACATGTATACGGGGAACAAAACCAATGTCATACAATATCTATGAAATAGTACCTACTACATAGTTAAAGTCACTACACAACGGAAAAATAACTCTCGCAGGTAGATAGTTGAGCCCCAAACAAAGCAGTGACGACATCAGTAATCTGGTTGAGCTCTGTAGTGCTGAGACAACAAAATGACAATGCTTGGGTAAATTACATAGCAGATCCTGTTGTATTATAGAGTGGTGGAGTGGTGGCAGACACAACACCATCCATTATACAATGCCATCCAGTTTGCAATGTAATTGTGTCACTGTTGGAGAAAGAACTGTCACTGTACTTCACACATTGAGCTCTGTAGTACTGACACAACATCATCCAGTTTGCAATGTAATTGTGTCACTGTTGGAAACAGAACTGTCACTGTACTTCACACATTGAGCTCTGTAGTACTGACACAACATCATCCAGTTTGCAATGTAATTGTGTCACTGTTGGAAACAGAACTGTCACTGTACTTCACACATTGAGCTCTGTAGTACTGACACAACACCAAGTTTGCAATGTAATTGTGTCACTGTTGGAGAAAGAACTGTCACTGTACTTCACACATTGAGCTCTGTAGTACTGACACAACATCATCCAGTTTGCAATGTAATTGTGTCACTGTTGGAAACAGAACTGTCACTGTACTTCACACATTGAGCTCTGTAGTACTGACACAGCACCAAGTTTGCAATGTAATTGAGTCACTGTTGGAGAAAGAATTGCCACTGTACTTCTTTGTTTCAACCTAAGCATCAATACGGCGGAAATACCCCACGATTGGCTGCAAATTTCTTTTGGTCCCACTCACAAAGCCAGGTAAGGATCACTCCAGACTTAATAGATACCGAATCATAACCCTGCAAAACATGTATGGCAAAGTCCTCGAAAAGATAGTAGCACGCAGGCTCCAGCGACATTTGGAAAGTCGTAATCTGCTTCCCCAAGGACTCGGGAGTTATCGGCCTGGGAAGGACACCTGGGCCAATGCTGCAACTTTTTGCATTTGATGTCTACGAGGGCTTCCAAGATAAACAGGACACAGTGGCGGTAGCTCTTGACCTGGAGGATGCGTATAACAGGGTCAGGTATGATCGGTTAATACACACACTGTTGGACATGGAAGTCTGCCCTTGCCTTATTAGATGGGTTGCGGCAGACCTTTATGAGCAGTAAGGTTGCACTGCGCATGGGTTCCTAGACTTATGAGCACTGTACTATTACACCTGGGTTGCCGCAGGGATCTGCCTTGTCCCCAGTGCTCTTTAACGTCGACACCAGCATAATCGCAGCTATTGAGACACCAGGTGTGGGTAGAATCTTGACATTTGCAGATGATGTGCTGGTGTACAGACAGGGCAAAGACAGGGCCAGTTTGGTGAAAGACTTACAGTTAGCAGTAAACTGGGTAGCGGAGAAGTGCAGGGACGTATGGGCCATTATACACTCAGACAAGGCATAGGTTGTGTGGTACTCCCTGGATAACCGGATCGTGAAGGCAGATGTCCCAGGTATTATGTAGAATGGATGTCCTCTTGGTCGAGAGAGTAAATTGAAGTACTTGGGTATCACCTTTGACAGGTGATACAGACAAAAAGATAGGTGTCTTTTAAGGATCATGTGGAGGCCTTGGTGGTGAAGGCTGGTAGGGGACTTAATGCATTGAGGGTTGTCAAAGACTGAAACATAGAGGCCGGAGGTCTGCCTCAAGATAGAAGACCACCGGGAAGAGTGGTCAACCTCAAGTAGATTAGAGGTAATACAGTGCCCGATATAAGGGCAGGGTAGGTGATAGAATGGAGGACTATTAACTATGGGGGACTCATGAGACACGGAGGCGTCGACCAGATAGTTAGCACTCTGGTCACGACAGAATCACGCCTACGTGATAGCCACGATTGCCACTCAATAGGAGACAGCTAATATAAGCGTGCTAAGTGTAACGGCACGCAAAAAGCCGAAGGACGCACAAGGTCCTTCCGCGTGCTGTGTAGCCACGCGATGTAGAAAAGGCAGACTGGGGACTGACATCGTAGCGAGCACATCGTTTAGTGTCGATAGGAGTTTTTGTGTAGCCAAGTAGATAGAGATTAGCAATAGGGTTTAGGAAACTAGTGATAGGCAATTCTGTGGCTTTGTGTGTGATTTGATAGCGACTGTTATGTGCATGTGAAGAGCCAACGGCAATAAAATGTATCATTCATTTCCTCTCACACGACTTGCAAGTTTCTTGTGTGGTGTGGGAGAAGTAATCCGATGATGCCTGAAACATTGGTTGTTGACAGGCGAGGATTAATATGGTGTCAGAAGTGTGGCTTGGACAAATGTTCAAGCTATTACACTTACCCACGGCTCTAGACTAGGGTTACTAGTAGTGAATTACAAAGGTTTAATTTGTGTCAGTGACTGATGACGTGTGCAGACGAGAACGAGTTGCGAGCTAAACTGTGCCTATCGTGACAAAATAATGCTTATTTGTGTTTATTAAAATATTATTAACTTAAATCATGTGTTCTTCAAAGTTGTAAGTATTGATATTGTTATTTTCTATCTTTTATTTATTCAATTACTGATTTGTTTATGAATAACTATCAAATATGATTCATGGCGGAGCGATACACATGCCAGCAACATTATCGATTTTTGCAAGCTAAAAATAGCGCTGCGCCTCTGACGTAGTGCGATTGACAAGCAGTTGTTCTACGCCATTCGCATTCAGCATCTGATTGTTTATAAATCGCCAAACTATCCGGCACATCTTGAAAATGTTATTAAGAAGCAACAAAACAAAAGATCTGCATACAGGCGTGCAATCAAATGCTTCTTTTGTTCCAGCTACGGCCATTATTCAAATAAGTGCCTGGGCCGCCAACGTATGAAAGCCAACAATGCTATTTTGATTGATACATCTTCTGATAGTGGTAGTGAAACTGAGTGTGAAGTTGAAAATGAATTACCTGGTAACCAATCTGAAGATGTGTGTTGTGTAAACGATATATTAAGCTTTGACAGTTGTGAACGATGTCACCAATTTCATGCAGACGGAAAATTAGAATGTGGACATACAGTACCATTCTCAACTGAGAATGTAAATGCAGCATTAGCCTCCAGATGCAATTTGGTGTTCCACAATGCAATGGTCAACGATAGACCATGCCAATGTTTGCTGGACAGCGGCAGCACCCTCATTGGTCTTAGAAAGGAACTGGTGAGTGCGGGTGATTATACAGGCGACTCTGTCAAATGCCGAACCTTTTCGGGTAACATTGAAATTTACCCTCTGGCCAAAGCCCGTATTAACACTCCTTTCGTTTCTGGTACCTTTACTTGTGCAATACTTGACAAACCTTGTACTGATTTAATTTTGGGTTGCTTACCCCAATTGAAACAATGTACTAGCGATTAAATAGCTGCATGGGAAAAATTAAATGTAGCTAATGCGACAACCAGAGCAGACGCTATAAAACATCAAGACACACTACAAAATGAGAGACTACTGTTGCTGTCCCCAACTAGCACAGATGATACCACCAGACAAAAATTTATAGAACAGCAGAAAGCTGATCCTAGTGTGTCTCCATATTTAAAATTATTGAAAGAAAGAGCCAAAGTGACCAAAAACGCATCATGGTTCTTTAGACTTAATAATGGCATTCTTACTAGGTATTATACAACTGGTAACCATGAGATTCAGCAAACGGTGTTACCTGTACAACACCGCCTAACTGTGCTAAGATTGCACATGAGTCACCGTTTGCTGGTCACCTTGCATACGACAAAACCAGGGCCAGAATTCAGGCTCATTTTTATGGCCAGGTTTTTGCAATGATATAAAATTGTTTTGTCGTTCTTGTAATGTCTGTCAACAATTAGTACGTAAGGGTAAACATCCTACAGCTGAAGTACAACCTTCTACACTGGCTTCTAGGCCATTTGAAAGTGTGGCGGTAGATATTGTTGGACCCATGAATCAGGTGTCCAGCAAAGGAAATCGCTTCATATTAACGATGGTCGACCTATGTTCAAGGTGAGTTGAGGCAGTAGCTTTGAAATACATCACCTCCAAAGATGTTACCAATGTATTTCTACATCAGTTCTCACGATTCGGATTTCCACGTACCATCTTATCCGATCGTGGAACTCAATTCATATCGGCTGCAACGCAAGCCCTTACAAAAATGTTAGGGATTAAACAGCATTTTACAACAGCGTACCATCCAGCCAGCAATGGGATAGTAGAGAAAATTAACGGAGATCTTAAGCATATGCTGGCTAAGGTGACAGCAGAAAACCCAGCTGATTGGGATACACTGTTACCAACAGTGCTGTTTGCCTATCGGGAGATTCCCCATTCAAGCACGGGTTTCTCACCGTTTGAATTAGTATACGGGGCTAACCCACGTGGACCCCTAACCATTTACCATCGGGTAATAACTAATTCCATTGAAATTCCAGCCCCAAAAACACCTTATGAAATGGTGACAGAAACACGAGACAAAATCATGAAATCGTGTATTATAGCTAAGGCAGCTTTGGAGAGGAAGGGTCAAATCTACCGCCAATACGCAAACAAAGGTGGGAGAACAATTGATCTTGAACCAGATCAAGACATACTTTTGTTACTTCCAGACAAACGAAATTTATTATTGACCTCATGGCAAGGGCCATTCAAGGTGGTGCGTAAAATTTCAGATGTTGACTATGAAATATCGATAAACGGACACTTAAAGATATTCCATGTCAACATGTTGAAACCTTACTTTTCACGACAAGAGACAGAAGTAGAGACAGACGAACACAGTGCATCCACACCTAGTGATCAGACGACAGACATACACAACGCAACTACACTAGTTAGCGAGACTGGCAAATCCGACGATATCCATACACCTAGTGAGCTAACAGAATACGCACTTAGCACCACCACCGTACTGAATCAGGTAGACGACGACGGAATGGAACTACCTGTTCCCATTGTAGACAAGACTGCGACATTAGATAGCATACGGATAGAACAGTGACTAACAGACAGTCAACGACGACAATTAGTAGAATTAGTGACGGAGTATAAAGACATATTTTCTGACATTCCAGGTAGGACGGACAGAATCGAGCACTCCATTCTTCTTTCGGACTCTAAGCCTATCAAATGCAGGCCGTACTCTATCCCACTCAGCTATAGAGAAAGTCTAAATAAGGAAATTCTTAATTTAGAAGCTAGTGGGATCATCCAGAAATCCACATCTGAGTACTCCTTTCCAATCGTCCTAGTTAAGAAAAAAGACTCCACAATTCGTTTGTGTGTGGACTATCGAAAGCTCAACAACGTCACTAAGATCGACGCAGAACCAATTCCTTCCTGCGAAGATCTTATTCTTGACATGTCCACCTCCAAAATCTTTTCTAAATTAGATCTTACTAAGGGATATTGGCAGGTCCCTATGCAAACTCAATCCATTCATCTTACTGCTTTTTTCAACACCTTTAGGACTGTACGAGTGGCGTTTTCTTCCTTTCGGACTTCGAAACGCTCCTGCCACTTTCGTACGCTTAACTAGAGATCTACTTCATGGAGTGACGAATACAGTGACTTATATAGATGATATATGTGTCCATACTGATGACTGGACAACACACTTACTGAAACTAAGACATGTCTTCGATAGGTTGCGACTCTTCGGTCTCACTGTCAAACCGAGCAAAGTCGAATTGGGCCTAAAAGAAATTGATTTTTTGGGTCATGTCATTTCACAAGGTCAACTTAAGACTGACAATAGAATTATTACCAAAATTATGAACCTGACCATGCCTACCACAAAGAAGCAGGTCAGAAGCCTTTTGGGGTTAGTAAATTACTATAGCAAATTCATACCAAACTTAGCGGAAATTACAAATGTATTTTCCAATGTTTTAAAAGCATCTGTAAAATTAGATGTCAAAGATGCATTATTAATTTCTGCATTGTCAAAATTGAAAATCCTGTTTAGTAATGTACCAATCCTCCGCTTGCCTAATCCTAGGCTCGTTTATTATCTTAGGACAGATGCCAGCAGAATCTCCATCGCTGCAGTACTAGGCCAATTTTATGATGGCATCTTCCCTCCGATTTGCTACGTGAGCCGTAAGATCACACCTGCTGACTCCAGATATTCCATATCAGAGTTGGAAGCCCTAAGCGTCATCTATGCGGTGAGGAAGCTCCATCGATTTCTGGCGGGTGTTCACTTCGTTGTCCAGACTGACAACTCCCCAATCACGGTCATACAAAGTGGTGTGCATCGGAATGACCGTATATACAGGTGGTCGCTAATACTACAAAACTATACTTTTAGTATAGAGCATATTAAGGGCAAGGACAACATTCTAGCTGATACCCTTAGTCGACCATCTGAGGTAGAAATACCGGAGATTCCACATAAGAGTGTAGAGTAATAGATGTTAAATTAGTACATTATAATATTCTATGTGAAATATTTTACAAATACATAGACATGATGTGCTGAACTATGTACTAAGAACAGCGAACTATCAGGTGTCCGTAGACATCAAAACAAGAACTGTGCTACGAGAACAAATATATCACCGTGTGAACTGGGACAGCTCGTTACTTACTAAGCTCCATATGTGTTCCGGTGAATCATTTGTGTTAAACAGAGAAAAACAGTGTCAGCACAGTACATAAATACAGACACGAAAATACTGGTCTACGACACAAGCGAACTCTACAGGTGCAATACCCATAGGACACAAGTATGACTGTGTAATGTGTTTAATATACCCAGGTCAACTGTATATATAGTATGCCAATGAAAGCAATTTCTGAACATTAGGGCAACAGCTAACCTGAGGTATTTAAATACCATGTATATAAATACTGATTGTGATATGTATTATAACTTTTTAATATAGTCATAAATTATACGTAGATTAGATCACTTTAAATTACATTTAGATTTAGACAATATAATAAGTTTCATTTTTTTAGTAGTTTACATAGATCATTAATTTACCCTTGTACTTACCTTAAAAGTAAAATAGATAGTAGTTTAGATAGTAATAGTACCATCTAGTTATTACATTTCACATTGTTTCATTTCATTTGCGTTCATTCCATCTTAATGAACCAATCCATTTAACAAACATTATCATTTAGTATTATGATTAGTTTACACCGTAATAGGATAAAAAGATTATACAATTAAACATACATCATTTACACCATTTAGAGTCAGAATATCAATCATATAGTTTTTCATTTAAAAACATTAGTTATAATTTTATTATATTTCACATTACCCATTTCAGAAAGGTACATAACTCATCTGACATCAATTTCATTATAAATAGTTAGATTACATCCCTTGAATTAGATAAATAGTAGGATTAATGTAAGCGTATCTTAGGATTAATGTGGCAAAATAAATTAAAATAGTTAACACATTAAATACTGTCGTGTCCTCCTTTAAAGTGTCGTCCCTGGAGTGAGGAGATCCGACACCCACATTATAATATTTTTTTTTCCTCTCAATATTCTGGAGAATCCACCAGCTTCCGTCCAACACACTCCATCAGCCTATGGACACCTTTTCCTATCACTCTCACACTGTCGTACTATGCCCCCTTCTCATACTTCCCCAACGCAACATACTCAACAACTCTTGCTTCTAGAAATTAATAAAGATTAATTTATTAAAATAAAAGTGTAACGTGTATGAGACGTGTATGCGAAGAAAATGTGTGACGTGTTCTATAAAGTGTGTAGACTCTGTCTCTCAGACATCAACTCAGTCAGCTGATCACAGCAAAGATAGACCACAGCACGTTACGTCAGAACAAGTACGTCTCACCCGTTGCCGGAACCATCTTGCCGGATAATGCTTTGCCTCTGTAGACCTCTGGTAATCCAATTTCATGAACATCCGAAATAGACACCGGTGGTATTAACAGTTAATCATGGACCGGTTGCACTCTACACAATGTCCGTTCCTAATGTTCCTAAACAAACTGCACAAGTCTTTTGCAGTGTGTACGCAGTTAGTTAGTTAGTTAGTTAACAGATCATCCTCGTTGCACATCGAACCATTCAGTCCATAAGTGCTAATTACTAATGTTAATTGTTACTGTACTAACACTAGGTACTCTTAGCCGGTTCTCGGTTCGTTACTACTGTCTGATGCTGTGTGGTGCATCAGTATGCATCACTCTCTTTGATGAATCAATTTCCTTCTAGCGTAAGTTACGTTTCTGTATGCAACTTTATTGACTCTTGAACTGGTGTTCTTCAGAATGGGTTTTTTAATTCTTCCCCAAAACTTGTAGAGTTTCCTTGGATCTGGTAGGGAACCTTAAATGGCACTACTGCAGTCCTATCAATCATATCTACATCTGCCATTATAGGCACGTGTACAATTAAGTCACTAATTAACACACGGTAGATATTATTTCCACTAAGCACTGCAGTGCCCTGGCACTCCGACTAGAGCATTTTCAAGTCCCCCTAGTTGGTCCCAACTCGGGTTTATATGGCAAACTACCAAAGTTGTCCACGTGACGTTATCCTTTATGCCCCCACACAGGTGGCACAGTGGCAAATCATCCCCTGTCAAGAACTATTTTCCTGGCTTAAATCCTGTCAAAGTTGTCAGTAATTGCCTAGATTCTCAAAACAAGCCAGCTAGTTTCTGTAAACTCCCAACAAAGAGTTTCGATACCAAGCTGCCAATCATCTTGATGTTCCGGAAACCAAGAATTGACAGATGCACTGTTTTCCGTACTAGGTACTTCCGTTTTACATCTGCCCCTGTGATCTCACGGCTTCCATCTGCATTCAAATGTTGACAAACTTGTCACTCTTCTGTTCCGTGGTGACAATCCCAGCAGCCATTTCCGTCTGATGTCCGGCAGTATAGATGACAAACGGAACCATTCCATATCCTTCTCCCTCACCACCAAATGTGTTTATGGGCTGACACGATGTAACCTGTACAACTGTGTTTACTCTGTTAGTACAAATAGATGTCGCTGGTCGATCGTCCGCTTAATCCGAAAATCCTCTGTAATAATCAACCGGATAAACACACGGTTTCATTTTGTGACAAATACATATGTATAGAACAAGTATTAGTATGTCAGTATTTAGAGTATTATTTCAGTAGAATATAGTGGTTAATAATACCAGGGTACAAACCATCAACCCTTTCTCTTACATGTAAATATGTTGTAATATACATGACTCGTGCAGCGATTTACGCACAGTCATGGAGCTTCAACTTTGTCAAACTGAGCCAAATCTTGTACAGTGTCACTCCAAGGTTTTTAAATAATTGGGAGGGTGAAAGATGTGTGACAGAAGTGTGAAAGTGAGAGCGAATGTAAATTATACAAGAGAGAGAGTGAGATCGGTCAGCGGATGTTTCTGCCGCTCAACGCGACTTTTTATTTTTTGTCTGCGTCAAATGTTTGCTTTCGATGTTGAAAATGCTGTTGTCATGAATGTGTTGTGTGTAGTTTAGTGTAGATCTTAGAGAAAGTATTTTAAGTCTCATAAGACGGAAACGTAGTCACGAATTAGTGTTATACACTTGTTTGTGGACCACATTAACCGAATTATGGCACTTGAAAACTAACTTACATACACATGATAGATAGATACACATGTTAGAAGTTAGATTATAGTATTAATCACATCCAAACACGCAAACAACCAGAAAACAAACATATAAATTGCATACATATTTTATAGATCAAAGGGAGATAACTCCGGATCAGGGGACATAATAGACAACGAAACACTAACTTAACAAGTGAAAGATAACTTTACACGCGGAAGCGAGATAGGTAAAGCCTGTCGCACACAGCTTGGGTAATGGTTGTTTAATATTATATGGGGGACATGAAGCAATTCATGTGTTGACCCTAAGAAAGTCAACTTTGTATGGGTAGTAAGTTAATTTACTATGTGAGGGCAGGTCTTATAAGACAACGGTCCGGTTCAGACATACCTCTAATTAATATAATATTGCGATTGAGAATAGGGCTCACGCCAACCAGACAAGTTTGTGGCGATTGCCAGTAGCCAAGTAAAGTGATACTACATTGTGACAATAGTCAGTAGGAAGTCTATGGAGTTACCCAAAGCCAGGTTATCTACAGTCTTTGACAAAAATTAGATACACTAATTTTTTAGAAACCTCTTGCGTCACAACCAATGAGCTCAAAGTTGATGACGCGACACAGGAGGGGAGGGTGTGTGTCAAAGACTGGAACATAAGGGCCGGAGGTCTGCCTCAAGATAGAAGCACCACCGGGAAGAGTGGTCAACCTCAAAGTAGAATAGAGGTGATACAGTGCCCGATATAAGGGCAGGGTAGGTGATAGAATGGGGGACTATTAACTATGGGTCTCTCATGAGACACGGAGGACGTTGACCAGATAGTTAGCACTCTGGTCACGACAGAATCACGCCTACGTGATAGCCACGATTGCCACTCAATAGGAGACAGCTAATATAAGCGTGCTAAGTGTAACGGCACGCAAAAAGCCGAAGGACGCACAAGGTCCTTCCGCGTGCTGTGTAGCCACGCGGTGTAGGAAAGGCAGACTGGGGACTGACATCGTAGCGAGCACATCGTTTAGTGTCGATAGGAGTTTTTGTGTAGCCAAGTAGATAGAGATTAGCAATATTGTTTAGGAAACTAGTGATAGGCAATTCTGTGGCTTTGTGTGTGATTTGATAGCGACTGTTATGTGCATGTGAAGAGCCAACGGCAATAAAATGTATCATTCATTTCCTCTCACACGACTTGCAAGTTTCTTGTGTGGTGTGGGAGAAGTAATCCGATGATGCCTGAAACATTGGTTGTTGACAAGGGTTATGGCAGCAACCGGGGTAGATCAGAGGATGCTGTACAGGCTCTTTCAGCAGTTAAAAATTTCTGTCATTGAGTATGGTTTGGGGCTGCTGACAGTATCAAAGAGCCAGCTTGAAAGGTTGAAGCTGCCATTCGGTTAATCCTGGGGTGCACAAAGGACACACCAATTATATGCATGAGGCATATCCTGGCGCTATCAATAATGACGGATAGGCATAGGGTCCTTCAGGCCAAATGGTACCTGAGAGTTGCCGCAGACAGGGATCACCCACTGCATGCAGCAATGGATATGGTCAAGGGTCATAGACTAAGACGAAGCAGGTCCTAGATGGCACAGGTGGAACTATCTATTCGTCAGGTGTGTGATCTAGAGACCATAAATCGTGAAAAAGAGTGGGTTGAAGGTCCGGAAGACATCACTGACTGGCACAATGTAATAATAACACTGGGTCGTAAGTGCAGAGAATGGGCAGCGGCCCGCGCTGAGTTTGAAGTGCAACAGCTGATCCAGAGCAACACACATCAAGGTGATATGGTCATCTACGATGGGTCAGTGGTGAGAAACAGACGTAGTTGCGGGGGCTTTATTACAAAGGCTAATAGACGAATCTTGAATAAGGAGAGTCTGGCGTATGAGATTACGACCTCCAGCATGAGAATGGAGGTGGAGGCAGTAACAGCGGCATTTCGTTGGCTAGAGGAGACTACTGCAACACACGTTGTATTCATTACGGATTAAAAGAGTATGATTAGTAAGGTGGAGAAAGGAATGTTTCGTGTAGAATGGCTCTCGTCGCTTCAGAGGTCACAGATTGTGAGAATTGTATGGATATTTTGCCCTGGCCATGCGGGGGTACGGGGGAATGAACAGGACTGATAGGCTAGCAGGGAATGCACATCTTGGTGGTAGTTTGCCTATGGACAAGGGGGAGGTAATCGTGCGTTTGTGGGACCAGGTGGAGAAGGCGGAAGAACAGACTGAGAACCCATATGTGGAAAGAATGAGATTGCGGGGGATCTGGAAGAATCTCAAAACTGAGAGGGAAGACCAGGAGAACTTTTAATCAGATAGCGGTGGGAACGATTAGTAGTATGACTCTTCGCTGGCTGTTGAACGAGGGGACGGAGCACATATGGGAATGTCCTGAGTGCAGTGATGTCGATTCTTAACTCAACTCAACACAACTCGTTAAAACTGGTTCTATGTAACATGCAAGAACTCTTTTTTCTAAATTTCAAGGACATTGACTTATTGCACAAAACGTTCTTCATTTGACGGAATGTCGTTTTTGCTTGAATTATTCTGCTCTTTGTCTCAGTGATGCATCTTCCATCTGATGTTATCCATGTGCCTAGTTATCTGAATTTCTGCACTTGCCCCAAAATAACGTACTGTACTTTAATTGCACATTTAGGCACAATATGTTTGTTCGATATCACCATGACTTCTGTCTTTCTATTATTCAAGCTAAGGTCCATGTTTTTCATTTTCTACAACCAGTGCCAGTTTCCGTGGCCAAAGGCTTGCGAACGAGGGTCGTGAGCCGCTTACCAGGCGCTCGAAACGCAGCCGCGACCGATTTGTGCAGCAGACCGTGTCGCGTTGCGTTATAACGTGTTGGTATGGGAGCCGGTCGTTCAGAAGGCAATGGCAAACTACTGAACGTAAAATACATTAACAGCAGCTGAAAAATGCTGGTGTTGACTGCTACGTCCTGCAATGGATATGCAACATTAAAAAAACAACCACTGTATCTACCATTTCCTGTAGATCCTTCTGACTTGTTATTATCAGGACGGATGTCATCAGCATATCGTAAGTTATTTATATTATGTCCACCAACCAGGATTCCCAGTATATTTTGTGTAGTTCTCGTTATATATTCACTGTACATTGAGAACAAATCAGGAGACAACACACAAGCTTTCCCTTAGTGAATGTAAACACAGAAGCAACAAGCAATATGTTGCAGGATTTGTTGTTTGGCATATTGCCCTGTTCTCCACGGGTGCATACTGCAGAGTTATATATTATGTGAAGTGAATACACGACTAATACTTTAGCTGAAACAGTTAAAACATATTGTCACGTGTATCGTTCGGATGCGGGACATTTGTTATCCTCACGGTAATTTCACATTGAAAACGAACGTTCGATCTCTTGCCACCTCTCCCGCCTCCTGCACACTTATACGTAAGATGCCTGCAACCTCCAATGTCCCATATTCGTGCTGGCCCACCTCTGCCTCTACTACCAGGAGCTTTTCTTTCCATCGATGTTCTTTCCAAGCGGCCGTCGAATCATATTGCCAAAGTAATCAAATTGTATACGGCCAAAGTAATCAAATTGTATACGGCCAAAGTAACTCAGTTTCCGGAACATGATCGTGATTATGAGCCAGTGCTCTTCGGTATTTAGATCCTTTAGAATATTAGTATTTTTCTTGTTCTTGATCTACTATATTCTAAGAACATGTCTGTAATATCTAAGCTTCAAACACTAATGCGGGCGAACAAAGAGGCCAGAATGAGACCGATGCGGGTTTACTTCGTCAGTGCTGGGCAGCAATATAGAGACAAAGGAAACTTCGATGCTGACTTACCGTCCATTTTCGATGGCGCGCATGACTAGGAGCTGACTGTTGACCGAAAGCCGTGGTGCCTACCCGGCATGTAATCCAACAGTTTCGATGCGACCTGACATTGTACTTTACTCCTCGTCGGCTAAGCAGTTAACAATATTTGACTTCCGGTCCCAACATGGCGAATAGGATTGAACCGTTAAGGCTTCTGGGGTGTTTATGATTGTGGCTACGGTTTGCGTTCGCATTTTTCTCATGTTGGACTGGTAGTACACGGTTCCATTCACTGCTACTGAGTGAGTGCGCGGCGCGACACTGTGAGCTGTGATATTAGATTGTACATCTGTCCGCTGTTGTTTGCGAAGTGAACTGCATGTTCGGGACAATGGCGGCAGGCTGTCGCTGAATTGGCTAGTTTGCCTTTTCGGTTCACGAGTATATTTTCAGGAAACTCGTGGGAATCGTCGCTGGAGCGACGGAGTTCGTTTTTTGTGCGGAGCTTTCGCGGGTAGTCTTGCGGAAAGAGACCGAGCTAAGGGGGATAAAATCCGGGCCAATGAAGTCTTTCTGGTGACTGCTGATTCCATCAACGATGAACTGTATTTTTCGTGGAGGACTTTTGTGTTGGCATTCTGGTGGTAGCATTAAGCACATTGCGCCTGTACGGGCTGCTGGCTTGCCGAGACTCTTGTCTCTTCTACTGGGCAGTGGGGAGCATTGTGTATGATATCCATTGGCACAGGAACGGAGCATAATGGGGACGACACGTTGCCGTGAATTTGGAACCGCGACTAACTAACTAACTAAATAACTAAGTAGTTAACGTGATTGAGCTGACCTTTCCATGTGAGTCAAGAATCGAGGAGCAGCACATGTACAAGATGGAGAAGTACGGTGACATGGTTGCAAGTCTAAGACAGGAAAGATACACTGTCAGACTATTCGCCGTGGAGGTGGGCGCAAGAGGTCTAATCTCCCAAGAACGCGGGCACAGAAACAATTTGATTAGGCAGCTGAAAAGGCCTCTTACAGGCTGTGGAACAACCAACACATACAGTGAGACATGTCCCTACAGTAATATGTTTAACGTTTCTGTCTGTAACTGCATGGCAACTAAATCGGAATCAATCTCTCAACTAAGAGCTACAACTTTCACTGTCTCGTGTCGACTGTACATAGTCTTCACTCCGAACGAGGGCAGTCTATCTAAGAACAGAACTGTTCAGTGAGGGACATCGCCACACGGTAGCAGACGACAAGTCAGGTAAATAACAAACGAAGTCAAACCTCCAATCAATGGTGGTAGTCGTCTTGCGAGGATCGCACCCAGAAGAGACCAAGTGAGGGCTCAAGAGACCCAGAGGAAAAGCCGGGTTTCCAGATTGCGGTGCCATGAACCGGATACGAAGAATGAACATGGCAACGAAGACGAACAGCGGCGCATTGCAAGCGTCGCGGCGGAGGCGGCAGAAGCAAGGGCCAGGGAAGAACCCGACTTCCCACGGCCACAGGTGCCAGGATTTGTGTGAGGGCACGAAGCACCGGATGCTCAAGGCTCTCCTTCCCGAGGGAGTGGTATCTTGGGAGCAGACATTTCGCAAGTGTAGAACACGGAACAACGCAAAACAACGCAACGACAATAGAAAAGGACCGGGGAAAAAACGGCAGGGAAAAGACATCCGGAGTCATGAACCGTTTGTGCCCGCCCCAGAGTGTCAAGACATGTTTTCTAGTCACGGAAGTTTTTTGTAGTCACTGACATGTTGTCTACTTACTGATATGTTTTCTAGCCACTGACATATTTTCTATTTACTGCTATAATTACCTAGTGATAAGTTTTGATCGAAGCCTTGCTTATAATGAGCACATAGACCAGGTGATAACAAAGGCCAAGCAGGGTTGGCTGCGATGCGGGTGATTGCTGTAGCCAATCTGAGCAGCGCCATCTATGTCGTCTGTACGAGGGGCTGGTCATGTCTGTTTTTGAGTATGCGATGACGTTCCTGACTCTCAGCCGTAAGCAGATAGAAAAGATGGAAAGGATACAGAATGAATCTATGTGCATTATTCTTGGATGTACAAGAGATACAACATGCAGGGCGATGTGCTACCTTCTTGATTTTCCAACCATTGAAGACAGAATACAAATTTGCAGAGCACGTGCCTACCTCAGAGTTAACGCAAACACACAACATCCACTGCATAGTGAAATTATGAAGGTGAAGGGTAGCAAGTTAAAAAGAGGACGGTCGTGGATGGGTCAAGCCGAAGACATTCTTCAACAGGTATGTTCACTTGAGGACTTAGAACCTGGCGAGGAGTGGGTACAAGTGCCAACAGATTTGTGTACATCTTTTTCTGTTTGCATACAGCTAGACAGAAAATGCAGACAAGAATATCCGGCTGCTGTGGAGGCGGAGGTACAAGCGTTGATTTTGGAGATTTCGTTAGACGGTGATGCTGTCATTTACACAGATGGGTCGGTCGTCCGACATGTGAGAAGCTCATGGGCCTTTACAGCGCAGACCGGAGGGAGAATTGTGAAGGAGGACTCTGGTGCTTTTGTTGAGACCACAAGTAGCCTGACTATGTAAGTAAAGCAATAACATGGCTCGAAACACAGACATTCACTAGGGTGTGTTTGCTTAGCGACTCAATGAGCATGCTCAAGAGAATAGAGATGGAGTGGATCCGAAGTGAGTGATTGCTGTCTCAGGAGCGGTCTCGGCTGGCAAAGATTAGTTTCATCTTCATGCCGGGGGAGGCGGGAGTACAAGGAAATGAGTGGGCTGACAAGCTCGCAGGTAAGGCTACTGTGGAGGGCGGACGCGCCATGGACCAGGCTGACATTCTGAATGCTTTACGAGTGTCAAGGAGCTGGATATGTATAGAGAGAAGTAGGACAAGACGGAGGAAAGGAAAGGACAGAGACAGGACATAGATAAGGACCTTTACAAGAGAATAGATAGAGAAAGACAGTATAAGGAGATAGAACTCCAAACAGTTCTAAGACAGGACCTAGACAGGACACGCACGTGTCATAGCTAGGACATAACTAGGACATAACGGGATTAACTCCCTAGATAGGACAGAGTACGTTAACCACGGGGACTACCCGTAAACAGACTTAACAATAGTACAGCTGAAGGTTAACGAGGACTGGACCACTGGACTGCGTGACAAGTGACTCAGCACCCGC
>JACEFZ010002574.1:0-39279 GCA_014155875.1 Cepaea nemoralis
AATTCCCGTTCTATAAATAGAATGACTTATAGGATTATAACTTTTAATATCGGATTGAGCCAAATAATTTGGAAATTCGTTTCAAACTTCATAACTTCCTTTTCCAAGAAAAACACAAATGTGATTAACAGAATCATAACGTTTATTACATTTTATAAATAATGAAAGATGTATGATTGGGATTTCCGATTGATCAAGATAATTTGGAAATTCCCGTTCTATAAATAGAATGACTTATAGGATTATAACTTATAATATCGGATTGATCCAAATAATTTGGAATTTCGTTTCAAACTTCATAACTTCCTTTTCCAAGAAAAACACAAATGTGATTAACAGAATTGTAACGTTTATCACATTACGTAAATAATGAAAGATGTATGTTTGGTAATTTTGAATTGATCAAGATAATTTGAAAATCTCCATTCTAGAATTAGAATGAGTGTTGCTTTTTTTTTTAAAAGAATATTTGCTGTCATCGTCATCATCATCAAGCGCCCTGCCATCTGGCGTAGGCGTTCATGACCCCACAAATCTCGGTCTTTGGTTTTCTGGATCAACTCTGCTGATGATATTCCTCCATGCCACCGTCTCAATGCATCCAGCATCGTTCTGTTTGTCTGCCTCTGCCTCTGTTCCCCTCGATCTTTCCTGTTGTCACGATGTTCTCCAGTGCCTCTCTTCTCATCACATGACTAAAAGAAAGCTGTTTATCTATTTATTATTGTTGTATATAATGTTTCATTAGCCTATTTTAGGCAGTTGTTACTAGTTACTCTGGCAGTCCAAGGAATTAGCAACATTCTTCTCAGGAACGACATCTCTGTTGCTCCCAAGTTCTACCTAATTTGTTCATTTACATTCCAAGATTCACTGCCGTACAGCAAACCTGGTTAAAGCACTTCAGCACTCTCTTTCTTACATTCAGTGATAGTGACTTATTGCAAAAGATACTATTTGTTTTCTGAAATGCAGCTTTTGCTTGGCATATTCTCTTCTTACTCTCAGTTATGCATCTTCCGTCTGTTCTTAAAAATACCACTAGGCATTTAAAATTATCCACTTGGTTAAGAATTGATCCTTCTATTTCCATTTCACATTTTGATGTCAACTTTTTCTTTGATATCACCATTGTTACTGTTTTCTTGATATTCAAGGAGAGTCCTTTCTTTGCACTCTCTGTTACTACAATGTCCAACAACTGTTGTAGATTTTTTGCATTATCCGCCACCAATACTATGTCATCTGCATAGTGTATATTGTTTATATTAGAACCTCCGATTAGTATTCATGACTTCTCTCTGATCTGTTCAATATTACTTTCGCTTTAGAGGGAGGAGAGACATGGTGACAAGACACATCTTAGCTTTATTTGTTCATAAGTGTCCTCTTTATTTTCCATTTTAATTGCTGCTACTTGATTCCAGTAAATATTCATTATTATTCAGAGATCTTTCCCATCAATGTTAATATCTTCCAACATTTTAATCAGTTCATCGTGTTATATTGTATCAAATACCTTAGTATAATCTATAAAGCACAAATATATGTCTTTCTGTGTCTCTATTTAACTTTCTATTAGTGTCCATCTTATCTCATCTCAACTTGTTCCTCTTGCACCTTGCGGTGTTGAGGTGAAGTATAAACAACGGAAAAGTGCCAGTTTATTGGTTTCATGTATCGAGATTCCCATGGATTCTGCTATTCCCTCTTTCCATAGTTTACATGGTAGAAGTAGTATACAAGGCGAATTTGCCCACGTAAATGAGGTGCCAGCATTTCACTTTTTTTTCATACTTTGTTCTTATGTGACGTTGGCTGGTGACGCAATTTTCTAGCACATAATTTTTCAAATTTCCCGCTCTAAGAAACTTAACTACTTCCGGTTTTCTATGTTAAAGGTTACTACTTTATGGTTTAAACAAATTTATAAAGTCACATGACTTGGCAGCTTTCGCCTTGCTTTTATCATCACAAACTCTTATTATGTTTAATTGAGTGAGTCATTTGATGTTAAGTTAACAACTGTACGCCTTCTCGCACAGACAATACCATACAAGGAGAGAATAGTCAAATTACACACGTACAAAGAAAGAGAGACAACGATATCAAAAGAGAGAGAAAGGTGGAGAGAGAGAGAAAGACAGCCACAGAGAGAAAGACGCGCATAGAGAGAAAGATAAAGAGAGAGAGAGATAAATTGTAGATAGAGAGAGAAAGAGGGAGACAGTTATAAAGAAAGACAGATAGAAGAGAGAGAATAGTACGGGTAAATATAAATATGCTTAAATGAGTGAATCAGTACAATTATCTCGGTACAGTCATAACATCTGCAAGGAGATGCCTTGAAGCGTTTAGAACAAGCATCGTCATGGTGAAGGTAGCCTTTTGAAACGTAGATAGCATACTGTGTTTTGACGAATCATATGAAGTTTAGTTTTAGTTTAATCGCGGTTCCATCTTCACGGCAACGGGTCGTCCCCATATTGCTCTGTTCCTGTGCCAGTGAATATCACACAAAACGCTCCTCACTGCCCTATGTGAACAATGTAATAGACAGGAGTATCAGCAAGCCAACAGCCCTCGCAGGCACACTGTGCATAATACCGGTGTCAGAATGCCAACGCAAAAGTCCTCCACGAAAAAGACTTCATTGACCCGGGTTTCATCCCATATGGTTCGGTCTCTTTCCGAAAGCGCCGCACAAAGCACGAACTCCGTAGCTGCAGTGACGACTCCCAGGAGTCTCTTGAAAATGAACTCATGAATCGAAAAGGCAAACCAGTCAATCCAGTAACAGCCGGCCGCCATCATTCCGAACATGCAGTTCACGCTACAAACAACCGCGGACAGATGCAAAAGCATTCGACGTGAAATTCACAGCTCACAGTGTCGCGCCACGCACTCACTCAGTAGCAGGGCGACGGAACCATAGCCGCCTTAGTCGCCTCTTACGACATGCATGGTAGGCAACAGAGTTACTATTCTTTACTCCCCCGAATGGGCACCGGCAACACACGGGCGCGAATCATATGAAAATGTAATGAATACCATGGACAGACAGTAAAAAACAATGACCAAGTCCTACAAGAAATAAATGAAAGCTGTAAACTGATTAGAGAACTTAGATGTAGACACAAATACTGATATCTTTGCTTCATCGACTACACAAATGTTTTCGATAAAGTAACATGTGTCAATGTGTAAAAGATGCTTGCAGGTGTACAAATTGACGGGAAAGATCTTAGACTTGTTAAAACATACATTAGAAACAAGTTTCTATACAGATTTATAATACGTTAGGTCAATATCAGCCTACAAAGTGAGGCGTGTGAGAGGATTTGCAATGTTTCCAGAATATTTTTCAATATATATTGAAAATATTATGAGAAATTTAGACGATATGAGAGGAATCACCATTGGGGGATATAGGCTAACATCGGTAAAATTAGATCTGAGGATAACACATTATTGATGGCAGACAATAACCAGGGTCTGCAGCATTTAGTGGATGCGGTTATCATACACTAATACACATAATGGCGGTGGAATGTGGTTTCTGAGTAAAGAAAAGTAAAGAGTACCATGGGCAGACATAGAAAAAAATCAATGACCAAGTCCTACAAGAAACAAAAGAAAACTGTACCGTGTTTAGAGAAATAAAACAGTCACAGTTGTTTGGATACGTTGTGAGAAGAAATAAATTGGAGAACCTACTGACAACTAGCTAGAATAAAGGAAAGGAACAAGAGGAAGTAAGAGAAGTAGACACCTAGATAGCTCGACCACGTGATATGGTCGAGACAAGAACACATAGCTGATCCACGACTCTAATTCGACATGGCGAAGCATGGCTGTTCACGCCTGTTGGCATGGCACATGGTGCTGGTAATAAAATGCTGACGTAGAAGAAGAATCAACGACAAATTACACATATAAAGTACTCCTATTTGCTGATGATCAAGGGCTAATAGAAAACCAATGAACAAGTCCTACAAGAGACAAATGGAAGCAGTAAATTGATTAGAGAAATTAAACAGTCGCAGTTGTTTAACACGTTATGAGAAGAAATTAGAGACTCTACTCAGGGCTAGTGGGAGACGCATGTGGAATATTTTGTCCCCGCTTGGGGTAAATATATACACAAACTAGTGAATCTTCCCACTATTACACTACCTGGCTATTTCTGTTCATTGTCATCGACACAGTTACTACCTATTGTGAAAACACCGCGGCCGTCTCAGGTGACCACCAGCAGGTTTATAATCTCCTTTGACACTTTGCTCGGTTGGATTATCACAAAAGGTAACTGGTGTGGGCGATCCCGTCTCAAGAAAACCTAGGTCCTCTACCAGTTTCATGTTTGTCTTGAGAAAACGCGCTTACCTGAATATCGCGTTAGAGGAACAAGTGGAGACAGCAAATAGAAAGGTAGAGAACGCCATATAGAGAGGCAGAGAGAGAGAGAGAGAGAGGAGAGAGAGAGAGAGAGAGAGAGAGAGAGAGAGAGAGAGGTGATTGAGCAGAGAGGTAGAGGAGAAGAAGAAGAGTGAGAGAACGAAGAGGAAGCTTAAGCAGAAGATGAAGAGAGAGAGAGAGAGAGAGAGAGAGAGAGAGAGAGAGAGATGATTGGGCAAAGAGGAAGAGGAACCAGGAGAATGGGAGGTAGAAGAGAACTGAAAAAGAGAAGAAGCAGATGAGGAGCGCTACAGACAATAATAATAACCGTCATCTTTAATGTTTTAATGCTTTTTTAGTTTTTAAAGATCGGAAATAGTAACGTCCCCACGACCAAAGTAGAAAAAACTCAAAACATTGCGGGAAAAGCAAAAACATCGTCCACCATTCTCCCCCATGGTCACATCCCCAACACTTGACATGACCCGACACTACCAAGCTATAAACCTACCCACCCAACTACGTACGAAAGAGGGCACGGGAAATGCCTCACTCTCCACTCCCCACACCCCACCACTGAACACGGCCAAAGAATAAAAAGGCAACAAAGCGAAGGAAAAGAAAATCGATAAATCGAAACCTCCACCCCAATGACCAGCTAAGAGAACTGTAACCCTTACACACAGCCAATGGCATGATGATAGTGTTTAAGCCATACCCACTACAGACAATATTTACCGTCATTTTAATAAACAATCGGTTATTTTTACAAAAGATATATGTAAAAAAATTTTAATTGTAAACCTCAATTAGGGACCCTTAACATGGAAAACTGGAAGTAGTTAAGTTCCTTAGAGTGGGAAATTTGAAAAATGAGGTGCTAGAAAATTGCGTCACAAGTCTACGTCCCTTAAGAACAAAGAAAAAAAAAATGCGTTGCTGGCACCACAATAACGGGGGTCAATGCGCCTGGTATACTACTCGTGGTCAGCCTCTCCTTCTCCTTCCATTTGGGCTGTATATCATTGCTTGCTGTGGTATACTGTTAGTTGGTAGCCTAGTTACATGGCCAAACCATTTGATTTGCTACCTTCTAATAAAGTCTAGTGCTGCTATAACGCGCACTTTAGTCCCGGTTTCTTCGTTTCTGATTTCCTCTCTTCTTGATACATTGAGTATTCTTCTCAGGAACCTCATTTCTGTTGTTGTGATTTTTCTTTTCTCTTTTTCTGTCATTGTCCAGGTTTGACATTAGTAGCATAGAGATGGTAGGAAAATTGTGTTGCAAAGTGCTTTCTTAGTAACTACTGATACCTGTGTGTTCATTAATATTGGTGTCATTTGTCCAATGAGTTAGTTTGCCTTATTGCATCTGTTTTGGTCTCCTGATTTGCCATTTGATGATATTATACTTCTTGAGTACTTGAAGCTCTTTACTTGTTTCATGGGGGGGGGGGGGGGGGGGGGGGGGTGGTATTTTAGATGAATCTTTGTTGTTTTTCCTCTTTGATTATGGTCATTACCTCTGTTTTACTGGTGCTAATTTTCATGATATGTTCCTTACACTCTTCGTTTAGACTATTCATGTTGTCTTGTAATCCTGCTTCTGATTTTGCTATTAGTGCTTGATCGTCCGCAAATAGGAATTCTTTAATGGTGTGATTTGCCGTTGGTTCTTCTTCTGTGTTCTGCTTGCCATGCGGTGTTCTTGCGGTCTCTTTTTTGTTGGTTTCTTTACATATTGTTGTTATGAACAAGAGGGGTGACAGGAGACAGCCTTGTCGTACCCGTGGTCTTATAGTGAAGGGTTCTCCATTTGTTCTTATTATGCATTCACTGTTGTTGTATAAGCTTCTACATAAGTTGGTTATATATGTACTTGTCAGGGTGTTGGGAGAATAGATACAGGACATAGAGAGGTCAAGGAACAGAATAGTCAGGACATCTACAGGATACTAGATAGATTGGAGACAGGACTTAGGTGGGGACACAGAGTCGTCATAGACAGGACACCGACAGGACAGGACCGAGTAATAGGACGGGACATAAGTTCATGGACCATTGTCCTGAACGGACGAGACGGCATTACACTGAATGACCCGACCCATCACGGACGGACTGCAGTACGACGTGACTGTCAAGACAGCACGGTCGTCACGAGAGACACGTGGTCGAGTACCACGAGACCAGCCGACCAGTTTGAAAACGTCAGACGGGACTCAGACAGTTTTAGAGGAAGGACGTTGTGTATTCTGGAGCGAGTGTATAGCTTTTGCGAGAGTGCTAGTTTGAAGATAGCGAGTGTAGGACTTGTGTAATTGGCTGTGTGCTATAAGCGTTTGTAAGGCGGCATTTGTATATGTATGTAATGATTTCACCGCCTTGTGTGCACATTGTGACGATGATCAGGTTCGCCTGAATAAACTGTGAAAACCCATACGTGCGACTGATGTTTTCTTGAGTGCGTATGAAGGAGTTAGAATACCTGTGTGCGTGCGAGACGTTGACAGGTAAAACCCGAATGGTGTCAGAAAGTGGTCAATCTTCCGATTGATAAAAACCCAGAGCTTGAAAGTGTTAAAACTGTGAAAGTTAAAACCTGAAAGTGGAAACTGAATGAAAGTAGACATTTGAGAGAAGAAACGATGTCACAAGAATGCAAGATTGAGATTAGACAGCCAGAGATAAACTAGACGAGGGAGAGTGAGTTGAATGCTGGCAGAAATTAAAACATATTTGCATTATATGAACTGATGATGAAATTGACATGTATCATGTTTTCAGGTTGACGTTTCAGTTGATGTTCCACGGCTGTTGAAGACTACAATACATAACTAAACACGACATTACGACAGAAGACAAGACGACCGACAAAACTCACAAACATATATAACGCATTACATTACTTTCCTCTGAAATGTTTGACTTGATAGACAATATTTTTTTGTGATACTAATTGTTGCTTCTCTGAACAACAGAAGTGTGGCTATAAAATAAAGTAGATGTCAACACCCCAGATAGTGTTACGAGCTCGAGCATAAAGTCATCCGAGTGACACAAGGAAAAACCAAAAGTTGACCGAATTCAGATAAGTACCCCATTTTTTCAATATTGCATTTAAAGAAGCACTCTATTATTATTTTTTTATGGTGCTATAAATTATCATCCATAATTATTGCTTGTATTTTCTCCGTGGTAATATTATTATATATTGTAATTACTGAACATAACCTGTAAAAATGTCAACTTTGAAAGAGTGCATTGAGGCAGGGAAAGATCTAGGGTACAGTTGAGACAAATTAGAAGAATGGGCAGAGAAGAAGTACAAAGATCATACTGCTGCAGAGAGGGAAGACAGAGCATAAGAACGCTTACATAAGAAAGAATTAGCAGAAATTGAGACCAAAAATAAGCAGATAGAACTAGCTGAAGCTAATAAACTTAAAGAACTAGAATTAGCTGAAGCTACCAAAATTAAAGAACTAGAATTAGCTGAAGCAACCAAATTAAAAGAAATTGAGGCACAGGCCCAGTTGAAAATGAAAGAACTGGAAGTTGAATCACAGGTGCACATTGCAACTACCAAATTAAAAAGTAAGGAAGAGTAAAACAAGTTCAGTAAGTATAAAAGCATAATTAAACCTATTCTGCCAAAGCGACTCCAATGGTCTGGCAACTTCGAGTTTCAAATGAAATACCAGGAGGTTCCGAAAGAACATTGGGCCATGATCTATATGAGAAATTTATCAGCAGAGCCTTTGAAATTCATAGAATCTATTCCTCAAGAACTTAGGAAAGATTATGGCTACATACACCAACGTATCATGCAGCACTTTTTATTAGATGCACCAGGGTATCAGGTACAGTTCTCTAAATTAAAACCGAAACCTAACCAGACTTTCATTGATTACGTTTCTCAGTGCAAGATATTTATAATAAGTGGCTGAACGCGACGAATGTAAATAAAAGCTATGAAAAGCTAAGAGATTTAATGATAATGGACAAAATCATTTCATCAATTCCAACCCCATTTGCAACATTCTTACAAAAGTAAGATGTTGAACCGTTAGAACAATTAGAAAGAAAAGGTTCCGCGTATTTCTCTTCCAATAGGAGAGATTGTTTAGCTCAAACAACGATGAGAACAATATAGTAGGCAGCAACCATTAAACCACAAAAACCATTTAGATATGAAGAGAAACATAAATCCAATGCACCACAATGTCCATATTGCAAATTTTCTCATTTTCAATATCAAATGTGTGACTCAAACCCGGGTTACCCAGCTCACCTAGATATGATGGTGAATAACAACAAATTAAAAGGGAAAATTACCGGCGTGCTGTAAAATGTTTTTTTTTTTTTTTTGCAAATCATTAGCGCACTAAAGCTCGACGTGTCAAGGTCGTCAGAGATTGAGGAGCGTGAATGCAGTATTAATTGATTCTTCTTCTGAGAGCGAGAGTGAATGCGAAGAACAGCAAGGAATTGAAGATAATGCTATGGCAGCAATTGATATTCTAAATTATGATAAATGTCAAATATGTCATAGCTTTCATAAGGTTTGTGTATTAAAATGCGGCCATACAGTTCCGTTTTCAGGAGAAAACGCCAATGCAGTAATTTCCCCAAAGGAAAATTAGTCTTCCATTATGGTATGGTTAATTGACACATCTTGTCAGAAGTTGCTTGATTGTGGCAGTACATTAATTGGATTAAGAAAGGAGCTAGCAAAGGCTGAGGATTATACAGGCGACTTTGTAAATTGCCGAACGTTTTCTGGCAATATGGAGAAATATCCACTAGCTAGAGCTCGCATATGTACACCTTTCTTATCAGGCACGTTTACGTGCTCGATCGTGGACAATCCGTGTACAGACATAATTATTGGTTGCTTACCAGAGGTAAAACACTTGTAAACACAGAGAAATCAAAGCCTGGGAAAAGCGGCATCAGAAAATAATTCCAGTAAGAGAATTAGCTACAACAGTTAAGAATGTCAGTGATCAAGAACTGGAACCAAATTCAAAAAGTCCAAGGGACGCAACTACTCAGCAAATGACAGAACAATGTAAGAGACTACATAACATAGATCCTTTTCAAGAAAATTATTCTGACAATATAGATAAAATTGTTAAAGACCAAACAGTTAAACCCACAGAAAGTTGCACCTTCAGTAAAGCAACGTTACAGAAAAACATTGACAGAGACAGACGAGATACACACACAACAACCCAGAAACCTGATATAAAACAAAAAGCAGATACCCTAAAGTCTTGTTCTAGCAGACAACACAGTCTGAAATACACGAACAGTAACACATTACACAATGACATCTGCTTCAAGGGACATAACAAAAGTGACGAAAATCAGAACATAAACCTGCTAAAATGGCACACAATCAGTTCCATCGCAGTTGTATTATTAATTTTATTAAAGGTTATAGTGACAACATGGTGTGCTTACCAACTGCAGTCAACACCAACCATATTTTTAGTAATCATCATATTAATGGTGCTTGCGACGGCTGAAATAAGAAAAAAAATTTCCACCATTTTTGTATCCGATTGTATGTGAAAGAAAAATTGTCATCTTATTCCACTGTAATGTAACACCTACAAACTGTATTTGGATACAAAAGTTGAAATATAATTTCGACAGGATAAAATCGTGTGGACTCACTGTTAAGCCAACAAAAGTTGGCATTTGAAGAAATTGAATTTCTTGGCCATAAAATATCTAAAGGAGAGTGGAAAAGAAGAAGTAACAAAGACATTTATGATTTGTTTAAGTCCCCGCTAATCACTGGTATCATGAAGGCTAATAGACTACAATGGCTGGGGCATATAGAAAGAATGGAAGATAATAGGGAAACAAAACTCGCTTACACTCAGGAAATAAATGACCGTAGACCCCGAGGTAGACCAAGAAGGCGGTGGAGAGATAATATACATACAGACCTACAAGCACTTGGAATCAACGACTGGCAAGAGAAGGTCCACCAGAGAGACGAATGGAGACAGATTGTATTTGCAGCAAAGAACCTCAATGGCTCGGAATGCTGAAGAAGAAGAAGATAAAATATCTAAAGGCCACTTGAGTACTGATTATAAAATCGTGACCAAGATTCTAAATCTCACGATGCCTACGACTAAGAAGCAAGTTAGAAGCCTGTTAGGCCTGGTGAACTATTACAACAAGTTCATACCAAACTTAGCACAAATCACCAGCGTATTTTCAGATTTGTTAAAAACTAATGCAAAAATCGATGTACAGAGTGCTACTTTAAAACTGCAATGTCGCAACTGAAATATTATTTCAGTAACATTCCTATTTTGCGTCTTCCTAATAAAGACCTTTCGTATACTCTCAGAAAAGACACGAGCACCACGACCATCTCAGGTGTGTTGCTCCAGGCCTACGATAACATATACCATCCAATAGTTTACGTCAGTAGGAAGCTTAGCCCAGCAGAATCACGTTATGGAGTGTCTCAACTGGAGGCTCTCGCAATCGTCTATTGTATTAGTAAATAATCTAAGTACCTTGCCGGACACACTTCGTCATCGAAACTGACAATTCCCCGTTGATGGTGATCGAGAAGGGACAACCCAAGAACAACCGCCTCTATCGATGGGCCCTCATTCTACAAATTTACTCGTTCTCCATCAAACACATCAGAGGCTCGACACAAATTTTAGCCGACTTGCTAACCAGACCATCAGACCTGGCAGTCAAGCAGATCAACGACGCGACATCATCTTTGTCATCTGGAACGACTACATAATTAGTTAGTGTAAATAGTTAGATTATGTTACTTACATGATATTGACATAACATTTAGTGATTTCAACTTATTTTTATTGGAGTTGCACATTCAGAAAATTTTCCATTCATCTACAATGGAATAGTGAATTGTACATGCACATAAATTTGCCCATAAAAGTCAATAGATTTAGAAATGTGAAATCGTTTTTGTTTTTTTTTTACTATATCGTGAATAAAAGCAACAGTTAAGCTAGTAAAAACAACAAAATAGTAGTCTTAGTTTATTACAACTGTTCTCCAACGAGACTACCTTGATAAATATTAGTTCCTCGTACAATAAATTATATACATTTTGTGTGAAATACTGTTATAAGTTCCTTAGTTAAATAAGTAATATAGAGAAAATTGTACAGCATTTCGACACAAGGGAGCTAATACAGTTCTACTATATTCTACTATATATTCTACTTAGTATTGCCCAGGGCAATCAACCAATTGTGTATATAAATTATTTGTATGATACAATTTAATGCTATTACTACTACAACATTATTGTCATAAATGTAAATCAGCTCGTTTATTAAGTTGAAAACATGCTTATTTTTATTTGAAAATGGTAAACATTTTTAATAATGCATTGTGTGACTCAGTGAGCGAAAAATGTATAAATGGACGAATGAATGCATTAAAACAAGAAGATTGAATATTGGTGCGTTTTGTTCCCCCACACATGGTTTTTTTAATGATATATCTGCGTCTTTCCTGTAATACATGTGATGGTTCAATGGTTTTATAAGTGTTGACACTAGAATTACATTGCAACGATGGATATATTTTCAAGAATTACAATTCGGTAACTCATCTCAAAAATTAAGCATAAGCCTTCATTTGTGAGATGTAGTGACCTACCTGATGACACTTGAAGACCTAAAATACACACATGTTAAACATACACGTATGTTTCTAATTAAAACAGGCAGCAATTATAATAGAACACACAAACAAACATAATACGAACATATAACGTACAAACACCAATTTTGAAGCAAGGGAGATCACACTTATACAAGGGAACACAAGAGATTAATATAGATTATGACTACACAATTGAGAAATCTACCAACAAGCGGAAGCTAGATAGGTGTAAATCAGTGGACACAAATCTTGAAGAAAGATGTTGAAGTAACATTTTACGGGAGCCATGGATGATATATCCATGATTGGTCTCCGTCAAGAGAGACAAATTGTTTCGTGGCACCGGTTTTCGGTGTCTGAAAGGCGTTGCATTTTATTGGGTAACCATAATTATAAGACAATATTTCATTGGTCCGATAACAGCTCCCAGTAGTGAAATTTAGGAGAGTACTGCCTCTTGGTAACATGTCAAGGATGTTAAACTGATGATAGACCAGTGGGTGGAGGCTTCAACAGTGTATCATACCCTTATGAATCAGAGTGGTACCCAAATAGAGTGATTGATGAATTCCCACAACACACTGAAAAATTAGTCCGACTATTTTTATATAGACGACATTGTGTCACACTCTTTAGTATGGATTTAGTGACACAATACCCGGAGAGCATGGGAGAATGTCAAGGTGTTGGGAGAATAGGTACAGGACATAAAGAGGACAAGAGACAGAATAGAGTCAGGACGACAGAGATAACGATGGACAGGACATAAGTAAGGACACAGATGTCATAAGACAGGACATCTACAGGACACTAGATAGAGTGGAGACAGGACTTAGGTGGGGACACAGTGATGTCACAGACAGGACACCGACAGGACAGGACCGAGTGATAGGAGGGGATATATGTTTATGGGACACTGTACTGAACGGACGAGACGGCATTACACTGAATGACCCGACCCATCACGGACGGACTGCAGTACGACGTGACTGTCAAGACAGCACGGTTGTCACGAGAGACACGTGGTCGAGTACCACTAGACCAGCCGACCAGTTTGAAAACGTCAGACGGGACTCAGACAGTTTTAGAGGAAGGACGTTGTGTATTCTGGAGCGAGTGTATAGCTTTTGCGAGAGTGCTAGTTTGAAGATAGCGAGTGTAGGACTTGTGTAATTGGCTGTGTGCTATAAGCGTTTGTAAGGCGGCATTTGTATATGTATGTAATGATTTCACCGCCTTGTGTGCACATTGTGACGATGATCAGTTTCGCCTGAATAAACTGGGAAAACCCATACGTGAGACTGATGTTATCTTGAGCGCGTATGAAGGAGTTAGAATACCTGTGTGCGTGCGAGACGTTGACAGTACTCTCTCCATATCGTTTACGGATTTCCCAAAACGTTTTCTTTCTACTCTATCAAATGCCCTTTTTTTTTTTTTTTGGCCGACAAAGGCTAAGTAGAGTGTTTCCTTAAATTCGATTGATTTTTCTATAAGTTATCTAAGAGCAAAAATGGCATCTGTGTATCCTATGTTTTTTCCTAAATCCAAGATGTATTTCGCTTAGCTGAGGCTCTATTGTAGTTCGTAATCTGTTCTCAAGACTTTTGCAAATATTTTTCCAGTATGACCCATAAGGGAAATGACTCTGTATTGTGTGCAGTCTCTTTTACTGCCTTTGTTTGTCCAAACCGGAATAATTATGGCGTTTGCCATTCTCGTGATGCCTGTTGTTCTATCCAAACATGGTTAAATAGTCTATGTAGCCCTGCTGTTCCTACTTCTCTTGTTGTTTGTTCAATGGGGCTAATCTGACGGCTTCTCCAATTTCTTCTTTCAGAATGTCTGGTTCTAGTTCTTCGATGGCATATGTGTCAATTTCCTGACATCCTGTGGCATCTGATGGAATTTTGAGAAGTTGTTTGAAGTACTGCCTCCATCTTTTTATTATTTGTTTTTGTTCACTTATTTGTTCTCCCTTTTCGCTGTTAATTATTTTAGTTGAGTCAAAGGGTTCTCTTCTGATTCTCATTGCACTGATCGTTGTCTAGAAGTTCCTAATTGCCTCCTTGTAGTTTTTATTTAGTGTTTCTTCATAGTGGTTCCAGTCTTTTTGTGTTTTTCTTTGTCTCTCTGTACTGTTCTATTCGCATGTCTACTTACTATTCTATATTCTGTGTAATCACGGTCTTGTTTGCTCTTCACCCACTATTTATAATATTCTTTTTTGTCTTTTACAGCTTTTTCTGCATTCCATCAACTTGTTATTTTCCTTATCCGTGTTGTGAAAAGTGGAAAAGACAGGAGTCTCGACAAACAACAGCCCACACAGATACACTGTGCATAATGCCGCCGCCAGAATGTCAACATAATAGTCATCCACAAAACACCCAGTTCATTTCTGATGGAATCGACAGTCATTTTCCCATCTGGATGTTTCCTAGATGTTCATCCACACAGTGCACGAAAATACAGTTCATCGCTGATGGCAGTGGCAGTCAACCAGAAGCCCAGCAGCCACGCATTTCTGCACAAGGCAAAAACCGGTCAACTCTGGGATAAAGCCAGCTGCCATCGCTCCGAACATGCAGTCACGTTCCAAAAAACCTCGGGCAGATTCAGAAGCATTTCACACGAAACTCACAGCTCACAGTGTCGCGCCACGCACTCAGTCAGTAGCAGGGCGACGGAACCATGAAGCCTCCTTAGTCGCCTCTTACGACATGCGTGGTAGGCTACAGTGTTACTATTCTTTGCTTCCCTTATGGGCCTCGGCAACACACGGGAGTATTGTAGTTCTTATTGTATTTGACTAACATACAACATTTGGAAGTGGGAGTGGGGCGGTAGCAGGTGGATATCACTTTTGCCTGCTGGCCCGGTAGTCAAGTTTTCGAATATCCTTAAAGTCTAGGAATTGTTCCCCCATTAATCTGGGTTCTCAAATCAATGCAGTCTTTAAAAAAATTAGGTACCATGAAATGTTCTGGAAAGTAAAGGCGGACAGCGTGATATTGATTATACTATTGAGCACAACGTACGCCGTTACGTTGTTTATAAGGATTGATTGATTGATTGATTGATTGATTGATTGATTTAGGAACCGACATCACAGCATGTTTATAAGGATAACGGCGCTCAACTTTCACGGTGTCAAGAAATCGGGAATACGCAGACAATTAGAAATAAACAGACTTGGTTTTTCCCTGAAGTTTTAAATTTCCCTAAGGTTTAGAATATCCATAAAGCTTTATACACATAATCGCTATATTTAGTCGGCTTCTTCTTTCGTGTTACTATTTTTGCCAAGAGGAGGCAGGTGTAATTTTTCTGTATTTCACTTGTCTTGTTTCTTGTAATAACTTCATACTTGATTTCTTCAGTCACTTTTACTGCATCTAGCCAACTCGTCTTGGGTCGTTCTCTCGCCTTGTACCTCGATGTTCTCATGTACAACACTGTAGCCGCTGGTTGATCTTGTTTCTTACTGTTTAAATGAAATGGTCTAACCAAGTCACAAAAAGTCACAAATATATGTTATCTTACACGTGTTCTTGATTTATTATTTGTCCCTTTTCTTGTTACCATGTGGTTCTACGCCCGTGTGTTTATAGGACTGTCCATGTCTGGCATTAGTAATACGGCATTGGGAGGAGTAAAGCATCCATCAACTTTTTTTGAATGTATTTTTATATTTGGATGTTTTTGGGTAGGTGATATTTGATAGTTGATTTTTTTTTTCTTTCTGTATTCTCGTTTCTATTTCTCTTCCTAGTCTTGCTGCGTGGTCTCGAGGTATGGTGGTGTCCGCCTCGAGTGCTTGAGGTCCCGGGTTAAAGCCCCGGTGATGCCGGGTTTTTTTCTCGTGGACTTCTAGTAATAAAATTTCCCCTGGTCTCTGGGTAGTGAGATCGGATGCCCGTGTGTATTGTTGCGCACGTAAAAAAAAAATCCCTTGGCAGTTGGAAATCGAAAAAGAGTAGCCTAACGGCACTGCCTGGCCAAAATTTAGAGTTAAAAATCTACCCAAAGTATTTCAGGATCCTCGCAGGTGCTACTGAGTTCGTGCACTGAGCTGAGTTCAGAACTCAGATTTGAGTTAGGAGTAGAACGGAGCACTTATGGGTTGCACCCGTGCGCCGTGATGTTGATCCATCGACTAAACTAACTAAGACTAAATTAAACTACCTAGTCTTTCATTCTCTATATTTAGGAAAAATTGACAAGGTGAATACACTCCATGATCATCATGTAGCAGATCCCTTGCAGAACGTCGCTCTCATTACAGTCCAACGAAAAATGTCTCGATCCCTGG
Organism: Cepaea nemoralis; assembly: GCA_014155875.1. NCBI lineage: Eukaryota > Metazoa > Mollusca > Gastropoda > Stylommatophora > Helicidae > Cepaea > Cepaea nemoralis. The sequence goes on from JACEFZ010002574.1 coordinate 16,397, forward strand.
CTAGTTCCCCAGCCTCATGCCGTGTCCTGTGTCCGTCGTCGTGCTGATTGACCCTTTGCCTCTTCTCCCAGGAACCACGCCTCCCATCACTGTTCTCTCCAAGCCTCTTCTCCCAAGAACCACGCCTTCCATCACTGTTCTCTCCAAGCCACTTCGACGCTTTACTGTCAAACTGTCATTTACTGCCAATATAGTACCTTGCGGTGTATGGCTGAGGGGTCTTTGAGCCTGAGGAATAAGGGCCGCCTGGCTAGTGCAGTCGCCGCGAACTGTGCAGGTTAGGATTTTCTTTTTGCCCCCGACAGAAAAAAATCCCGCACCTTACCGGGGATCGAACCCGGGTCTCCCGAATGAGAGTCCGGCGTTCTATCCACTCGGCCAGCCGCTCCTCCCTACTTATACGGCCAAAGTACTTCAGTTCCTGAGACATGATGCCAGTTTTATTCCATGTTCAGGTCTGATAGAATGCCGGTGCTTTTCTTCTTCTCGGTCCATGAGATGCCAAGAATTGTTCTACAATATTTCAGCTCAAAAGCTCAAAAAGTATTTTTGTTTAGTGACTACCAAATATTTGGAACAGGAAAAGTTCTTGTTCTCAACAATGTTACTTCTTCTTCTGCTGCGTTCATCCGGAGTTTTTTTTTTTTTTTCGGGCGTGACTGCGTTGTGCCTGTTTACAGCAGAGCTGTGTCCTTGCGCCGTTAGGCCGACACATTCGACTTCTGCGGGCATTTGTTGACCGGGTTAACCTTCCCTGAACAATGTTACTATAACTTGCTTCCTGGTGTTGTGCCGTAGGCTCTTGATATTATTTAACGTCTGCCTTGAAATGTCCAGCCTGCGTCTGTATCTTTTGAATAGCTTGCTTTGTTGTTGATTATGGAGCCAAGATATTCAAAGTGTGTCACATTTTCATATCCTCCATTGTTGATTGTGATCTTTGCTTGGTATGGAATTTTGCTGTGCACATTATATTTGTTTTCTTTAAGTTCAGAAGAAATGATTTTGATTTCTACAGTATATTTTGGCAGGCAGGATAAACTCTTTTAATCCTTTGGCGCTATTTGAGTGTTATCTGCATTCTTGAATTTCCACCAATTACGAATGGATTTTTGAAATAATGGTCTCTGGTCCCATCACTTTTGACGTTTCTCATTACATTTTCAGCCCACTGATGAATAAGTAAAAGGGAGAGAATGCGGCCATATCTTACTCACACGTGCACATCAACCAGTTCTATGTTTCACCGAGTATTCAGATGTATGGGTGCGAATCATGGACAATTAGCAGATACATGAGGAATTATGTAGAAGCTACAGGGATGAGATTTTATATAAGAACGATCAGAATGAAGACAACTTTAAAGAAGCGCTTTCACAAAGAGATCTGGTTACTCGCATCGAAAGAAGACAGCCCACATTCTTTGGGCATGTCATGTGAAGAAGGAAGCTGGAAGTATGTCATCAAAAAATGCTAAAGGAAAAAAGAAGCAGGGGAGACTAGGAGAGAAGATGCTGATAGTTTCATAGAGGAACGTCAGTATCAGAAATGATTCGTAGCACACGATACAGAAGGCTGTGGACATATATGATCATCATGACATGGACTATAAGAATAACTGGACATGAATACATTGGTACTATACAAAAAATGAGACAAAAAGACCAAATAAAAAGTCCTTATAAGGACTGTACCCAGACGAGTCAGAAGCCTGCACCAACAAAGAGAACCACAAGAGCAGACGAGCACAAAGGATAGCCGCCGAACGACCCCCCCCCCCCCCCCCCCCCAGCTGACATCAGAGACACAAACCAACATAACCAGTCCGAGATAGGACTCACAAGACAAGAATTAGGGTGAATGAACCCACAAAAACCACGGACCTCAACAATAACCACAGCTGAAGAGGCAGGTTGAACGAGGCCGAATTTGGAATTTTTGTTTTGAAAATTGGAATTGGAATAAATTGGTTGGAGCAATCAGAAATAACATTCGTAAAGAATACAAGAAAAGTAACACATGCGTAAAGGGTACAAGATAAGTAAAAATCTATGCAAATTCAAACCCCAACACAAAAATGAAAACATGCTCAGAATTGTTGTGGCAGAAATAACCATGAGATCAGCTGATGACAGGAAACAACGGTAGGGGATTAGAGAAGGGAGGGGGGTCTACACAAGAATTCCGTTTAGGTCGATACCCGGTAGTATTCGTAATTGACCGTACCGCTCAATCTTGTACTTTTCAGACTTTCTCTTAGTAAGATATAAAAGGAATTTGTATAACAATATCTGCCAAAGCAAGGAAGTAAAGGTGGCATGAAAAGGAAACTGTTAGGCTTGGCCATGGGAATGTTATTCCCATAGGAAAGGTCCCATGGGATGGGGTGGGATGGGACAGGCATAAATTACCATTGGATGGGATGGGAAGGAAAAATATGAATATGTCCCATGGACAAGCCTGGAAACTGTTCACATCCCAACTGCAGTGTCTGCCATGAGACTACCTATGTGCATACGTACGGCTAAAAAATGTAAACAAGTTTCAAAACAAATACATATCAATATTTGGTGGAAAATAGGTATGGTAACTGAAAATCAGAGTTCCGCAAAGGCAACACCTATTCATGTTACTCCATGCTAAAGTAAATTGCCCTCCCCAACCCTTAATCATTCAACGACATTGTAATATTTTTATTCTGAAGAGTTGGCTGAGTTCTGAGTGCTATTCTGTATTTACTTAATTTGGCTTGGATGAACACTAAAACCTTATCTTCCTCTTCTTCAACGTCTTCCCCTTCTTCTTCTTCTTCTTCTTCTTCTTCTTCTTCTTCTTCTTCTTCTTCTTCTTCTTCTTCTTCTTCTTCTTCTCTTCTTCTTCTTCTTCTTCTTCTTCTTCTTCTTCTTCCTCTTCTTCTTCTTCTTTTGTTTTAAACTAAATGTTAGGTACATTTAGAGGAAATCCCTAGCGTCCCCTTAGAAACATAGCTCATATCTATTTTATTTCACTGTGATCCATTAGTTCAGAATTATCACATACAACGTGTTATTTGTTGCCCGGCTGTTTAAGCTTCCCACATATACCTGGTGTTGCCCAGCTTAAGCTTCCCACATACCTTCATGGTGTTGTCAGTCTGTTTAAGCTTCTTACATACACCTGGTGTTGTCCGGCTGTTTAAGCTTCTTACATACACCTGGTATTGTCCGGCTGTTTAAGCTTCTCACATACATCTGGTGTTGCACAGCTGTTTATGCTTCTCATAAACACTTGTATATATATATATATATATATATATATATATATATATATATATATATATATATATATATATATATATATATATATATATATATATATATATTCCTTTACATCTTTTGCTTAGCATATTCCCACATAAAGCTTTTTGTTTTTTCTTTCCATTTCGAATGTTGTAAAAAAAAAAATCGAAAGATTTACAAGTATGAGCAGAATCTTGAAAAATCCAAGTACAAACACCCGCTTACTGAAAAGGTGTGTGTGTATTGTTCTTCTGTGTGTCTGCGAATATTGTACAATGCATAATGAAATGGTGAAGTGGCTGGAGGTAATGAAGATTTGGTTTGTGAATAGAATTATGAGAATATCGTGGACAGAGAAGAAATATGCTTTCTTCGAGCAGGAAAATATCCCGTGCCGGATTGCTAGGCTTTCGTCATCATTTGTGGGTTTTCCCGGACTACAGACCTGCAGTGACTCACCCAGTTGCGTATTAAAATAGAATGAAAATTGCTCAACCAAGCCTATAAATAAAAAATATTTTGGGCACTCATAACATCTGATGAATGATGCGTGGCAGAGATTAGCGAAATAAACCAAGCAATAGATGCATTTCAGAAGGTGACAATATTTTATAATTAAGTCACTTTCATGGAATGTTAGGTAGTGAGTACTATAATATTTTATCACACCTGTTATGATGTATGGTAGTGAATCTTGAACTGCGAACGAACAAATTAAAGATTAATGAAAACACATTATTAACGGTTCATTAGTTAGCCGTACGTCGAAGTCTACTTCTTTCTTGTATCAATTTGAGTGCCAATCAATAAAGTCAATTTACTTCTCAAATTAAGAAGAACAACGGAGATGTGGCTTCTGAGGCGAATTTTGCGAATATCTTGGACTTCTAGAGTGACTATCAACCATTGCTGACAAGAGGCGAATGACAATAGAACAGTATCCATCCATCCATCATGTCCCATGCCGGTAAGCGTGGGCGGTCATGTTTTGCCATCTCATTCGATCACCAGAGTCGTGGACAGTATACGCAGCTATAAGTATATAAAGAGCCAAGCTGTTCTTTGGGCATGTAATGAGAAGAAAGGCACTGGGGAACATCGTGCCGAAAGGAGAGATCAGCGTAGAATATGCATAGAAGACCGAGAGAAATAATGCTGTATGGTCTAACTCGGTGGCATTGAGGGATATTATTATCAGTAACAGAACTGACCCAGTAACTCAACCACCGAAATGTGAGGATAGACATGTTTGCCTACACTATTAGGCAAGTCAGAGTGATGATTTCAGGGAGATCGCCTATTAAAGCATTCATGCTGACCATAGCAATGCTGAGGTTACACATTATTAAGCAAACAAAGGTCATCTTTTGTAGGACAAGCATCTTTCCTGTCTCAGCATATGGATAGAGTCATAAACCACTTCGCAATTACTACGGAGCTTTTCGTCTTAAATGTTAAAGAAAAGTTCTTAGAATATCCAGAAAAATTATAATTCTGAAATCCAATAAGATCTGAATGTCGAAGAACTGTGGTTCAATAAACAGTATCGCGTCTTGGAAGCATTTCGGAAATATGAATCGTCACAGTGGCTTGGTTAGAACAGTGATGGAAAACTGTTCCTGGAAGAAGAGGCAAGGGTCGACCGACGGGATATTGCAGATACCATGAGAATGGGGAGGGGAGGGGAGTGTGTGCATGAGGCAGGGGAAATAACTAGAGATTGATTATAAGATTAAGAGCGATATTATACCAGCAGAAAGCGAGCAAGAGTTGCAAGACCTAGTGGAACAAGTAAACAGGCACAGTGCAGAATGTGGCGTAGATATTAACATTCAAAAAACAAAAAACTATTATAATTAGCAGTGAAAAGGAAAGTCGTCAATGAACATCACAGTAAATGGGCAGATACTAGAACAAGTAACAAGTTTCTCCTATCTTGGACATATAATAACAGATGACGGCAGAAGTGAAATAGAAATCAAAAAGAAAATAGGAATGGCCAAAAATGCTTTCAATGGCATGAAATCAGTATTAACATCTAGAGACATTAATAACGCATTAAAAATTACAATTGTCAAATGCTACGTACATTCAACGCTACTGTATGGAGCGGAAGCCTGGGCATTGAACAAGCAACTAGAAAGTCGCATAGAAGCCCTGGAGATGTGGATATACAGACGAATATATCGTATTTCATGGAAACAAAAACAATCAAATGCAGAGGTTCTAGAAAAACTGGGAATGAAGAGAGAGTTGATGAAAGAAATAAAGAGGAAGCAGTGAAATATTTTGGCCACGTTAAAAGACATGATACTCTTATAAAAATCATACTGGAAGGCAAGGTTGAGGGCACGCGAGCAAGAGGCAGACAACGATACACTTTAAGTGAGAAGATAACATCAAGAGATGGACGAACATCAGCCTGACAGAATGTATAGTAAAGGCGAGAGACAGACAGTGTTGGAGATCCATTGCAGCCAACCTTCACTGTGGAGACGGCACCTGATTGATTGATTGATTGATATACACAAAAACTGCTACACGAGTCAATAATTTTGGGCATGTTATGAAGGGAATAAATTAGAACACTTAGTGAAAACTGACAAAATTAATGGGGAAAGAGCAAGGGGAATGCAGCGAGATAAATACTTAGATGGCTTGGGTACGCGGCATAATCAGGACAAGAACATTGACTTGATCCAAGACTCTGGCGATCGTTTATGGCAGCGAACAATGACTGCTCACGCTTGTCGGCATGGTTCATGATGATACTGATGATGACGATGATGATGATGATGATGATGATGATGATGATGATGATGATGATTATGATGATGATGATGAGATGATGATGATGATGAATTTGATGATGCGTAATCGATACTTGAAATAGTCGAACTGAAAGAAATCGCAGCCTCGAAAAAGAGTGACCCGGAACCAAAATAAAACAGAAGCCAATGGAGCAGTCGAGAAACATTGAATGAATCCGAATGTTGAAACAAAACGCAACACTTATAATTATACATTTGTGTTGAAGAAAGTATTCAACATACATTTTCTTGGTCATGTATGAAGTAAAGTAAAGTAAGTTGTCAACTTATAATTGGAGAACAATCGAAAATGTAAATTAAAATAAATAGCGAAGCCTACGGGCTCAGTCTCGGCTCAGCCTACTCTCTTTGATCAAGGGCCTTGGAATGTGATCAACATAGAACAGTTATATAATGAGTAACATCACAAAGATTTTCCTACGAATTATCATGCAAAGAGTGAGGAAGAAAATACAACCTGAAATAGGGGAAGAACAATGTGGGTTTGTAGAAGGAAAGGGTGCTGTAGTGTGTACTGCATATATATGCTGCGAACAGTTATTGTTATTCAATTGAACGTACTCGTAGCAGTATAGAAGTAAAAGTAAAACAAGGATATACACCTTTACTTTATTGACTACACGAAGGATTTTGACTTTTGATAGAGTTAGATATGTTAACATGGTAGATATGCTTGCAGATGTACAAATTGATGGGAAAGACATTAGATTTATAAAAAAAACACTAGCTGACCCGGCCCGGCTTCGCCCAGGCCCTGCCGGGGATCTATCTATCTATCTGTCTGTCTGTCTGTCTGCTTGTCTGTCTGTCTGTCTGTCTGACCCGGCCCGGCTTCGCCCAGCTCCTTGTGGGGAGCATCTCATTTAATTCATATAAGTAGTCATATAAGTTCCCGTTCCCGACTATCTGTCTGTCTGTCTGTCTGTCTGTCTGTCTGTCTGTCTGTCTGACCCGGCCCAGCTTCGCCCAGACCCTGATGGGGAGCATCTCATTTAATTCATATAAGTAGTCATATAAGTTCCCGTTCCCAACTGTCTGTCTGTCTGACCCGGCTCGGCTTCACCCAGTCCCTGGCGAGGATCTGTCTGTCTGTCTGTCTGTCTGTCTGACCCGGCCTGGCTTCACCCAGTCCCTGGTGGGGAGCATCTCATTTAATTCATATAAGTTCCCATTCCCGACTGTCTGTCTGTCTGTCTGTCTGGCTGTCTGACCCGGCCCGGCTTCACCCAGGCCCTGGCAGGGATCTGTCTGTCTATCTATCTATCTATCTATCTATCTATCTATCTATCTATCTATCTATCTATCTATCTATAGCCAGGGGACTTAACTTAAGATATAATAATGCTACTAAAAGTTATGTCCCTTGTTTTATATTTTCTTATGTTCAGTCATGTAATTACAAAATTAAATTTTAGTAAGGTAATAGCTGATAGTACACTAAAAAAACTATGACAGTTGGTTGTACTGGAATGAGAAGAAGACGTGTAGCAAATTTCATCTCAATCGGATGGACCGTTCGCGAACGCATAAAGAATGGACCCACATACATCCATACATACATACATACATACATCGCCTTTTATAGATATAGATATTGGAAACAATAAGCTGCCATAAGGATTGATAATGAAGTGGGACAATATCAACCTATTAAGAGAGGTGTTAGGCAGGGATGTGTAATGTTTCCAGATCTTTTTTCCCTATACAGTGAAAATATTTTCAGGAATGTAGAAGATATAAATGGAATCAGCATTGGAGGACGAAACATCAATAACATTAGATATACAGATGATACAGTATTGATTGCAGACAATGCGCAGAACCTGCAACAATTAGTAGGCGCGGTTGTTGTACACAGTGCGCAGCTGGGGTTGGAATTAAATTGTAAGAAGACACAGGTTACGGTCGTCACTAGGAAGAACGAAGTACCACAATGTAATATACAAGTTGCTTGCTTGCTTGCTTGTGTTTGTTGGCTTGAGCTCCAACGCGAAGTCCTGTATGTCGGATGAAGGCATCCTGGTGTCCAACATCAGTGTGATGTCATACAGGACCTGAGTTTTGCGTGAGTATCCATTGTCCCATGTCTGGCTTATTGGTGTGCAGACTGGTGGTTCCTCGCCGTACAGGCAGACACTCTCCGACTTCAGAGGAATCGGCGATCCTACTGACTTTAGTTCGACGAGGACGCGTCAGTAGGTCTTGGCCAGTATATAACCCGGCCCTGGTGCCTTGGAAACACCTCTGCGTCCCTAATATACAAGTAAATGGGAATATTCTTCAACAAGTGAATCGGTACAATTATCTTGGAACAGTCATAACATCTTATGGGAGATGCCTTGAAGAGATTAGAACAAGAATCGCCATGGCGAAAGTAGCCTTTAATAAGATTAAAAACATTCTGACCAATAAAAAGATGTCAATTGAAATGAGAAAAAGAGTGTTGAGGGTATACATAGAACCTGTTCTTTTGTATGGATGTGAAACTTGGACAATGTGCAGTCAAGCTGAAAAACATCTGATGCAGAAATGTGGTTTCTGAGGAAGATGCAAAGAATACCATGGACAGATAGAAAAACCAATGACCAAGTACTACAGGAGACAAATGACAATCGTAAACTGATTAGAGAAATTAGACGTAGACAGTCACAATTTTTTGGACATGTTATGAGAAGAAATGGATTGGAGAACTTAGTGACAACTGGCAAGATCGAAGGGAAGAGACCAAGAGGAAGACCGAGAGGAAAATACCTGGATGGCATGGACGAGACAGGAACACTGAGCTGATCCACGACGCTGGTGGTCGAGTGAAATGGCGAGTCATGACCACCCCCGCTTTCCGGCATGGCACATGGTTGATATATATATATATATATATATATATATATATATATATATATATATATATATATATATATATATATATTATATATATATATATATGATAGTCAGGTCTTAGTCAGATATGACTGAGCTACCGTATGACAGTAGACGGTACTACCTGCTTTCTGTCAGCGCCGAATGTTGGGCGGCGCTTACCAAACCCGACACCCCACATTGTGCCAACGGCTTCGGGCGGAAGAGCGCAATTGGGAGGGTACTAGCCTTATCCTGGTGCGAGGAAATGCAACCTAAAGACAAAAACAGTCATGGCAGGGCAGACCAGGCCCTAAGCCTTGGTTGGCAGCTGGTCTAGGATCGAAGCTCCGACAGGCGGACAGTTAGAGCATTGCTTTGCTGATCCAGCAGCTTCTGCAGCTTGTCTTGTTCCAGATTATAGGTGTCAACTTTCCTCTGGAGTGAACTAGGCAGGCCGAGAGAGGGATCATGCTGCATGGGCAACACATGGTTTCTTTATTTTAGCCCAGGCTTTGTGCTATGGAGAGGCAATAACTCCATCCCTGGTCTTCAAACTATCGTCTGTCAAGACGGAAAGGTGCCAATGTAATGTGTATATATATATATATATATATATATATATATATATATATATATATATATATATATATATATATATATATATATATATATACACATACATATATACATAGCGGGTTTTATCATGATTTTCAATTTGAGTATTTACTAATGTGACCACGACAGATAGATAGGCCTTGAAAAACAAAATCTTATGGTATCTCAATGATGCCTGTATGTCAATTCTAAGCAGAGATATTCACAAATGATTGTCAGTATCTCCATGGGAAAATATTGTCATGATTTTCCTAATTTCAGAGCTCTTCAGTGTGTCTCGGTATCTCTGTGTGCGAGGTTGTCTCAAACGGGTCATAGACGAATATGAACACTGACTTCAACAATATGTTCCATCACGTTAAATGATAATAAAATAATAGTAAAAGTATACAAATGTATTATTAATAATCTTTAAACTTGTATTCTCCTTAACTTTAGTAGTTCAAATTGCACATTTTGAGCCAAGTCTGATCGATATTCTGCATATTTGCATCAGCCGCCATCTAGGAGTTCCATTCACAAAGACGAAACATGTCAGCAGGAAAAAAAAAAAAATTTTCTACCACCAGTCGTGGAGATCCGTGATGAAACTCTCCAAATTTATGTAAAAATGGATGCATAATTCGAAAATGCATCTAAAATTAATCTATGGTTTCTAAGACATGCGCTAAAAAATAAAATTAATTACTTTGTGGCAAATAATTAAATTTATTTAAAAGCCAAGATAATTTAAATCAATCGTTGTGCACGGAATATTAGACTAACCTTTTCTGGAATACCTAAGATGGCGTCTGTTATTGTCACTTGATATTTGAATGATGAATGGTGTGAATGCATGAATGATCTTTACAGCAGCCATTTTTGGAGACAATGAATCAGGCCGGGGTAGTGCAGTATATCACTTTCATTTTCAGTTCAGGTCTCGGCACGGTCGAATCCACTAATATATATATTATTCTCTTCTCAAAGAGGTATTGTGTGTTGTGGAGAAAACTGCAAGACACTTCAAGAGGTCGAATCATACACCAATTTAGGCAGCAAAGATATGGGAATAGAGAGAGACATCAAAATAAGAATACAAAAGGCAACAGGAACTTTTATAGCACAAGGAAATTTGTGGAAATCAAAATAAATTAAACTTAGCACCAAACTTAGAATATTCTAATGTTAAATTAGTACTACTGTAATTATTAGAAACCATGGAGAACCACTAAATTAATTACAAGTAAAACAAACAAACATTCATTAATCGGTGCCTGCACAAAATCGTAGGACTAAAATGTTATGACAGAATCATTGTTGTGAAGCTTATGAAGAGGACTTGACAAATAACAGTGAATCAAAAGGTGAAGAAAAGACGCTGGTGCTAGATAGGGTATACATTGAGAAGATATCAGAATAGTACAGTCGAGTCCACTTAAGTCGAACTCGGATAAGTAGAATTTTGCTTAAGTCGACGTTATTGGCTTAGTCCTGGCCATTATCCTTCTTTATCATTGTATAAAAAGTCCTGATAAGTCGAATTCGGTTAACTCGAATTTTCGGATTAGTTGAATATAAAAATGAATACCAACTATATAAGTGTTCATGTTTAAGTCGAACTGTTCATTTCACACCCAAAAAAAAAAAAAATTGTTTCGCTGAAAGAATTATTTTTAGTCAGCTTGGAGAACAACAATCTCGCATATATGATATCTCGCTACATGTCAATGGCGGCTAGTGGACGAAAGCTTACTATTTTAACTTTAGAAAGAAAGATTGAGCTGTTGGAAGAGGTTGAACATAGTGGGAAGAAGAAAGTGAATATAGCTAGAGAATTTGGTATTCCAACATCGACACTTTTCGGCATTTTAAAGCATAAAGACCGCTACAGAAAATTGTTTTTCGATGCTGCCCTTTTAAAATGGTTCACTGCGATTAGATCGGCAAATATACCAGTAAATGGGCCTTTACTTATTGCGAAAGCAGAAGAATTTACACGTCTTGGAGGTCAGACAGACTGGAATTGTAGTGCTGGCTGGTTGGATTGTTTCAAAAAACGACAGACTTTTTCTTTAATTAATTTGGAAATTTTCATATGACTTAATGTTCCGTTTTCTAAAATAATTAAACATGTCTGATATTGTATTGCTATTTATTTGTTCACTATAACTGTATTTCCTAAGTGGTACAATCATTTTACTCAATGCTACTGCATGGTATTAATGTAAATGTGTGCAGTCTGGATAAGTAGAATTTCTTGTAAGTAGAACAAATTCCTTCGGCCCCTGTGACTTCTACTTATCCAGACTCCACTGTATAACTAGAAAGACTGTTTAAATCCACAGGACAAAAGAAATACAAACACATGGAAAAGAGTAGTACAGACAGACAGGAATAATATGGGGAGGACATGGACAGGGCTGTTTGGGATAGCTAATTAAAGGAGGGCTGGGAGTGAGTTGGTTGAAGGCCTATACCCCAGTGGGGGATGAAGGGTGGAAGAAGAAGAATAGAACCTGAAGGTCATATTGCTGTTTTATCATAAAGACCTTATTAAAAATTAAACATGGCATCCAGTGAATTTTTTTAAAGTCAGTAACTGCTGAAACAATAAATAACTGAGGAAATCGTATGCACTATATATTTGTTTTGCACAGGTATTTTTTCTTAGCGAGACAATTGTCATCAAACTAGCTGCATTCTTATATCACAAGTCTAGCTGTGATTTCTTGATAACTGCCAGCAGTCTGACAGTCACAATGGAGGTACTGACTGTGACGGTTGGACACATGCATACTGAGTAACTCCATGAACATGCTTAAGAAGATATGGTCCGGATATATACTTAGTTGGTGGTTTGAGTCCATTCAGAATTTTAAGGTTAGAACTACTGCTTTTGTTGGTTTTCCAGTGTATTCTGGTGTCTATGGAAATAAAACACAAACTCATTACCTGGTCCCGGTGCTATTGTGAAGAGTCTGTCATAAATGCTATTAAATATCTGGGTTTCAATTGTAAGTTTGATGACATGTAGGAGACAGCGGCCTCCATTGGGGTGAGTAATGTTGGTTTCAAGCTGAGAGTTGTGAGACTCGAAAGCTTTATATGGGAAGACAGATTAATGAACACTGAACTCGCAGTATCAGTTACCAAACTCTTAGAGAATTTCTCAGGAGAAATTCTTGGCAACTATGGTCTTGTCTGATGTGCTGTGATGCTAGTCCATTTTGATATTTGATTTTTATTTCACACCAAATAACTCCCCATGCATTAATTTTGTTCCTTGCTTTAGTGCTATTCTTAACTACATCTGGCAGTTGTTGCTATAAAGTATCTAATATATATCATACAATTCAAAATGCCTGTTTGTAATCAGTACCTATCACGGAAGCAAAGAATATGACACTGTAACCTTCTGTACATGTCATGACAGTCAATTAAAGAGGATTTGCATGTGACTGGGTACACGACCCCACAGAAAAATTTAGTTTTGTATTTAATACATGATCCTTATTTATTGTAGGAACATTTTGACTTTGTATTTTATACATCTAACTCATGATCCATATTAATTATAAAAATATTTTGACTTTATATTTTATACACACAAACTCATGATCCTTATTGATAGTAGGAAGATTTTGATTTTGTATTTTATACACACTAACACCGCAAGGTACAAGAGGAACATGATGAGATGAGATGAGACACACTAACACGTGACCCTTATTGATAGCAGAAACCCTGCAGAAGTCGGATGTGTCGGCCTAACGGCGCAAGAACGCAGCTCTACTGTAAACAGGCACAACGCAATCACGTCCGAAAAAAAAACTCTGGATGAACGCAGAAGAAGAAGAAGAAGATAGCAGAAACATTTTGACTTTGTCTTGCCTTATACACACTAATTCATGATATTGATTTTATTTTTGGCTTTGTCTTGTCTTATACACACTAACTCATGATATTGATTGTATAAACATTTTGACTTTGTATTGCCTTATACTTACAAACACGTTATTATCATCCCATTTACTCAATGCATCTGAAGATGTACAAGGGTTATTTATAATTTTGTTTAACCAACTGGGGTAAATAGTCCCCCTACCTTTTGGATTCACATTGGGGCTGCTACGATCAACAGTGAGGGGAAATCCATTCTCCAAGTTGGAAGTTTACCTTATAACAAACATGTATGTCATAACAAAAACTTTGCTACAGGACAAGTGCTTATAATTCTGTGAACTCCCGCAGAAGTCAGATGTGTCGGCCTAAAGGCGCAGTATCGCTGCTCCGCTGTAAACAGGCACAACGCAATCACATCTGAAAAAGACTCCGGATGAACACAGAAGAAGATTCTGTGAACTTATTCAAACGGAAAATATATCTTGGCAATCCAGAAGAAAAAATAACTGAATGTTGTCAACTAAATGTGTATCATCAGAGATAGAGAAAGTGGACATATAATGAACTTGCAACAAAGAGACTTACATGCTGGAGGATTTAGTTGATTCCTTAAATTACACAAGCCTATTTTTTTTTTCTATATGTTTATTATTGTTGGTCATAATATATTTTCAGAAAACATGGCAGCAGGATTTGATGTAAGCAGATATTTTAGGGCACAACAAACACATTTATCACCAAGGATTTGTGATCGGTGCCACAGAATCATCATTTCTTGCTCATGTTCAAAATTTAATTATGCATTTACACAATCAGCATTCTATTCAGGCGTGATATTTGATGGTAAGGTTTATAAACTCACTGTATTGTTTCATAAGGGATAAAGGGTGAAAGAAGAATATATTGTTTCATGTCTTCTATTTCATTTCTTCTTCTTCTTCTTCTTCTTCTTCTTCTTCTTCTTCTTCTTCTTCTTCTTCTTCTTCTTCTTCTTCTTCTTCTTCTTCTTCTTCTTCTTCTTTCTTCCTCCTCTTCTGCTCCTTCTTCACTTCTTATTCTGTTTCTACTGCTGATTATGTATTATTTTTTATGGGAAATACAATACACATATTTATACACCTTATCTAGCTCAGAGGCCAGTATGTCCACATGCATTTGTGTAAGATTTACTTCTGTAGACAGATTTCATAAGCTTTGTCTACCCTCAGGTAGGAATTTCTTTCTTAATAATTTTGCCAAGGCCTCGTCCTTACAGCATACTCTTTGCGGTTCGTAACCTCTGTGGAATTTTCAACATGTACAGCTTTGCACACTGAACAACCTGTCTTATCCTTTTCACCCTTTTCCAGGAAGACTGTTTATCGGATCCCATTACCCCAAAGATTAGGGAGACAGTTGATATCAGTAGAAACCATTGGTTCATGCAAAAATTCCCAACTCAGTGCAGAGATTTGAACCTGATAGCATTGTTGCATTTTTAATACTGTCTAGTTAAAAGTACAAACTGTATTCACATCTAAAGGTAAAACAAAACTACTGTGTTGATCATAAACATAGAGAATGGTTAAAATGATTACTAATAAACAACAAACATTCATTAATTAGTGCCTACACTAGAAGAATTAAAATGGCATGACAGAATTACAAATGTGGAGCTCATGGAGAAAACTGAATAAATACCAGTGAATCAAGAGGTGAAGAAAAGATACCAATGCTGGATAGGACATTTGTTGAGAAAATAAGAGAATATTATAACAGAGCTACCACAATAGAGAAAGACCTAAAAATACAGAGAAAAGAAGTAAAGACAGGAAATTAATATGGAAACGACATGGACAGAGCTGCATGGGATAGCAAAAGATAGTGTGGCTTAGAGTGCGTTGATCTATGTCCTAATGGGGGTTAAAGAGCAAAAACAAAGTTAAAAGAAAGAAATCTCACTGTATAGAATACAAGAACAAATTAGGCATAAGAGAATGGGTCTGAGTGACTGAAAGATGTAGTCTCCACCTCTACCTCAGCAAGTTTTGTTTTTGGTTAAGGTTTACTTTTATTGTATATGGATATTGTCTTCAGTGCTTGAGTCTCCTCCCATAGATCACACAAGGAAGGTATCAGCACAGTGCACAAACGCTGTAGCACCACTGTGGATCCATGTGTGTGTGTGTGTGTGTAACAGAATCACACACTCTATAAATATGTTTATTTGCATGTAGCTTTTCTCATTGTGAACTTTAGCCTGTGCAGTGACCTCTTCGGCTTACTCTTTTCAATTTCTGACTGATTTTTAAAGGTTGATCCACTGCCCCAGGATCAGGGGGGATTATACCATCCTTTTCTTTCTTCTTTTATCATTTATCCCCCTTTGGGATCCTTATCTATACCAGGCAGCTCTATCCATGTCCTCCTCATATTGTTCATTTCTGTCTCTACTTTCCTTCTGCATGTGTTTTTTTTTTTTAGATCTTTTTCTTTCTCCTCTATCCAGTTGGTTTTCAGACAAAAGCGATTGTAGTTATACTGCTCTCAGATCTTATGTAGTCCCATCCAGCGCCAGCAACCTTTCCTCAACTCTTGGTTCACCAGTGCTTGTCTTGTTCTCTCCATGAGCTCCACATTGGTGACTGTCTCACAATGCTCCAATCCTTCTATTTTGCATATGTGCCAACTAATAAATGCCTGTAGCTTAGCTGTAATTGTTTCAGTTCTCCATGTTGTGTATCCATATAACAGTGCTGATCTAACAATAGAATTGAATATTCTCAGTTTGGTGCTCAGTTTAATTTCTCTCTACTCTTGTCCTCTTGTGTTGTGTATTCTTATTTTGATATCTTTATCTGGTTCCCCCTTTTCTTCCCTTCCAAATCTTTGTCTACATTGCTGCCTATATGGGTTTATGATTCCATCTCTTGCATTAGGTCTCACATCCTTTTCTTATCTTGTACAAATTTAGAGATTGTAAACATCTGATTAACAGCCACAGGATCAGGGAAAGTATATCATCCCATTCTTATCTTGTAAAAATGAAGACATTTTTAACGTTGGATAGACTATCACAGAATAAAATGGAAGTGTATCATTATTTTCTTATTTTTTAAATATTCATACAGTTAATACCGTGGAGTGAACCACGTCTGCAAAGAGTTGAAGATGAGAATCTTGCAAAATATTCCCATGGCTTGTGCATTCATCCCTAAGTCTTAACTCCTGGCTTTCACATGGCAAACTGTTTTAACTAATAGGAGAAAAGATGACGACGAGTCTCTAGCACCGCAAAACCAGACTGCTCTAGATATGTATGTACATACAAGCACAGATGTGTGTTTACATACATACATATCTAAACTCGAATAAGCACAGTCTACCCTAGCAAAATAAAGGTGCTGAAGATGGAGGAACCAAACCAGGAGGCACACCTCAGCTATCAGGATGTCAGGCTAACAAGCTATGAACAAATGTCTACTACTGCAACACAATATGGTGCTTGCCCTGTTATGGACCCAGGCAGGTGCAGTATCAAGTTCTATACTTCAAAAGGGTCCATCCACAGCAACTGGAGGTCCTTCTCAGTTGTCCTGTGGAGACGGGAGATATGAGAATAGAGTGTCCTGCCATGCCAAACAGACGTAAAATAATACACTGGGAGTCAGGAATAATAAAATTGAGCTAGTAAACATCTTGAATGAAGAACAAATAAATGTATGTTGCTTGCAAGAAACTAATCTCAATGAAAACATAGCCTTCAAAATCAGAGGCTACCAGTGCTACCGATCTGACTGAAAAAACAAGCGAAAGGGTGGAGTACTGACCCTTGTAAAGAAAAATATCACTGCTTCCCAAATTGAAGTATATATGGAAGGGTGGGGTATCAGACCCTTAAACTTAAGACAGATAATACAGATCTACATCTGATCAATTTTTGCTGTCCAAGCTACAGGCACTAGACACTCCTAATAAGAGAAAAATTGATTTTGTGTTTGGTGATTTTAAGAGCCGCTTGCAGAACTGGGGCTATGATCACATGGACCAGAGAGGAGAGAGACTGGAAGACTGGCAGGATGAGAATAGATTCATCTTGATTAACAAGCCGTCTGACCCACATACCTTCTACTCAAGACCATGGCACACTACAACTACACTTGACCTCTTTTCATTCACCAGACCTGGAGTGGAGCATCACACACAATTGTCAGGAATCAACTTGGTGGCAGTGACCACTGTAGACAATGAGCTTGTAAGTGAAAACAGTACCCTCTTGAGATGGAACTACAAGAAAACAGCACCCTCTTGAGATGGAACTACAAGAAAACAGAACACTCTTGAGATGGAACTACAAGAAAACAGCACCCTCTTGAGATGGAACTACAAGAAAACAGCACCCTCTTGAGATGGAACTACAAGAAAGCAGCACCCTCTTGAGATGGAACTGCAAGAAAGCAGCACCCTCTTGAGATGGAACTGCAAGAAAGAAGTCTGAACAATGTACAAACATCACACCAACATACTGGTTAGAAATCTAAACACAAATAAAGACATAAATAAAGTAGTTGAAAAGTTCGGCAAATGCATACTACAGGCAACACAAGAAACAGTACCAACAGGTGCTCATAAGCAATATAAACTATACTGAAGTAGTGAACTAGTCACTGCATAATGATTTGGAAATATGTAGAAAGCCAGCAAAGACCAAACTCAGTCAAGAGTACCACAATAAATACCAGCATACAATAGCCAAATCTCAAGGGGTCAAGTTGCAGGCTAGACAGAAAAGATTACAGGAAAAACCAGTCACTGAAATTTGACCTCCTCACACAATCACAAGAGTCTTGCATCAAGTCTGGTCTGTGTTCTTATCTTTTTGAACGTTCAGATTTAAATTTTTTTTATAATGATTGGTTCATAATATGTCAATGTAAACTTTTAGAGTGTGACAACATGAATCAGTAAGCACATTCACAATGTTTGCTTTTTACTTGTTTCAATAGATATTCTAGATATAGAAAATGCAGAAGCCGAGGAAGGAAGTGATCTTGATGTGGCTGCCCCTTTATGCGACAAAAGCCACCAGCACCGTGATTTCATTGATGTTGACGACTTCACAGTAGGACCGATTTACCACCTGAGATCAGACATTACACCACGTATGTGTGGCTAAGGAACTGTGCTCCGCTGGCTTGTCAGACTGCATTAGGAATATCAAAGCCACTGGTCGTGCTTGTTTACATCCTGAGGAAGTTCATAAAACATGTATATGTGATGATGACCATTGTCCATATGTAACGTCTTTGGGCACTGGTCATGAACTTTATGGGGAAATTGGAATTATCACAAACAGGCATGTGGTCATGAATGACAGCCAGGCGGCCATGACGAAAATTGAATTCTTTTACAATAGCGATTTCCGTAGGAAAATAGTTGTGAAGGAACTTGGTGCAAAGTTGTACACAGCAAACACAAAGTTGAATTATACTCTTTTCACCTGCTATGTTCATTCCAAAGAACTAGTTAAATTGATTGCAGGTATTTGATCAGAGAAGGAACTATTCGTGGTTGGCAATACCAAGACATATCAGGGAGCGTGCTAGAAACTTTGCTATAGTGATTTCCCACCCTCATGGTGCTTCAAAGAAAATCAGCATAGGAAATGTGATTGAAAGTACAACACGGGCTAGGAGTAGTCAAGAAGCTAAAATGTGGCAGTTATGGCTAAATCTTTATAACTTTTGTGAGAAAAGAAGTCCTAAAGGAAGGATTAGATTTGACGCTTACTGGCGTCAATTTCCAGATGTGAATTTACCTCACTCTGTGACGTGGTATACTGCTCCCACATGTAAGGGCAGTTCTGGAGCTCCAGTGTACATGGGGAATACTGTTCTGGAGTATGGAGAAGAAATTAACCAAGCTCACACACACAGAGGTGTGGACAATGGCCGAGGTCTTAACAATTGTTTTACATGACTGTATATTTTTGTGTGTATATTTGTTGTGTATGGCGACAAGATGAAGCGTTACTTTTCGGAGGGACGCTATTTAGTGTTTTTCATTGGATTTTGTGTGATTTCCTTTGGATTCCCTGTGAATAGTGTTTCCCTGTGGATTATGTGATGTTATATTGTGTTCCTTTTATTGGAAGTCTTCAAAAGAAGCCACGGAAGGCTGGTGGTGGATGTAATTTTGAGGGCAGCCGACAGATATTTGTGGGTCATGGCCTCGAGTTACACGACGGCAGGCAGAGGAACTCGTCTTGAGTCAATGGCTGCGGTCTCCGACCAGTAAGGTCACTGCCATAGAGGAAAGCAACGGCAAACTACCTCTTTAAAAGTGCCTAGTATATCATGATTCGCTTAAAGACCGATCATCGCAAGAGTATCAGCCAATTAAGAGAGGTGTTAGGCAGGGATGTATGATGTCTCCAGATCTTTTTTCCCTGTACAGTGAAAATATTTTCAGAAATGTAGAGGATATAAATGGAATCAGCATTGGAGGACGAAACATCAATAACATTAGATATGCAGATGATACAGTATTAATTGCAGACAATGCGCAGAACCTGCAACAATTAGTAGATGCGGTTGTTGTACACAGTGAGCAAATGGGGTTAGAATTAAATTGTAAAAAGACTCAGGTTATGGTCGTCAGTAGGAAGGAAGAAGTGCCACAATGTAATATACAAGTAAATGGAAATATTCTTCAACAAGTGAATCGGTACAATTATCTTGGAACAGTTATAACATCTGATGGGAGATGCCTTGAAGAGATTAGAACAAGAATCGCCATGGCGAAAGTAGCCTTTAGCAAGATGAAAAACATTCTGACCAATAAAAAGATGTCAATTGAAACGAGAAAAAGAGTGTTGAGGGGATACATAGAGCCTGTTCTTTTGTATGGATGTGAAACGTGGACAATGAGCAGTCAAGATGAAAAGCATCTGATGGCTGCAGAAATGTGGTTTCTGAGGAAAATGCAAAGAATACCATGGACAGACAGAAAAACCAATGACCAAGTACTACAGGAGACAAATGAACATCATAAACTCTCATCTCATCTCATCATGTTCCTCTTGTACCTTGCGGTGTCGAGGTGAAGTATAAACTTCGTGAGAGTGCCCGGTTATGGGCTTCGTATATCGACATTCCCATGGATTCTGTTATTCCCTCCGTCCAACGTTTACGTGGTCGGCCTCTTCCTCTGTTTCCATATGGTCTGTACATCATTGCTTGTTGTGGCATGCTGTTGACTGGTAACCTACTTGCATGGCCAAACCATTTGACTTGCTGCTTTCTAATAAAATCTAGAGCAGCTTTAACCCCCACTTTAGTCCTGATTTCTTCATTTCTGATCTTATCTCTTCTTGATACGTTGAGTATTCTTCTCAGGAACCTCATTTCTGTTGTTGTGATTTTTCTTTTCTCTTTTTCTGTCATTGTCCAGGTTTGGCATTGGTAGCACAGAGTTGGTAGGAAGATTGTGTTGTAAAGTGCTTTCTTAGTAGTTATTGATACATGTTTGTTCTTTAGTATTGGTGCCATTTGTCCAATGAGTTGATTTGCCTTATTGCACCTATTTTCGATCTCGTCTTCTGATCTGCCATTTGATGATATTATACTTCCTAGGTACTTGAAGCTCTTTACTTGTTTCAAGGGATGTTCGTTTAGGTGAATTGTTGCTGTTTGTTCTTCTTTAGTTATAGTCATTACCTCTGTTTTGCTTGTGCTAATTTTCATGTTATGTTCCCTACACATTTCGTTTAGACTATTCATGTGGTCTTGTAATTCAGCTTCTGATTTTGCTATTAGTGCTTGGTCGTCCGCAAACAGGAGTTCTCTAATGGTTAGATTTGCAGATGGTTCTTCTTCTGTGTTCTCGTCATGCGGTATTCTTGCTGTCTCTGCTTGGCTGGTTTCTTTACATATGTTGTCTATATATGTTTGAACAAGAGAGGGGACAGGACACAACCTTGTCGTACTCCAGATCTTATGGTGAAGGGTTCTGAGTGTCCTCCAGTTGCTCTCACTATGCATTCACTGTTGTTGTATAAACTTCTGCATAGGTTTGTTAGATGTGTACTTACTCCATATTGTTTAAGGATTTCCCACAGCTTGTTTCTATCTACCCTATCAATTGCCTTTTCTTGGTCGACAAAGGCTAAGTAGAGTGTTTCATTGAATTCAATTGATTTTTCTATAAGTTGTCTAAGAGCAAAAATGGCGTCTGTGCATCCTTTGTTTTTCTAACTCCAAGCTGCGTTTCGCTTAGCTGGGGTTCTAAAGTAGTTCGTAATCTATTTTTAAGAATTTTGCAAAATATTTTCCCAGTATGACTCAACAGTGAAATGCCTCTGTATTGTGTGCAATCTCTTTTGCTGCCTTTGTTTTTCCAAATTGGGATAATTATGGCGTTTCCCCAGTCTCGTGGTGTCTGTTGTTCTACCCAAACATGGTTGAATAGTCTTTGTAGCCAAGCTGTTCCTACTTCTCTTGCTAGTAAAATGAAGTCATTTTACACGAAATTCTTACTTCTCTCGCTGTCTTCCTCTGCCCCTTCTTCTCTCGCTGTCTGTCATATATCCTCTACATCGTAAACTGATTAGAGAAATTAGACGTAGACAGTCAAAATTTTTTGGACATGTTATGAGAAGAAATGGATTGGAGAACTTAGTGACAACTGGCAAGATCGAGGGGAACAGACCAAGAGGAAGACCGAGAGGAAAATACCTGGATGCTTGGCCACATGGCATGGAAGAGACAGGAACACTGAGCTGATCCACGACACTGGTGATCGAGTGAAATGGCGAGTCATGACCGCCCACGCTTTCCGGCATGGCACATGATTGATTGATTGATATTTGTTGTCATTAAGTGCCTGGCCAACGGGTATCTGCGATCATGCTTCTCCATATTTCCAATCTCAGGTAGCATGTATCTGTTTGCTAACACCTTTCTGTGCCATAACAAAAGGCATCATGAATCTTCTCTTGTTGTCCTCTTCAGTCCCTTCTAATTGCAATCTCAGACAGCATGTATCAGTTTGTTTGCTCACACCTTTCTGTGCCATAACAAAAGGTTTCAATAATCTTCTCTCGTTGTCCTCCTCAGTCCCTTCTAATTCCAATCTCAGACAGCATGTATCAGTTTGTTTGCTTACACCTTTCTGTGCCATAACAAAAGACATCAAGAACCTTCTCTCACTGTCCTCCTCTGTCCCTTCTCTCGCTGTCTTCCTCTGTCCCTTCTCTCGCTGTCTTCCTCTGTCCCTTCTCTCGCTGTCTTCCTCTGTCCCTTCTCTCGCTGTCTTCCTCTGTCCCTTCTCTCGCTGTCTTCCTCTGTCCCTTCTCTCGCTGTCTTCCTCTGTCCCTTCTCTCGCTGTCTTCCTCTGTCCCTTCTCTCGCTGTCCTCCTCTGTCCCTTCTCTCGCTG
>JACEFZ010002575.1:12500-150000 GCA_014155875.1 Cepaea nemoralis
ATAACATCACCGACAAGAAATACATTCAAGTGTCACCGTCTGCAGGGAGATTTATGGCCTCCGTGTTCTCGGTGAGAAAGGTGTGATTCTTTTCGACTTATTGGAAAAGGGAAACACGGTGAATGCTGACCGTTACAATGAAACTTTAAAGAAACTTAGAGGGCCTCTTCGACTACTTTACCCATTCAAAGATCCGAGAACTGCAGTATTGTTACACGATAATGCCACGCCCAACGCCGTTGACACGATTGCAGAATTTGGCTGGACATTATTCATCATCACCATGTGCCATGCCGGTAAATCGTAGGTAGTCATGTTTTGCCATCTCACTCGATCACCTGAGTCGTGGATCAGCTCAATGTTCCTGTCTCGATCATACAACGTGACCTAGCCATCCAGGTATTTACTTCTCAGTCCTACCCTTGTTCTCTTCCCCTCGATCTTGCTAGTTGTCACCAATTTCTCAAATTTATTTATTCTTATAACGTGAACAAAATACTGAGACTGTCTACATCCAATTTCTCTAATCAGTTTATGGTTTTCATTTGTGTCTTGTAGGACTTGGTCATTGGTTTTTATGTCTGTCCATGGTTTTCTTTGCATTCTCCTCAGAAACCACATTTCCACAGCCATCAGAAGTGTTTCAACTTGTCTGCTCATTGTCCATGCTTCACATCAATACAAAACCACAGGTTCTATGTAGCACCTCAACACTCTTTTTTTTCTCGTTGCAAATGACATCTTTGTATTGGTCAGTATGTTATTCATCTTGCAAAAGGCTGCCTACGCCATGGCGATTCTTGTTCTAATCTCTTCAAGGCATCTCCCATTAGATGTTATGACTGTTCAGAGATAATTCTACCAATTCATTTGTTTAAGAATATTCCCATTTATTTTTATATTACATTGTGGTTTTCCTTCTTCTTATTGTCTTCTTATTTTTCCTTCTTCTTAATCTTCGCTGACATCACTGTGGGGACATCACTGTGGGGACACCGAGACACTTTTACATGCAGCGTACGCCACTGGGTTAGGAAAACAGAAACGCATTTGTTACCGTGCGGGGATTGGATATGTCCTTGTGAGAAGATGGACACAAACTATAACGAATAACTGAGACTATATTGAGAAATACATTTTTGAAGTACAGACTTAGGAATGTGAATTGTAACTGCTTTTTTATTCTATTTTTTTTTTTTTGCTTTTTGAATGAAAATAAAATTTACGAGGCATTACTTTTTGACCGCCCCTCGTAACTAACTAATTAAATAAGTAAATAATTAACCAACTAACTAACTAAATAACTAACTAATACTGAATTCATTCCACATTTCCCGCGTATAATCTCGCGTCTAGAACAGGCGACATTCATGTTGATGTCAGTCATGACATACATTAAATCAAAATCACTTTTAGTGATACACCAATTCCGCTTTAATCTCACTTACTTGTCGCACTAGTGTCAAGAACAGGCGACATTCATGTTAGGCACTTTAATCCCACTTACCTGCCGTACTAGCGTATAGAGCAGTGGATCCATCCATCATGTGCCATGCCGGTAAGCAGTGGGCGGTCATGTTTTGCCATCTCACTCGATCACCAGAGTCGTGGATCAGCTCCGTATTTCTGTCTCGACCATGCCACTTGGCCAAGCCATCCAGGTATTTAATTCTTGGTCTTCCCCTTGGTCTCTTCCCTTCGATCTTGCCAGTTGTCACCAAGTTCTCAAATTCATTTCTTCTCATAACATGCCCAAAATTTTGACAGCCTACATCTAATGTGTCTAATGAGTTTACGATCTTCATTTGTTTCATGAGGACTTGTTCATTGGTTATTCTGTCTGTCCATGGTATTCTTTGCATTTTCCTCAGAAACTACATTTCCACACCCATCAGATGTTTTTCAGCTTGTCTGCTCATTGTCCACGCTTCACATCCATATACACGTACAGGTTCTATGTAGCACCTCAACACTCTTTTTCTCGTTTAAATTGATATCTATTTATTGGTCAGTATGTTTTTCATCTTGCAAACGGCTACCTTCGCCATGGCAATTCTTGTTCTGATCTCTTCAATGCATCTCCCATCAGATGTTATGACTGTTCCGAGATAGCTGTACCGATTCACTTGTTTAAGAATATGCCCATTTAGTTGTATATTACATTGTGGTATTTCCTTCTTCTCAGTGACGACCATAATCTGTGTCTTCTTTCAATTCAATTCTAACCCTAGTTGTACACTGTGTGCAACAACCGCATCTACTAAATTTTGCAGGTCCTATTCATTGTCTGCAATCAAAACTGTATCATCTGCTTATCTAATGTTATTGATGTATCTTCTCCAAATGTTGATTCCTTCCATATCTTCTATATTTCTGAAAATATTTTCACTATACAGGGAAAAAGATCTGGGGAGAGTTTGCATCCCTGTCTCACACCTCTCTTAAACAGGCGATATTCATGTTAATCTCTTTAACCCCACTTACGTGTCGTATTCGGACCTAGAAACGGCGCCATTCTTGTTGGTGTCCATCAACAGATACACAGCATCCACATCACTATTAGTGATACATCTGTTCTTATCACGGTCCATTAAAGCATATAGCGGGGGTTCGTGGCCTGGTAAAATGAACATTAATAATTCAGTTTTAATTTATTTATTCAGTGATAAATGTAAAATAAAAGTTAATATACATAGACAATCATTAAAACAAGCTAGCGAGTTCAAGTATCAGGACAGTGGATGAAAGAAATAGAAAGGAAAATACAGAAAGAAAACAAGATAAACTGTCAAATAACACTTATCACAAAGCACCCAAATAACAATAGTCTTAAAAAACAGAAGCTGATACATGTTTTACTGCATTGCACCTCAGATGGCGAGGGATATTGGTAATAAAGAAAGATAACGCACACGCAACAACAACAACAATCAGTCAAGTGTCACTAGAGGTAGTAGCACAAGTAATGACTACGTTTGAGTTCAAAGCCTGCAAACGGGAATAAAAGTTAATCATTATTCATTCCAACGCTGCGGTACCAATGTCAAACCTGAGGTGAGATGGAACAAGTTCAACCAGCAGCCGAAAGCTTTCTATGTGACACCATGGGGATGCAAGACGTTAGGACGACTCATAAAGAGTTTGTTAGATGGAGTAAAAGAGACACTGAAGTTCATTAGTGATTCTAATGCTCATAAATGTCATGATATCAAACTGTCTAGCACCTTCTCCCTGCCTATTCTCCCCTCAAACTGTCCTGTGGTCACGAGGTGCTCCAGATTTCCCTTTCTCATGGCATGCCTGTAGAATGTGGACTGTCTTCTTCTGGTGCGTGTAGCCAGTTGTCATTGTGAGGTAATTGCTTTCTTCCGGTGCGTCTATCCAGTTACCTTTGTGAGTTAACTGCTTTCTTCTGGTGAAGTTAGCCAGATGTCTTTGTGAGTTAACTGCTTTCTTCTGGTGCGTGTAGCCAGTTTCTTTGTGAGTTAATGTCTTTCAATATATCTTCATTACTCTACTTTCCACAAGGATAAGATGCTCTAGTGATTATAAATTAAGTAGGCCGATGTTGAAGTATCTTAATAATTTTCTTCATACGTCAATCGTTGCAGCTGTGTGCAACATTTCTCAATTCTCGTTTATGGAGTTTTCATTATTGTTCTATAAAACCAGATCTCTGAATATGTTGTTATGCATCTGGGTATGTATGTGTGTTGGTATGTATGCATATAGGTGTGTGTGTGTGTGTGTGTGTGTGTGTGTGTGTGTGTGTGTTTGTGTGAGTACATGTACGGGTGTGAATCTGAGTGGTTGGATTGGTTGCGTAATGTGTGTGTGGGTGTGTCCTTGTAGCTTATAGGTATGTATATAAAAGGTGGCTCATGTAAGAAAAAAAACAAAGACAAGACCAAAAATAAAGGACAACAGCTAGTATGCTAAAGATAGTACTAAACATCTGTTGTCGCACTGGCTATTAACAACACGCAATAAACGATGTGCTATGCAAATTAACACTAAACATTGCACACGTAAAAAATATGTAAATAACTTATAAAATGGCACCTGCAAGTGGAGGAGCTACAGTTGGAGCCTGTTCCTGGGTTTCTGCAAGAGTGAGACAATCGTCGCCATCTTTATTCAATTTCTGGGGTGAAAAGATGAAAGTATCTTTTTTAAAAAAAGATCGTTCTTTGCTTGTGGATTATTATCTCTTGTGACCCTAAAAAACATAAACCAGCATAACATTTTCTAGTTCCTCTCCGATATAAAGTGGAATATACTAGTAACATCCACTATAAAACAGTGATGGGAGTGGGGAGTAACTCATGATGTGTGCTGAAATGTTTTGATTGAGTTGTGTTGAGTCTAGAACCGACATTACATATTCGGGGAATAACCATACGTGCTCCGTCCTCATCTTCAACAGCCAGCGAAGAGCCCAATACTACTTGTGCAGCTTCCATCCGATTATGTGTCTGACTGGCCTGACGAAGGAGTACTGAGTGTCGGCCAGTTCCACTGGTCACTGCCTTTCTCTATATGATGATTTGTTGTTCTGTCACACTATACACTTCCTTCCAAAGGTCCTTGGCCATATCTGCCTTATTATGCACCAATACCCCATCCAGCAGTGCAGACACAGCCAATCTGTCCATTTGCTTGTTTCCCAACACACCTGCATGTCCTGGGTAAATGGTCCAAAAGATGCTCCCTACTGTTGATTTTGTTAATTGAACCTGCACGGATCATGCCTGACTTTGCCTTTCTCAGCATGTTCTGGGATTCTATTACAATGACGGCATGTGTGTGCTGTTTGTCCTCCTGCCAGCGAAATGCCACTGTAACAGCCTGCATCTCCATTCTCAGAATAAATGTCGTAGTGGACATTACCCAAATCACACTTACGGAAAATCAACACCTGCGAGATGAGATGTTTGAAGAGAAATACCAAATTAACTTGCAGATCTGAAAATTGATGGGAAAGACCGTAGACTCATACAAAACATATATTTGGAAACAACAAGCTGCCATAAAAATTGATAATGAAGTAGGTCAATATCAGGTTATTAAGAGAGATGTGAGACAGGGATGTGCATTGTCTCCAGATTGTTTTCCCTGTGCAGTGAATGTATTTTCAGAAATGTTGACGATATGAAAAGAATCATAATGGGGGGGGGGGGGGGGGGGGGGGGGGGGGGGGGGGGGGGGCTAATAATCTCAATAATATTAGATATGCGGTTGATACAGTATTGATTGCAGACTATAAGCTGGATCTGCAACATTTAGTAGTTGCGGTTGTTGCACACAGTGAAGAACTAGGGTTAGAATTTAATTGTAAGAAGACACAGGTTATGGTTGTCACTAAGAAGAAGGAAATAACTCAGTGCAATATACAAATAAATGAGAATGTTCTTAAACAATTGATTCGGTACAATTGTCTCGGAACAGTCATAATATCTGACGGGAGATGCCTTAAAGAGATTAGAACACGAATTGCCATTAGGAAGGTAGAATTTTGCAAGATAATAGACATACTGGCCAATAAAAAGATATCAACTGAAACGAGAAAGCGAGTGCTCAAGTACTATATAGAACTAGTACTTCTGTATAGTTGTGAAGCGTGGACAATGAGCAGATAAGCCGAAAAACATCTGATGTCTGTGGAAATGTTGTTTCTGAGGAAAATGCAAATAATACCATGGACAGACAGAAACACCAATGAACAAGTAAGATGGAAGGGAAGAGAAAAAGCGGAAGACCGAGAAGTAAATACCTGGATGGCTTGGCCACGGGGCATGGTCGAGACAGAAACACGGAGCTGATCCACGACTATGGTGATCGAATGAGATGGCAAAACATAACCGCCCATGCTTATCGGCATGGCACATGATGGATGCTCTTTACAGGACGTTGCGATCAACCCCAGGTTGATTTTCTAAGCAACTGTATTGTCAGTAGTTTGTCATTTTTTTTTCTGAACCAGAAGTCACCATCTAAGTCCAACTTAAAGCCAGTTTAGGGGTTGAACCGCCTACCTCGCTATACGCACCTTATAATTAAGATCCAGCGCTCTGATACTTCCGACCAGGTCAGAACAAGTAGCCACACGAAAAACAGACACACCACACCAACGACAGAGATCCGGGTAATGAAATGTTATGTGTGGCCTGTTCTTGGGAGAGGATGCGAACCCTGGACAATGGGTAATGGCAATAGAAACTGGGGGAAGTGGAGATGTGGGTCTTAGAATAAGTTTGAAAAAAATATCGTGTTCACAGAAGAAAACAAACAGATAGATAATGACAGATGCATGCGTGACAATATCATTCGTTAAAGGTGTGTGGACACGACACATGACGCGACATATGACATGACACATGACACGATACATGGCACGACACATGACATGATAAATGACATGATACATGACACGGCACGTGACACGACACAGGCAGGACACATGTCACAAATGGGAAACATTAAAACAAGAGGAGGTGAAGTAGAGACATGAGCTTGATGTATGGATGTGGAAGGGGAGAGATCGAAGTAGAGAAATGAGCTTGATGCGTGGACGTGGAAGGGGAGAGAAGTTGAGCAGAGAAATGAGCTAGATGCATGGACGTGGGACGGGAGAGAGGTGGAGTAGAGAAATGAGTTTGATATATGAAAGTGGAATGAAGGGTAAAGAGGTGGCTAAAGGCTATAAAAGATGTCTGTGGAAAGCTGAAACAGCCGGGCAGTGAATAAACACATAAATACTCGTACGATTAACTTCTTCAAAGTATCATACTACAGGGTGGAGTGGAGAGTCATTATCGCCATTATCTGGGTAACAGCATATACTTTCGGAAGAAGAAGAAGAAGAAGAAGAAGAAGAACAAGAAGAACAAGAAGAACAAGAACAAGAACAAGAACCAGACATGTACATTGTGAGAAACCATTCAGAATTTGGGTATCTAGATATCCAAGTAAACGTGCTATTTACATTATACAGATCATCCGCTTCAGTTCGCTGAACTTGGCCGTCCTTGCCTGCGTCGAGCGCGTCAAAAAACAAGGGCATGATTTCAGATTCGCATTGGGCCAATGCTGTGGCAGGCAGAAGGACGAGGCAAACGTACAGAAACATGGCTGCCAGGAGCTTCAAAGTTCACCTGGAAGTGTTCACAATTATGGAATCAATTATTGAAATTATATTTCTACAACTACAGTGTGAATTCTTCTTTTTATTCTTGTTCTTCTTCTCTATCTATTTCTTCCTCCTCAGTCTCTTCCTGTTTCTTCTTATGCTTCTTCCTTTTCGTCTTCTTCTTTGTCTTCTCCCACCCTCTCGTTCTCCTTTGCCCTTGCTCCCCATCCTCTTCTCCCTCCTACGCCTCCTTTTCCTATTTATTCTTCTTCTTCTTTACCTTTTCCGAGGGGAGTGCCTTCAGGCCAAGTTATGCCCCTCATAGATCCGTGCGTCTGACCTCGGCTTCACGTGTGTAAAGTTTGCCGCCTTTGACAGATTCCATCCAAGGAATACTATATATAAAAAAGTCGCTTAAAAGTCGACCGGGTCGACTTCATTGCACCGGGTTTTATCCGCAGCTTTTAGCGACGACCTACAGGATGGGTCGGTGAAACATTTCACTCGTAAACAGAAGGACGCTGCCCGGAATCGAACCCACAACCTTCGGCTCACGAGTCAAACGTCAAACGGCTTGACCACTTCGCCACAGAGCCTCCCAATATATATATATATCCGAATACTATATATATCACAACACATTGTATTTGAGCATCACTCAGCTGCTTGATGTGACCACACAGTACTCCATCAGGTCCTTGGGCCTTGTTCTTGCTACGACGTCATGCAGCCCTTGAATCTTACTCGGATACCAGGACTTCACACAGATAACCTTTTACAGTACTCTGATAAAGACGGTTTCCATTGTTTCATTGCGCATTTAGTGCGCCTTTATCAGATGGAGTTGATGTGAGTTGAGTTGGGCTGTGAGCTGACATCACAGCACCCGGGACTCTTTCCCATTTGTGCTCCCTATTCATCTTCAGTAGCCAGCGATGAGTCTGATTATGTATGTGTCCGTCTGGCATTTCCCCGAAATTCTCAGTGTGGGCTAGATCCTTTGGTTATTCCCTGCTGCCCCATTCTTTCTAGGCTATGGTGATGTATCTGTTCTGCCACACTATACACATGGTCTAAATGGCCATGACTACATCTGCCTCATCATGTACCAGTACAATGTCCAACGGCGTAGACTCAGCCAATTTGTCCGCCTGCTTGTTACCCAACACACCATTATACCATGTGGTGAATATACAACAGATGCTCCCTAACTATTCATCAGTTTATAATTGGGATTGTGGCAAGCGAGCAGCATGTAGTCAACGATGCAATTGGGAAGAAAACATCAAGAGATAGACGAACAGCAGTCTGACAGAATTTACAATCAAGGTTAAATACAGACAGTGTTGGAGATACATTGCAGATCATTGTGGCGATAACAACAATGGTGTTTTAAGTCAGTTACTGGTCCCGAGTGTATTTCTGTTGCTGATATTTCTTTCATTAGGACGTGTCTCTCTCGGTTCGGGTGATAATCATGAACGGGACTAGTCCTCAGGACGGCTCATTTCCTGCTGGTGGTTGTGCTATTCTAGTTTGCTAGATTACTGTTTTCCCTCTGTCTCCATTGTTTGACAAACCTTTGTTTTTCTTGTTCACAGTAAATATGTTGTAGTTCTGTGTATGCATTGTTTGACAAACCTACGTTTTTCTTGTTCACAGTAAATATGTTGTAGTTCTGTGTATGCATTGTTTGACAAACCTACGTTTTTCTTGTTCACAGTAAATATGTTGTAGTTCTGTGTATGCATTGTTTGACAAACCTTTGTTTTTCTTGTTCACAGTAAATATGTTGTAGTTCTGTGTATGCATTGTTTGACAAACCTTTGTTTTTCTTGTTCACAGTAAATATGTTGTAGTTCTGTGTATGCATTGTTTGACAAACCTTTGTTTTTCTTGTTCACAGTAAATATGTTGTAGTTCTGTGTATGCATTGTTTGACAAACCTACGTTTTTCTTGTTCACAGTAAATATGTTGTAGTTCTGTGTATGCATTGTTTGACAAACCTTTGTTTTTCTTGTTCACAGTAAATATGTTGTAGTTCTGTGTATGCATTGTTTGACAAACCTACGTTTTTCTTGTTCACAGTAAATATGTTGTAGTTCTGTGTATGCATTGTTTGACAAACCTACGTTTTTCTTGTTCACAGTAATATATGTTGTAGTTCTGTGTATGCATTGTTTGACAAACCTTTGTTTTTCTTGTTCACAGTAAATATGTTGTAGTTCTGTGTATGCATTGTTTGACAAACCTACGTTTTTCTTGTTCACTGTCTACATGTAGTAGTTATGATGATGTCATTCCTTCATTTTTGAATTGAAATGATCTTGCTAGATCCACTCGTTCTTCAGAAATTGATGGCAGTCGAATCAGCAGTGGCTTCTCTTGCTTGGCTCATAACACCATGTATGTACAGACTGATTCTTCTCATTTGAATGCAATCCTTCCTAGCCTCCGTCTATACAACATTTTGATAAATGGGATTTTATTATTATCTTCATCAAATGTCTTGTCGAATGACGAGGACGATCATGTTTCTCCACATCTTGTGGTCTCCAACAACATATATCAGTTCCTGTGCTGACTCCCTTCCGTGCCATGACACAAGACTGTCAGGAATATTCTCTCACTGTGTTCCTCTAACTCTCATGTCGCAAATTGTGTAATTGTCACAACATGTTCTTGTTTTTTTTTTTTTATTATTATCATTCCAATAATGAGGCTAAATATAATGACTGCCTCTTTCTTATGTTTGTGATAAGTTGGTTTTGCGGCGTTGCTTTCCTCAGAATATCCAGACAGCCCATTTTGGCTGTTCAATGGATTCTTTGCATTCTTCTATAAAACCACATCTCCGTTTCCTCCGAGGATTTTGTCGCTTGTTTATTAATTGTCCAGAATTCGCAGCCATATGTTAGAACTAGTCCTATGTAACATGTGAGAATTCTTGTCTAAATTCCAATGACAAGGATTTATTGCATACACTGTTGCGTATGTTAATATTACCCCTTATTTCTGCTGGTATATTTATTAGTTGGAAAGAGGCTATCCTTAGCTTAAAGCTAATTCACACAACGAACAATAGGAACCCCTGAGAGAACGAACCTCTATATGTAGTACCGTGCTCAAGCATTGCGACACATCAGCATTAGTCGTCACTCTACTTATAGCAATGCTCTCAGTGTGATATTCATTGACACTGTCGTTAATGAGACACACTTTACGTCTTGCTGGTCTTCAAATGGAAACCTTAAAAGTGTGACATAAATTACAAAACCATGTCATTGTCTTTTAACATGTCAATATTGTTGTTAAGGATGTCAAGGGTGTTTAGCACGTGACATCACAGTGCAGACGAACACGATGACTACATACGGACAGTTTACAGATGACCGCACCACTTTTGACATGCACTAAAGAGGAGCAGCGTTCTGTTATCCGTTTGTTTATGAGTGACCTCCACTGTAGACCTAGCCCCAAGTTATTTCCGCCTGTTTGGACAACTCAAAGAGTCATTGAGAGGAAAGAATTTTTTATCCGATGAAGAGTTATATCAGGTGGTGCATGAGTGGTTACACACGCGATCAAGAAATTTTGTTTTCTACATGAATCCAAGCACTTTATCGGAGCTGGAGGACTTGCATTGAACGCAGTGGTGACTACATCGACAAATAATACATTTGTTCTTTACTTTTTCAGAAAATATTCACCAAACAAAAACCCACATATTTAAGGTTTTCATTTGTAAGTCACCTCGTATATTCCACATCAACACGGTCCGTTACATTATGTTGCTTTACTTATTTAAGTGGGTGACAGATCTGGCTAGCTAACCATGTCTGGGGTCTAGAACAAACAACGGGCAATAGGAACCTGTGAGAGAACTTAAATATATGTGGGTTCTAGAACACACAACGGACAATATGAACCTGTGAGAGAACGCATATCTGTCTGGGGTCTAGACAAAAAACGAAACAATAGGAACCTGTGAGAGAACATACATATATCAGGGGTCTAGACAAACAACGGACTATACGAACCTGTTAGAGAACTCACCTATGTCTGTAATACAGCACTCAATGATCAGTGTCACGTCTGCACTCTACTTATAGCAATGTCCGCCTACTTTCTATCTCTATCACCAATTTTAATGAGATATTTATCATGTGATATTGTGAGCTCGTCTTCTACTTAGCCATTATCTTGAATGCATGCAATTTTTGATTGTAATGTTAATCTTAACATGGGATCTTTTTCATCTTCAGCGTGGAATCAGCGGGTTGCAGAAATACATAATTAGAAACGCATTCTCTTATGTATACAATGTTTACTAATACATATTGGACTGGGTTGATAACAATGATTTCTGGGTTCTGTCTGGGATAGTCAGAAAGATAATAACTTGCGGTTTGGTAACTTAATAGACCTAGGAAGATAGTATGAGAAACAAATTCACTGGTTATGATTGGCACGTATGATACAAATTATTGAATAATATAGAGCAGTGGTTCTCAACCTTTTTTGGCCAGTGCCTCCCCCCCTTTCACTTTATTTTCAGAACGTCATTCCCCCCACCCCCCTTTCATATTTCCTACCTAAAAAATCCCCCCCCCCCCTACACAGTATACGTAATAATCGAAGCTAAAATTAATAGCACATATAAAACAAGCCTAGACGTCCACATAAAACGTGATTTGTGGGTCTACTTACTTTATAAAACTGAATTTTAGAAGGGTGAGACATACAGAACCGTAAAGTATGAAGGAAAAAAACAATATCAAGCAATCGGTTCTTGTATTAACGCGATCTTGAAATAATCTTAATTCCTCCCCCCCCCCCCCCCCCCCCCTGGAAACCGTAAAATTCCCCCCTAGGGGGGAATTCCCCACCAGTTGAGATCCACTGATATAGAGGATAACATCCCGAAGACCAACTCTCTAGCAAATTAGATTGTTTAATCTTTAATATACATTTTAACCGCAGAAAACACAATAGGAACAAAGCATGGATGACAGAAGAAAGTGGCAGCAAAACGACAGAAAGAATGAAAACAACAACCCAGAAAACACAGCTGTAGATATGGAACTACCGGCTGTTTATAAACAGCTACAACACCAGTTGACATAAAACTGCTGGCTATTTGTAAAATGCCAGTCTCCCTGGCTAAGGTGTTAACGTGTTTCTCCGTAATCTCGCATATCGACGTAGGGTAGGTATCGCAACTGCGCGAGATTCGGTAGCGGATCGCGTCGCATTGGTTACTTACGGGGGTATGTGATCCGGTCGCTCAGAAAGCAGTGGCAAACTACTGAGCATAATCTTGCCAAGAAATCAACAACAGCGGTAAAATGCTGGTGTTGACAGCGATGTCCTGTAAATAGGATATGCGGGGGAAAACATTTGTAAACAACTACAACATTCAGTGAATTGAACATGAAACGTCAGAAGTTAGACAAAACATATTTACTTATCATCATCATGTGACAGGAGGATATACGCAGGTGGTCTTGGTTCGCCATCATAAACGATCATTAGAGTTTTGGATAAGGTCTGTGTCCTAGTTCGGTGTATGCCCTGTGGACAAGCCATCTAGGCAGTTATCTCTTGGTCTTCCTCTTGCTCAGTCTCCACCAAGTTTGCCTGTAGTCACAACATTTTTGCTGCAGCGTTCTTTTTCTCTTCAATCCTGAAGCAGTTACCTGATGCTAGAGCCATCACACTTAGTCATCCTGAAGCAGTTACCTCATGCTAGAGCCATCACATTTAGTCATCCTGAAGCAGTTACCTCATGCTAGAGCCATCACATTTAGTCATCCTGAAGCAGGTACCTGATGCTAGAGCCATCACACTTAGTCATCCTGAAGCAGGTACCTGATGCTAGAGCCATCACACTTAGTCATCCTGAAGCAGTTACCTCATGCTAGAGCCGTCACATTTAGTCATCCTGAAGCAGTTACCTCATGCTAGAGCCATCACATTTAGTCATCCTGAAGCAGTTACCTAATGCTAGAGCCATCACATTTAGTCATCCTGAAGCAGTTACCTCATGCTAGAGCCATCACATTTAGCAATCCTGTAGCATGTACCGGATGTGGGTCTGTGAAGTGCTAGAACAAGTACATTTTGTCATCCTGAAGCAGTTACCTCATGCTAGAGCCATCACATTTAGTCATCCTGAAGCAGTTACCTAATGCTAGAGCCATCACATTTAGTCATCCTGAAGCAGTTACCTCATGCTAGAGCCATCACATTTAGCAATCCTGTAGCATGTACCGGATGTGGGTCTGTGAAGTGCTAGAACAAGTACATTTTGTCATCCTGAATGCACGGAAAATTAGTGACCTTTCTGTCGCTCTGCCATCGGACAACGAGGTGTTGACTTCATCCTCTTGTTCTTCTTTAACCGTTCCATAGGAGCCTCTGTGAACACTACTCCTCACCGTTTATTCAATAGGTTTAAGAAAAGTCTAATGTCTTTCTCACCAGACACGAGATGTCACTGTGGCTGGTCATACAACATTTTGGGCGCATCTTGTTTCTGTGGCTGGTGTCAGACAACGCTTTGGTCACATCTTGTTTCTGTAACTGGTCAGACAACGCTTTGACCACATCTTGATTCAGTGGCTGGTCAGACAACGCTGTTTCCACATCTTGTTTCTGTGGCTGGTGTCAGACAACGCTTTGGTCACATCTTGTTTCTGTAACTGGTCAGACAACGCTTTGACCACATCTTGATTCAGTGGCTGGTCAGACAACGCTGTTTCCACATCTTGTTTCTGTGGCTGGTGTCAGACAACGCTTTGGTCACATCTTGTTTCTGTGACTGGTCAGACAACGCTTTGGTCACATCTTGTTTCTGTGAATGGTCAGACAACGCTTTGGTCACATCTTGTTTCTGTGGCTGGTGTCAGACAACGCTTTGGTCACAACTTGTTTCTGTGACTGGGAGGCTGGTCTCAGACAACGATTTGGCCACATCCTGTTTCTGAGGCTAGTCAGACAACGCTGTTTCCACATCTTGTTTCTGTGGCTCGGAGGCTGGTGTAAGACAAGGCTTTGGCGACATCTTGTTTTTGTGGCTGGCAGTCTAGTGTCAGACAACGCTTTGGCCACATCTTAAGTCTGTGGCTGGTCAGACAAGGCGTTGGCCACATCTGGTTTCTGTGGCTCATCAGACAACGTTGTGGATACATCTTGTTTCTGTGGCTGGTCAGACAACGGGTTGGCCACTTCTTGCTTCTGTGGCTGGTCATACAAGGGTTTGGCAACATCTGATTTCTGTGGCTTATAAGCTGGTGTTCTCCTCACGCTTACAAGATACCAAGTCCGACCAGAGCATATTACAGATATAGGTCAGGGCATTTCTATAAGAACTGTTGCTATATAATATCAGACTTTGTCCTGACCTCTTGGATAGTGAGATCTGATACCTAGAAGCGTGGGATATGGGCTAAAATACCCCCCCCCCCTTTTTTTTTTCTCCCTCCCTCCCATGTACAAAATGTATATTTTAAAATTCCAATGATAGCTGGAAATCTGACAGAGCAGGCGGGTAAGGACACTCACAAAAACACTGAAGCAAATTTGAACATGGTTCTGGAACTTGTTGTCTTCAAACTGACGGTAATGCCTGCAAACAGATTCCATCAAGAAACTTCGTTAAGTACAGAAAACTTCATAGCCTCTTCACCGGGATCCCCAAAGGCAGAGTTTTCGTCTTCTCTTCTGGTGACGGCAATGAAATCTATGCTTTCATGCCAGTCCTTCATCATCTCAAAATCAATAGTTGGAAAGAATTGTCCGGTCAGAGAGTTTAGTTATCAGTTATCAGTTGGGGTATCTTCATTGCACTCCAGACAGGTCCATAGTGCTACAGATCATTCTCCGCAGCATATGCATCAGCATCCGGTGGCTAATAGTGCCAGTTCTGTGTTGGTTGACGAGGCACCTCGTTTTCCCGATGTATCTCTCGCGTCTGGCCGTGCCAATTCTTACTCCCGAGTCTTTCATCCTGGACAGCGATGTGGATTCACTGACGTCAAAGTCCTCTGTTCTCGACATATCTTTAAGGACGTTAATAACGTTGGCACGATCCATGGGCAGGCCATCTACAGGGGGTGCAGAGCCAACATGTTTATCAGCTCGTTGTGGGGTGGTAAATATAATAAATTAGAATAAGGACAAGTTTCGCTAGGGGTATTCAGTATGAATGGGGTCTAAATCCCAAACACGCCCTCTATAGGAAATAATATATTGGCTCGTAAAACCCCCAAGCATTGAACAAGGCAGAAAAGGGTGCAAGTTCAACACTAACATAGAAGAAATGTTTCCCTATAGAAGGCTGGGAGATCCGGGAAGTTCTACCACAGACACCCGAGTACAAATCACTCTACCCAGAAGGTGTGTCTATGTGTAAGTGCCCCGCCCCACATTTAATCTCCCACATATATATAAACAATGACAAGTATCCACTGTCATGCACATCCACAGTATTATACAACAGAGGGACAACAACCAATGTTAGACGCAACAACTGGATTACATGACAGAGGAAAACAGCCATTGTTAGACAAAAACAGTACAATAACTCACTGTATCACATAACAGTAACAATAACTGGACTATAAACATCAATTTTGGAACAACAGGTTAACAATGAAGTAACTGCAAGGCTTGGTTAAACCAAACAAACAAACAATTGTATTGTGGAAAACATTTGGGTTCTGGACAAACCCTGTTGGTTACAATATGGTCACATGCATGAAAAAATTATCATATTTCAGGCAATGCACACAAAGTATACAGCCATAACAGAAGTCCCCAAAAATCCCCCAAAAAAGTTCCCATCAAATACCTGTGTCAAACACAAAACAAAGTAAATAATCCATACAAAGAACTAGATAAAGAAAATCTATCTAATCTGTCTCTAGAAATATCCTAGGGGTCTGATGATGACTCCCTCTCCTTCAATATCCACTAGAAAAGTCTGGCCATAATCACACTCTCTATAATCCAAGGAAAACAGCTGCTTTGCATATATCCACCTATTCAGAAAATTGGGGATTGCACACACACACACACAGAGCTTCCACTTCTGGATCATATATCCATCGCGAAAAACATGTAGGAGTAATCCATATGAATCCATTGTGGATATACTGTAATCTCTCAAGTCACAGCTGCTAAGTAACTAGACGAGGAGCATTCCAGATGTGATATAACCGACAGATATGAGTCGGAAACGTTCTGGCGTGGCGTGACACACAGGAGTCCATGTGATTGATTCGATCAGGATCAGGCACAAACACTTTCAGCATATCTTTGGATGAGGAGTGACATCACATAATCCATTAGCATTTCCTGACAGAACTAACTTGAATTGGGCCTGAATATTTCAGCCCTTTTCTTGGTTAAGATGTAGGTTATTCTTTCTTCAGCTGAATATACGACTTGATTGACCGGGAGTTGGTATAGTGCTTGATTGTCCATGTCTGGGATATGATGGATGAGAAGATTCAAAGGAAGCTGGGAGTTCACAAAATCAGTTGGTAAATCCATACTGGTAAATGATGGTGAATTCCAGACTTATCCATGAGCCTCTGGAATATGACAGTTGAACGTGGAATCAGGCGGTGACTTTTAGAAGAGGGTATACGCTGAAAACCATCTAGGCCAGGCATGCCTCATGTCTTTGCAGACATTGAAAAGATTAACACCATCTGTAAGTTCCCAGAGGTAGGGAATCCACTTCAGCATATTCAAAATCCAGTAATTATCCAGGCATTGACGTTCAGGGTGTGTAGCAGTAACCCGCACTCTTTGTAGAATATTAGAGGAGGCTGATATCCCAGTTTCCTGCCTCTAAATCCAAACAAGTTGACCATAACTTCAGTTCCAAGCATGGTGACTAGGCCAATACTCCACCGCCATCTCTAGCGCTGTATAGTGAAGAAGAACAGGGTCGATATAGATTAGTAATAACCCAAACATTGATAAGTGTATCATAATTAAAAATACATTCTGATAACAATATATCATAATAAAAATAGAGGAAACAAAAAGGGAAGAAGAAAGAAAGGTGACAATAGTTGCCTAGCACTTGTCGCCTACTGTAGAGTTTTGACCCACTCCAAAAGTGAGTAAGATATCTACTCAATAGGTGCATCTCTTCTCGACTGATACTGGAGCTTCCTGGGAGGTTTTCTTCACCTCCTAAATATGCAAACATCTTTTGATAGTACCGCTGTCACATCATGGAAAAAGTTCCTGAGACAATGTCCTCATGTACACAATTCATAAATCTCCTTTCCATAGTTACAAACAGCATTATGTGACTACCACTGACAAATGGCAAAAAAGCTAGCTACCATATCAGTCATCTCCTCTTGCCTCATCCTCACCATTACTATCATCATGTGTTTGTCCCCCACTGGGGTGAAGTTAAAAGATCTACTCCAGCAGTAACATCATGAATAGAATATACATATAATATATATGATGAATAACAGAAAAACTTGTTAGACTTTTACTAAACATGGTATGAACTCTCTAGTGGGTATTACCCAACATCTCAAAGTAAAAACACAAGAGCATGGTGTCATTTCCCACTCCCTTGAGATTATATATAGATATATCATACCAAATGACAATCTTATAACAGCATTTATTACAGCATTAAGCAGTAACAATCATGAGCATAAAAGGTAAAATACTCATAAAAGAGAAATCATGGGAATCTTTTCCCATACACTTGAGATTATGTATATCATACCACATGAAAATCCCATAACATCATTTATGAAAAAGGACTACAAGACAATCCCACCTCTGTATATTTACAACAATGTAAACAACAGATTAACTCCTAAGTGCATGAAAAAGTCAATCGAGAATATATCTCTCTCTCTATCTAACAACCTATTAAAGTTGTACACAAATGTGAGATAGTAATATTTCTCTATCATAAGAGCAGAAATACAAAATAATGCACTCAGGAAAAAAAACACTTTATAACACAGAGACCAGTTGTGAAAAATAAGCATATAGGAATAAAGTAAGTTCACAAAATCATCTCAGAAGAATGACTCATAGCAAGATTATATTGTAAGCTTTATGAAGGCTGACTGGACAAAATGGCGATGTCCAGGCTGCGTGACGTAAACCAACCTTTCAATGAAAGCGATTCTCCTAATTTTCACACACACAACTTCAATCATGATATTAGTTGCATCAAAGCATTTATCCTAATACATAACATGATATGTTGTATATAATATAATGCTCACCTAAAACGCAGAGAATAAGTGGGCTTTAAATTAACCCATTAACAATGGGTCACCCGCTAACGTTGGAGAAACATGGCGATTGACCAGACCGCTTTGTCTACCAAGCCTTTGTCTCGATTAAGCCTGTGTTTCCGGGGCGCGGCCAATCAATTGCCTTAATTCAAACGAAATTTCGTTTCGTTAATTCTCCCGTCCTAAGTTTTAATAGCGCGTGAAGCCGTCTGCTGGAAAAGACTGAGGGATGATGACATACATGTCACACTCGTTCATTTCCCTCGACTCCCGCATGTCCCGGGACGAAGATGAAGGTGACTTTACGGACAACAGACTTCCGCAACGACTCAGTCCACTGTCTACGTACATATCCAGCTTCGACCTTCTGAATCATGCTCATTGAATCACTTAGTACACACACATTGGTATAATGCTGTGATTCCAGCCATATGAAAGCCTGTGTAACTGCCATCACCTCCATCGTCATGCTGCTCGTGGTTACAGAGTGGGCACCACTGGATTCTTGAACAGTTCGGCCCTCTGAACGGGCTGTAAATGCACACGCACATCTCTGCTGCTTTACAACAGATTAATCTGTATAGACGAGCACTTCGGGGCTATCTGAGTGTTCATAGATGAGCGCGTTGACCTCTGCATTGACAGCGGCAGGGTTCTGCTCTCTGCACCGTCTGTCGAGTGTGATAATGCAGGAGAAAGTGCACTTTAAAGCTGAGGGCACCGGCACCCATTCCTTGCCGGGGTTGATACTGGTAAGACTGCAGACCTGTCTGACGACATCTTCCGCCCGACCCATCCATGATTTGCCTCTCTTTAGCCTGTAACCCTCTTCACTGAATAAAGCGTCATGCAGAGGGTGCTGCTCATCTGCACTTATTTTTAAGTATGCATGAGATCTCCAGATCTTGATCCTGTGTTCCATTGTCGGGAAGTCAAGGAGGTATCTCATTGCTACACAGCTGATGTCTCTCGTGCAGCCCAAAATGATACGCATGGCTTCGTTTTGTACCTTTTCAAGTCTTCCAATCAGTGTAGGGCTGACAGTGAGGATGGCCAAGGCATACTCGATGGGTGAAAGCAC
Source organism: Cepaea nemoralis (assembly GCA_014155875.1). Taxonomy (NCBI): domain Eukaryota; kingdom Metazoa; phylum Mollusca; class Gastropoda; order Stylommatophora; family Helicidae; genus Cepaea; species Cepaea nemoralis. Next base: position 32,009 of record JACEFZ010002575.1, read on the forward strand.
CAGTCCTTGGAACAGATGTATTAGCAGTCTTTGCTCGATATTGGCAGTCGCCATCACTCTCATTGCTAACAAACCTTTTCGAGCTTTCGTTATGACATAATAAACATGATCACTGAAAGACAGGCTACGATCAAGCCTCGCGCCAAGATATGTCATTGACTGGGTTCTACTCAAAATGCTCCCATCCATTCTTACTGCAGGCAGGTCTGTGTTCACAATATGGTTGTTTAGGGAGAACCATGTAACCCGTGTCTTTGCAGTAGTGACAAGGACATCGGCATCAGCACACCATGAGGAAATTCGATCTAGTTCGCTCTGCATATCAATGGGTCTGTCTCGACCCTGTCGATACACGAGAGTCCTACTCCTCCCGTCCAAATGTTGTTCATTGATCGGCACCGTATACACGTTGAATAGTACTGGTAACAGTGGTGAACCATGCTGGCAATCCTGGACATACCGTTATCGGCTCAGAAGACCAACTCCCGCATCTTAGCACCACCTTCCTTTGGAGCAGAACTGCAGCTATCCATCGTACAAGGTGAGGGTGCACTTTCAGTCTGAGGAGGGCTTGCATCAAGTGTTCGAATGATACTCTATTGTATGCGTCCTCTAAGTCTATGGCGGCCGCACACGTCTCTTCTCTGACCTGAAATCCTTCGTAAACATCTTGAGCAAAGACCGCCGCATTCAGCCTTGACTCTTTGTTATGTCTGTATCCTCCACGTGTGGGCGGGAAGCAGCCTGAGTTGTTCCAAGTCACAAGCAAGTCTGTGTGCTACAATTTTCTCGAGTAGCTTGCCAACAGTGTTCTGCACCGTAATGATTCTGTAGCCGCTTATCTGGGAATGGTCTTTGTTCGGATTTGGCAGCGTCAGTAAGTAGCTTGTAGCCATTCCTCTTTGATCTGACCCCTCTGGATACTGGTGTTGAATTCTCTGGCCAGTTCTTCCATGTCATCATCTGATATCACCAGTAGGTCACCATATCGGATGCCGTCTGGGCCTGGGGCGGTGTTTGGTGATTTCTTGAGCATCGCACGTATTGTCCCAGCTGTGATTATGCAATCTTCGTCTGTCCCGAACCCCTCACACAACTGAGAGAGTGTCGTTGTGGTCCTCTATCTGGCGGACTCGTCTTTCTAGTCAGTCTGCTCTATGTAGTGTTCAAGAAGGGCCTTACCTTTATCCGCATCCGACTTTTTCCATGTGAGGTATGCGCCTCGAAAGTCTGGAATACCCCTATGTTGTGCAGCACCGTTCATGCTCTTATGGAGGCGCCAGAATGTCGTAAGAGATCGCTCGGAGCACACCTTCATGCAGAACTCGTCCCATTTCTCGGCCTTGGCCTGTTTGGCGCAGGATTTGAATACAGTCATCGTCCTATGGACCTCAGTCTTCAGGTTTGCCAACTCAACCTTTGGCATGTTAGCCTTTCTGGCTTTTTACAAGTCTTTAACAGTCTGCCTCTTTTCCAGCCACGCCTTCTCGACCTCTCCTTTCCATCATTGTGGCTGCAACCATCTTTCTTGTCTCCTGCGGGAGGAAGTTAGTTTTCTTCTTCTGATCTTGCTTATGGCGTCGTGACCAGTGTTGCCATACGGGAAAACATTTGTCTTGTTTCCTTGAATCCTGGCCCTGTCTTTCTCGATCAGGATGATACAAGGGTAGTGGTCACAGTCGTGGTATCCCAGTGTGCCCCACCGGCACCTTGGTGCGATGGTGGGCGACACTAGGGTCAAGTCAAGACGCTGTCAGTCACCTGCTCGAGTGGCTATTCTAGTGACCTTCCCATCATTCAGCCAGACTAGGGCAGCAGATGCCAGGGCGTCCTCCAGATCTTGTCCCTGTCTATTGGTGATGCTATTCTCCCATTTACTGCCTCTCAGAGAGTTTGATAAGCAAACCTGCTACAGTTTGATCAGACATGATCTGATTGTATATTCAATAAGGGCCAGTTGGATTTGAGTACTATACACTTGCCATAATGTATAGAGAACAGCGCAAGCGATCGTTCAGTCAAATTTCCCCAGGTATCCCCAGCACAGAAACTCATCGTTGACTACCAAACAGAAGACGGGTCAGTTGTGGAATTGTGCCAACTGCACTAATGATTCTGTAATTCAGTGTGCATTGTTCTATCTGGCTGCTCGCGGTTCCCATATATGTCAATACACTGCCCGCTTGCCATTAATATGTATCAGAAACGGCTGTATATTTATTGTAAGTAGCCACAGGACAGATCCACAAAGCAACAACAACTGAGAGTAGAGTACGGAATGTATATTAATAATGATACCTACTGTTCTGAAACACCTGTGACGGGATGTTTGTCTTCTGTATATTAATATAATAACTTGGGTGGTAACAGGTGGCAGAGATATACTCTTCATAACATTCCATGTTCATGCAAACGTTTAGATATTATAGTTTGTAGAATTCCATGTTTTCGGCGGTTACATTTACCCAGGAGAGTTTTATAAACGTGTCAACAATATGGTAAACAGAAATGCCTGTTACGACCCAACGGGCATCATAAATAATAAAAGAGATATACCTTTATTTATCCCACAACAAAGACTAGCAAAATAAGCAGAATACTTTCAAGAACTACTTAACCCCACACGTAACATAGACAACCTAATTTTTGCGCCTAAAAGCCGTGGGCAACAACAACCAAACTTCATGCCAGCAGAGATCAAATAAATTATACAGAAAAGTTCTAAGACAAGTCACCGGGTCCAGATGGAATAACAACAGAAGGTCTTCAAGCTTGTTGGAAAATATGAATTAAAGTGCTAACAAGACTTTTTTAATGTAGCCTGGGAAGAAAGAAACGTCCCAGGCGATTGGCAACAGGCAATAATACTAACTGATTATTTGGTTGTTTCGGGATTTGAAATTTAAATATTGAGCACAACCCACTACTGGCAACGCCGATCGCATTCCGGCACGAACCTAAGGCCTATCCACGTCATGGAAGCACTATACTCGAGTTTCGCCCTCGTTTGAGCTCGTCAGTAGTGCATATCCCTGACCGGATCCGGAAACAAGCCCCGGATCACGCGTGGTATTCCGGTGTGATAATTTGGCGTGTCCAGTGTGTGCTGCGTGGTTACACACCCGCTTCACACGCGTGATCCGGGGCTTGTTTCCGGATCCGGTCAGGGATATGCACTACTGACGAGCTCAAACGAGGGCGAAACTCGAGTATAGTGCTTCCATATTGACGTGGATAGGCCTTAGGTTCATACCAGGAATGCGATCGGCGTTGCCAGTAGTGGGTTGTGCTCAATATTTAAATTTCAAATCCCGAAACAACCAAATAATCAATTTGATCTATTGCTCACTGGATTTAGGAGGCCTGGTGTTCCTTGCCAGTGAGAAGTCCTGATCGTTCGGGTCCACATCGATTGACGGACGTCAGTCGCGGCGATTGGGCAATCTTGAGCATAGCCTACGATGGGTAGCGTTGTGGTATTCCTGTTGTGATAATTTGGCGTGTCCAGTGTGTGCCGCGTGGTTACACACCCGCTTCACACGCGTGATCCGGGGCTTGTTTCCGGATCCGGTCAGGGATATGCACTACTGACGAGCTCAAACGAGGGCGAAACTCGAGTATAGTGCTTCCATATGACGTGGATAGGCCTTAGGTTCAGTACCGGAATGCGATCGGCGTTGCCAGTAGTGGGTTGTGCTCAATATTTAAATTTCAAATCCCGAAACAACCACATAATCAATTGATTATTGCTCACTGGATTTAGGAGGCCTGGTGTTCCTTGCCAGTGAGAAGTCCTGATCGTTCGGGTCCCATCGATTGACGGACGTCGGTCGCGGCGATTGGGCAATCTTGAGCATAGCCTACGATGGGTAGCGTTGTGATGTTCTGTTGTGATAATTTGGTGTGTCCAGTGTGTGCCGCGTGGTTACACACCCGCTTCACACGCGTGATCCGGGACTGTTTCCGGATCCGGTCAGGGATATGCACTACTGACGAGCTCAAACTGAGGGCGAAACTCGAGTATAGTGCTTCCATATGACGTGGATAGGCCTTAGGTTCATACCAGAATGCGATCGGCGTTGCCAGTAGTGGGTTGTGCTCAATATTTAAATTTCAAATCCCGAAACAACCACATAATCAATTGATTATTGCTCACTGGATTTAGGAGGCCTGGTGTTCCTTGCCAGTGAGAAGTCCTGATCGTTCGGGTCCCATCGATTGACGGACGTCGGTCGCGGCGATTGGGCAATCTTGAGCATAGCCTACGATGGGTAGCGTTGTGATATTCTGTTGTGATAATTTGGTGTGTCCAGTGTGTGCCGCGTGGTTACACACCCGCTTCACACGCGTGATCCGGGACTGTTTCCGGATCCGGTCAGGGATATGCACTACTGACGAGCTCAAACTGAGGGCGAAACTCGAGTATAGTGCTTCCATATTGACGTGGATAGGCCTTAGGTTCATACCAGAATGCGATCGGCGTTGCCAGTAGTGGGTTGTGCTCAATATTTAAATTTCAAATCCCGAAACAACCACATAATCAATTGATTATTGCTCACTGGATTTAGGAGGCCTGGTGTTCCTTGCCAGTGAGAAGTCCTGATCGTTCGGGTCCCATCGATTGACGGACGTCAGGTCGCGGCGATTGGGCAATCTTGAGCATAGCCTACGATGGGTAGCGTTGTGATATTCTGTTGTGATAATTTGGTGTGTCCAGTGTGTGCCGCGTGGTTACACACCCGCTTCACACGCGTGATCCGGGACTGTTTCCGGATCCGGTCAGGGATATGCACTACTGACGAGCTCAAATGAGGGCGAAACTCGAGTATAGTGCTTCCATATTGACGTGGATAGGCCTTAGGTTCATACCAGAATGCGATCGGCGTTGCCAGTAGTGGGTTGTGCTCAATATTTAAATTTCAAATCCCGAAACAACCACATAATCAATTTGATTATTGCTCACTGGATTTAGGAGGCCTGGTGTTCCTTGCCAGTGAGAAGTCCTGATCGTTCGGGTCCCATCGATTGACGGACGTCGGTCGCGGCGATTGGGCAATCTTGAGCATAGCCTACGATGGGTAGCGTTGTGATATTCTGTTGTGATAATTTGGTGTGTCCAGTGTGTGCCGCGTGGTTACACACCCGCTTCACACGCGTGATCCGGGGCTTGTTTCCGGATCCGGTCAGGGATATGCACTACTGACGAGCTCAAACGAGGGCGAAACTCGAGTATAGTGCTTCCATGACGTGGATAGGCCTTAGGTTCGTGCCGGAATGCGATCGGCGTTGCCAGTAGTGGGTTGTGCTCAATATTTAAATAATACTAACATTATATATAATTTAACAGTAACAACATGAAAGGCAACATGAGAAAGTGTGAAACGTACAGAGGTAAATGACTCTTGAGTCACATAGGGAAACGAACGGAACACAATCGGCTAGACCAGGGGTGGGCAAACTACGGCCCGCGGGCCGCATGCGGCCCGCCAAGTGATCTTATGCTGCCCGCGAGGGCATTTAGAAATAACAATTTTTAATTCGTTTTTAAGATATTTTGTTGAATTTTACAGAATGTCATGTACCGTTATGATGAGCGTCAATAACAAACGTAAGATTGAAGATGAATGCCGTGTTTTTAATGATGAATGGACATCTAAGTACTGTTTTATAAAAGTTGGTAGCAAATCAGTTTGCTTGTTGTGTCGTGAATCAGTGGCTGTCTTCAAGGAGTACAATTTAAAAAGACATTATCAAACAAAACATTCCGATTTCGGATACAATTTAACGACCGAAGAGGAGGAAAGGAAATGCCTTGAGTTGATGAAAAATTTGGAGAAACAGCAAACTGTTTTCACTAAACAGTCTTCAATTCAAGATGCTGCAACTGAAGCTAGTCTTGTGCTGTCACTCAGAATTGTAAAAACAGAACAAGCCATTTTCTGATGGCGAGTTCACCACGGAATGTTTGCTAGATGCAGCAAACATTATGTGTCCAGAAAGAAAAAAAAAGATTTGACAACATTACTTTATCAAGGAGAACTGTGGTCAGACGTGTTGACAAGATCAGTGACAATTTGATGCATAAACTTCAAGATGCATGCAAACAATTTTTGTGGTACTCTCTTGCATTGGATGAGAGTACCGATGTACATGATACTGCCCAATTATTGACATTTATACGTGGAATAAACACTTCTTTCAAACTCACTGAAGAGTTACTGAGTGTTGAGTCACTCAAAGACACAACCACAGGCCATGATATATTCAATGCTGTTACTAACTGTATTGAAAAAACTGGGTTGGTTTGGAACAAGATGGCAAGTGTTACAACTGACGGAGCTCGTGTTTTGACTGGAAAAAATGTAGGTCTGGTAAAGTTGATAAGTGATAAGATTAAAGCAGAATATCCAGACCACACACTGTTACCACTTCACTGTGTGATTCATTAAGAAAGTATGTGTAAAACTGATTTGAATATCAAACATGTTATTGACCCAGTTGTCAGTGTCATCAACCTCATCAGATCAAGAGGACTTCATCACAGACAGTTCAAGTCATTACTTGACGATTTGGAAACTGAACATTCCGATGTCCTGAACCACACCAATGTTCGATGGCTGAGTCTCGGCAAGGTGTTGAGGCGAGTGTGGGAACTCAGAGAAGAAATAGTGATGTTCCTAGAGATGAAGGGCTTTTCATGTGACTTTAATACTAACATTGTCAATAAAGATTGGCAGTTAGACTTTATGTTTGCCATTTAAATTATGGAAAAGTTAAATGAACTGAATGTCAAACTTCAGGGCAATGGTGTGTTTGTACATGAATTCTATGTATATGTAAAATCATTTCAGGCAAAACTCTCACTGTTCTCCAGACAAGCAAGTGAAAAAAACATTATGTCACTTCCCTTTGCTGAAACAAGAAACCATTTCTGGTAAAATGACTGAAAAATACAAAGCCTAATTAGATACATTGATTGAAGAATTTGGATGGAGATTCCAAGATTTCAAGAAATTAGAGCCATAGTTCAATATTCTCAGTTCGCCTTTTAGTGCAGAAGCTGATACAGCCACAGAGGACATACAGTTGGAGCTGTTTGACTTACAAGCAGATCATGACCTGAAAGAAAAATTAAAGACAGATGGTTTGCTGGATTTCTATGGATCTTGATCACAAGAATCATTTCCCAACTTGAAAAACTTTGCAGCTAAACTTTTATCATTATTTGGATCACCATACATATGCGAACAAGCATTCTCTTGCTTGAAGATCATCAAATCTAGGAATAGGTCTTTATTGTCGGACTGCAACTTGCATGCTGCCATGCGAATTTCAACAGGTAAACTTGCTCCAGATTTCAAGAATATTGTCAAAAATTGCAAGCAGTTACATCACATCTCATTAGAAATCAACAACTGTAGTGGCAATGTAGTCGCTGCTTGTCTAAATTAAAGCCATTGATAGATAATAAAGAATATTTGATATAATAACAAGTTGTAAAATCGTAGTTAACAAATTAGTAAAAGTTTTTGTCCATATTGTCAAATATAATGTATAAGTGTATAAGTAAAATAAAATTGCAATAATTAATTATTTATACTGCTTAATAACCTATAGCCGGCTTCGTGGCTTAGAGGTTATGACTTTTCTCCGTAATCTCGTATAATCTCGTCGGTAACGTGATGACGGTGAGAATCAGCAGTGGTTCGAATCGCATTGGTAACTTACTGGGTAGGTGAGCCGGCCGCTCAGAAAGCAATGGCAAACTACTGAGCGTAATCTTGCCAAGAAATCAACATACAGCTGAAAGATACTGGTGTTGACAGCGATGTCCTGTAAAGGATATGCAAAAAAAAAACAACCTATAAATAATTAATAATTACTTATTGTGATAGGTTGCTGTAAACAAAATGGATATATATATATATATATATATATATATATATATATATATATATATATATATATATATATATATATATATATATATATATATATGCGGCCCGCCAATAACTTTACATTTGTCAATGTGGCCTTCCGCACGAAATGTTTGCCCACCCCTGGGCTAGCCCCATAGTTGAACAACAGTTAATCAAAGTACAGTTTCGTTTCATGAAAGGTTAAAGTTAAAGTTGCATTGATGCACTATTCACACTAAGACACATACTTGTGTGTCTGGAGGCGGGTTGGGGTGGAGGTGGGGTGCATAGAACACAGTAACCAGCAGAAGATTGTGTTTGTGGATCAGGGGAATGACTTTAGATAGAGTAAATAGATAAAAATTCTGGACCTACCTTAAAAAATACGAGATATAAGGACCATTACAATAAAACATCAAAGTCATGTACCACTTGAGCCAAAATGCAATAAGAACACAAGAATGAATATCAGATATGCTCACGTTCAATACAGGAGTAAGACAGGGCTTTCCCTCTCCACATTTTTTCCTGTTTAATATCTATATAGACAGAATATCCTAAGAGGTAAGTTTTGGCAGAACTTCAAACGCTTTCCTTTAGACTAAACAACAGATTCAAAGAAATAAATGAGCTTTTATTTATCGAGGATTAGTGCCTGTTTTATAGCAAAAGATGGCAGTCTACTATAGTGTGGGAAGTTGTTTTAACATATCTTTTGAGGAATGAATTGGAGGTCTGTGATGAATGAATCGGAAGAATGTTCTATATGAAGAGTATATAACCAGATGGAGACTAGTCCAAAACTGCACCTCATAGGGGATTTTAAGTTGGTCAAAAGTAGGTCAAAATATGTCTAATTAACTCATTTGTTTCTACTGGGTTGTGTTTATAAAAATAAAAACCGGACGAGTGGTGGTGTGTGAAGAATGTTCTATATAAAGAGTATATAACCAGATGGAGACTAGTCCAAAACTGCACCTCATAGGGGATTTTAAGTTGGTCAAAAGTAGGGCAAAATATGTCTAATTGACTCATTTGTTTCTATTGGGTTGTGTTTATAAAAATAAAAACCGGACGAGTGGTGTTGTGTGTGTGCATGTGGTCTACCGAACCCTCAAGATGGATTAGTGAACCCACCAAGGCGAAAAAACGAACAATCGAGACGCAGCGAATCGAAGCCTGTGAGAATCACCACGGTGGTTGAGTACCCTGACGGTAACATGTGTCTTAAAAACAACGTAGAAATACACGAACAATCCAGAAGAGTTAATTTCAACACTCAATTCATGTTTCATTCGCCAAGGCGAGGGCTATGTTCTCGTGAGATAGAAATAATTATAGTTCGCATTCTGCCTGCCCGAGGATACTTAAGAGTTGGCGAGACAAAGTGTGTACAGGCAAAGTCTGTATATGTCGTTGCGTGTCTACGCGTATAAATCTAATTGTCTGACTGTTTGTGTGTATGTATATATGTATGTTTGTGTGTTTGTTCGTATAAATATATGTCTGTATGTGTATGTGTGCGTGGGTGTGTCTAGTTGTATGTCTGTCTACCTATGTGGCCGACTGTGTGTCTGTATGTGACAGGTCACTACACAGGCCTACAATGGTACCACAACACCCGGGCAACGTGTTAAAGTAAGCGTGATACAACGTGATGTGGACACATCCTACTGACAGCAAGTGAACTCTTGACTACTTGATGAAAATGATGTTACCGTAAGTAGTATGGTAAGCGCTCTTAGCACAGTAAATGAGGACTTGGTTATGTGTTTTTTACATACATACATACATCAGTTATCAGTTGGGGTATCTTCATTGCACTCCGGACATGTCCATAGGTGCTCAGATCCTCCCCCCAGTATATGCATCAGCGTCCGGTGGCTAATAGTGCCAGTTCTGTGTTGGTTGACGAGGCGCCTTGTTTTCCCGATGTACCTCTGGCGTCTGGCCGCGCCGACTCTCACTCGCAAGTCTTTCATCCCGGACAGCGATGTGGATTCACTGACGTCAAAGTCCTCTGTTCTCGCCATATCATTAAGGACGTTAATAACATCGGCACGATCCATGGGCTGGCCATCTACAGGGGGTGCAGAGTCAGCCAGTTTATCAGCACGTTCATTTCCCTCGACTCCCGCATGTCCCGGGACGAAGATGAAGGTGACTTTACGGTCAACAGACTTCCGCAGCGACTCAGTCCACTGTCTACGTACAGATCCAGCTTCGACCTTCTGAATCATGCTCATTAAATCACTTAGTACACACACGTTGATATAATGCTGTGAATCCAGCCATATGAAAGCCTGTGTAACTGCCATCACCTCCATCGTCATGCTGCTCGTGGTTATAGAGTGGCACCCTGGATTCTTGAACGGTTCGGCCAGCTAAATGGGTTGTAAATGCCCACGCACTTCTCTGCTGCTTTACAACATATCCATCTGTATAGCTGAGAACTTCGGGGCTATCTGAGTGTTCATAGATGAGCGCGTTGACCTCTGCATTGGCAGCGACAGGGTTCTGCTCTCTGCACCGTCTGTCGAGTGTGATACTGCAGGGGAAAGTGCACTTAAATGCTGGAGGCACCGGCACCCATTCCTTGCCAGGGTTGATACTGGTAAGACTGCAGACCTGTCTGACGACATCTTCCGCCCGACCCATCCATGATTTTCCCCTCTTTAGCCTGTCACCCTTTTCTCTGAATATAACGTCATGCAGAGGGTGCTGCTCATCTGCACTTATTATTAAGTATGCACGAGACCTCCAGAACTTGATCCTGTGTTCCATTGTCGGGAAGTCAAGGAGGTATCTTGACACACAGCTGGTGTCTCTCGTGCAGCCCAAAATGATGCACATGACTTCGTTTTGTACCTTTTCAAGTCTTCCCATCTGTGTAGGGCTGACAGTGAGGATGGCCAGGGCATACTCGATGCGTGAAAGCACCAGTCCTTGGAACAGAAGTATTAGCAGTTTGTGCTCGATATTGACTCTCATTGAAGACAAACCTGTTCGAGCCTTCGTTGTGACATAATCGACATGATCTCTGAAAGACAGGCTACGATCAAGCCTCACGCAAAGATATGTCATTGACTGGGTTCAACTCAAAATGCTCCAATCCATTCTTACTGCAGGCATGTCTGTATTCACAATATAGTTGTTAAGGGAGAACCATGTAAGCGATGCCTTTGCATAGTTTACAAGGGCATCGGCATCAGCACACCATGAGGAAATTCGATCTAGTTCGCCCTGCATATCATTGGCAACCGCCTATCTATCTCGACCCTGTCGATACACGAGGATGTCGTCAGCAAATGACAGAGTCCTACCCCTCCCGTCCAACTGGTGTTCAGTGATCGGCACCGTATACACGTTGAATAGTACTGGTGACAGTGGTGAGGCCTGCGGCAATCCTGGACATATCGTTATCGGCTCAGAAGACCAACTCCCGCATGTTAGCACCACCTTCCTTTGGAGCAGAACTGCATCTATCCATCGTACAAGGTGAGGGTGCACTTTCAGTCTGAGGAGGTTTAGCATCAAGTGCTTGAAAGATGCTCTATTATATGCGTCCTCTATGTCTATGTCGGCCGTACATGTCTCTTCTCTGACCTGAAATCCTTCGTAAACATCTTGAGCAAAGACCGCCGCATTCAGCCATGACCATTTGTTACGTCTGTATCCTCCAAGTATGGACGGGAAGCAGCTGAGTTGTTCCAAGTCACAAGCAAGTCTGTGTGCTATATTTTTCTCCAGTAACTTGCCAGGTTACAACACTTTCTCTCTGTAATCCCGTTTATCACTCAGAGTCTCGTAGCGGAGCGAGAGCTGAGGCGGTTCGACCCCCGCTCGTGACTTGCGAGATACTGAGCCGGCCGCTCAGAAAGCAATGGCAAACTACTGAGCGTAATCTTGCCAAGAGATCAACATACAGCTGAAAGATGCTGGTGTTGACAGCTAAGTCCTATAAGGGATATGCTAAAACAAAAACAAACAAAAAACCAAATAACTTGCCAGCAGTGTTCTGCATCGTTATTATTCTGTAGCCGCTTATCTTGGAATGGTCTTTGTTCGGTTTTGGCAGCGGCAGCAAGTAGCTGTGTAGCCATTCTTCTTTGATCTTTCCCCTCTGGATACTGGTGTTGAATTCTCTGGCCAGTTCTTCCATGTCATCATCAGATATCACCAGTAGGTCATCATATCGGATGCCGTCTGGGCCTGGGGCGGTGTTAGGTGAGATTCTTGAGCATCGCAAGCATTATCTCAGCTGTGATTATCCATTCTTCATCTGTCCCGACCCCTTGCACAACTGAGAGATCGTCGTTGTGGTCCTCTGTCGGCGGGCTCGTCTTTCTAGTCAGTCTGTTCTATGTTGCGTGAAAGAAGGGCCTTACCTTTATCCGCATACATACATACATACATACATACATACATACATACATACATACATACATACATACATACATACATACATACATACATACATACATACATACATACATACATACATACATACATACATACATACATACATACATACATACATACATACATACATACATACATACATACATACACACGCAAGCACGCACACACACACGCACGCACGCACGCACGCACACGTTAATGAACCCTTGCAGGCGCCATATGATATAGTGAATACATGGTGCTAGCGCCATATTTGTATAGACCTATGTGCACTTGAAGGATGACGTGGTCAATATCGTGTTTGTCAGATTGACTTCCCAGAATCCAGAGCGGTTTCCACATTAACACAAAAAATGACCATTTTAAACAAAAATATTCAACATAAGAATATTACAAGTGTTTTGTTTTAATTTTTTTTTATTTATTGAATAGCTGGAATACAATAGTGAGTCATTTATAGGAAATATGTATGTCATAAAATACTATTAAATTGGTGGAATACTAGCATGAGTTTATGTTTATAAGGCGTACGAGGTCTTATTATAAAATATGAAATAGCTGGAATGCAACTATGAGATTATATCTATAATGTGTACGTAGTCTTACTATAAACTATACAAACAGTTGGAACACAACTATCAAATTTTGCTTATAAGTAGTACGTCGCCTTATTATAAACAATGACATACTTTTGATATCACTATGAGAATGTGCTTATGTGAAGAGTGCGGTGTCATTATTTACTATGGAATAGTTGAAATACAACTGTTAATTTATGTTCAAGAAATATGTAGTGGCGTTATTTACTGCTCAACAGAAATACGCTGTGAATGCTTTGATTCTCCACTATTTATCACAGACGCTTCCACTCTAAACAGTTTGAAACCAGGAACCTTCAACAGGCTACGGATGATTTTTGGTAGAAGACAATATAAGCTAAGAGCCCTGCAAGAAAGAAGACATAAATGTTGATTGTATACATTTCACATTGGTATCTGGTGTTTGTGGGGTACGGGTAGTGAACGAGTTCCACAATCCCACACACTGCGTTCGAAGTCCGCTGATCTGGAGGAGATGGCCTTGCCTTGGTTTGTAACAATAGTATGAGAGAAGTCAATAGCAAACTACTAGATGTAACATTGTTACTATGAAACAATGAGTAATACTTCTGTTAGCTACTACTTGCATGCCTCATACTCGACGTCACAATCAACCCCATCATTTTCTGGCTATTCGAGACTTTTTAGGCACGTTTACGTTTAGTAGTTTGCCATTTGGTTTCTGAACGACCGACGCACATACCATTGCTACAAACCAACGCAAGGCGTTCTCCTTCTAAATCGCCTGCAACTGATTTCAAACTCGATATGCGGGATTGTCAATCGCGCTCGCTACCTCTTAGCCCCAGCCGCTGGTACTCTGTTTCGTGGTGTAAGGGAAAGGTCATGGCCTCCCGTGACAATAAAAAACAAAACAAATGTGTGATAAACTAAACACACTTGATGGGTGGTCACGGCCATCAGGTTTAAACATTCATAGGGCAAAGTTATCAATACTGAGCCATTCATAGCGGAAAGTTAACAATATTGAACCATTCATAGGGGAATGTTAACAATACGGAGACTAAACCCACCACCACCACCATCATCATCATCATCATCATCATCATCATCATCATCATCATCATCATCATCATCATCAAGTGCAATACCAGCTGGCCTAGGCGTTCATGGCTCTCCACACATCTAATTCATTAGTGTTTTTGAAAAACTCTGCTGATGCTATTTCTCCATGCCACCGTCTCAATCCATCCAGCATTATTTCTATTGGTCTGCCTCTGCCTCTCTTCCCCTCTATTTTCCAGTTGTCACGATGTTCTCCGATGCCTCTCTTCTCATTATTTATTCATTCATTATGTTCCAATCTGATAAGCGTGGGTGGTCATGTTCTGCCATCTCACTCGATCACCAGAGTCGTGGATCAGCTTCGTGTTTCTGTCTCGACCATGCCACGTATTCAGGTATTTAATTCTCGGTCTTCCACTTGGTCTGTTCACTTCGATCGTGCCAGTTGTTACCAAGTTCTCCAATTCATATCTTCTCATAACATGCCCAAAACATTTTGGCTGTCTACATCTAATGTCTCTAATCAGTTTACGATCTTTATTTGTTTGTTGAAGGACTTGTTCATTGGTTTTTCTATCTGTCCATGGTATTCTTTGCATTTTTCCTCAGAAACCACATCTCCACAGCCATAAGATGTTTTTTTCAGCTTGTCTGCTCATTGTCTGCGCCTCATATTCATATAAAAGTACAGGTTCTATGCAGCACTTCAACGCTCTTTTTCTCGTTTCAATTGATATCTTTTTATTGGTCAGTATGTTTTCCATCTTGCAAAAGGCTACCTTCACCATGGCAATTCTTGTTCTAATCTCAAGGCATCTCCCATCAGATTTTATGACTGTTCCGAGATAATTTTACCGATTCACTTGTTTAAGAATATGCCCATTTACTTGTATATTACATTGTGGTATTTTTTCCTTCCTAGTGACGACCATAATATGTGTCTTCTTACAATTCAATTCTATCCCTAGTTGTTCAATGTGTGCACCAACCGCATCTACTAAATTTTGCAGGTCCTGTTCATTGTCTGCTATCAAGACTGTATCATCTGCGTATCTAATGTTATTGATGTATCGTCCCCTAATGTTGATTCTTCTCATCACATGAATCGAAGAAAACCGTTTGTCTCTTTCTTATTGTTGTATATAATGTTCTAGTTTCATTAGCCTATTTCAGGCATTCGTTAGTTAGATACTCTGGCAGTACAAGGAATTCGCAACATTCGTCTCAGGAACCACATCTCTGTTGCTTCTAATTTCTTCTTAATTTGTTCATTTACATTCCACGATTCACTGCCTCGCAGCAAAATTGGTTCTATATAGCATTTCAGCACTCTCTTTTTTACATTCAGTGATAGTGGACTATTGCATATAAGATAATCTTATTTTCTGAAATGCGGCTTTTGCTTGCCCTATTCTGCCCTTAATCTCTGTTGTACATCTTCCATCTGATGTTATAAATCCCACTAGGTATTTAAAATTACCCACTTGGTTAAGAATTGTCCCTTCTATTTCTATGTCACATTTTGGTGTCACCATATTCTTTGATATAACCATTGTTAATATTTTCTTGATATTCAATGAGAGTCCTTTCTTTGCACTTTCTGTTATACAATGTCCAACAACTGTTGTAGGTCTGTTAAATTATCTACTACGAATACTGTGTCATCTTCACAGCGTATATTATTTATATTATAACCTCGAACTAGTATTCCTGGCGTCTCTTTGATCTCTCTCATTATTACTTCGCTATATAGGGAGAAGAGATCCGGTGACAAAACACACCCCTGTAGTACTACTAGCTTTATCTGTTAGTAACTGCCCTCTTTATTTCCCATTTTAATTGCTGCTTCTTGGTTCCAGTAAATATTCTTTATTATTCTTAATTATTTCCCATCAATGTTGATATCTTCCATAATTTTAATCAGCTAATCATGCTTTACTTTATCAAATGCCTTAGCATAATCTAGGAAGCACACTTATATGTCTTTAGCCTTTCCTTCCACAAAACCGTACTATTCTTCACTAATTTCCATTTTCATTTTCTTTCTAGTTCTTCTTATTATGATTCTAAGTAGAAGCTTAGTGATATGGTTTATGGGGTTAATTGTCAATCAATCAATCATGTGCCATGCCGGAAAGCGTGGGCGGTCACGACTCGCCATTTCACTCCATCACCAGCCTCGTGGATCAGCTCAGTGTTCCTGTCTCGTCCATGCCGTGTGGCCAAGCCATCCAGGTATTTTCCTCTCCGTCTTCCTCTTGGTCTGTTCCCTTCCATCTTGCCAGTTGTCACTAAGTTCTCCAATCCATTTCTTCTCATAACATGTCCCAAAAAAATTGACTGTCTACGTCTAATTTCTCTAATCAATTTACTATTTTCATTTGTCTCCTGTAGGACTTGGTCATTGGTTTTTCTGTCTGTCCATGGTATTCTTTGCATTTCCCTCAGAAACCACATTTCTGCAGCCATCAGATGTTTTTCAGCTTGACTGCACATTGTCCTAAGTTTCACATCCATACAAAAGAACAGGCTCTATGTATCCCCTCAACACTCTTTTTCTCGTTTCAATTGACATCTTTTTATTGGTCAGAATGTTATTCATCTTGCTAAAGGCTAATTTCGCCATGGCGATTCTTGTTCTAATCTCTTCAAGGCATCTCCCATCAGATGTTATTACTGTTCCGACATAATTGTTCCGATTCACTTGTTGAAAAGTATTCCCATTTACTTGTATATTACATTGTACGAAACCTTTTACATTCAATTGCTCCTGGTCATTTTGGTATAGCTATAAATACAGCTTTCAGCATATCACTTGGTAAATAAATATCAGGGACTTCTTCTTTTAGAATAGGTGGACCTTCTAAGTTACTTTCTTCTGTTAATTCTTCCCTTTCCCCACCACGTAAGTATCTTATATACCCATCTAAATCCAGCAAGTATAAATATCTATATCTCTGGGTGAAACCTGACATCCGGGTACGTATCAGACACCTATCCAGGTAACAAGGCAGTCGCAGAGCCGAGATCAGATGGACATATCAAAATAATAAAATGACAGGCAAGAGGAGATTTCACCGCGCTAGAAAATGTGTGGAAATCAAAAGAAATTAAATTTAGAACTTCCAAAAATAAAAAAAATAAAAGAAAACTGTCACTAAGTACTGCAGAAATAACACAACTTAAAGTGAAGTAACTAGGTAACTCCTTCAAGCTGAAATATACACATGTTCGCACAGTAATGTCGATTGTCTACCACGGTAATTTTAAACAACAAGCACGTTGTATTATACTAGAAAGTAAACCAAAAGAAACTAGAGTCCCTAAACTCAAGGTATTTATCCAGCTAACCTTCCGAGGGGATGACGTTATGCAACGTCTGCAGGACCGGCTCATCACAGCAGTCGGGAGAACATTTTGTGCTGCAACTCCAGTTATCAGGTACAGAACCACACTGATCTCCACCCCAGCAGTAAAAGAACATGTAGCTTTCTACGCCAAATCGAATTGTATTTACCAATTTACATACAGGTGCGAGGCCATCTACATCGGCAGAACAGAGTGGCTGTTACACAACAGGATTTTGGAACACATTCCGAACTGGGTAGACAAGATACTACACACAGACAAGGGTAGCCTAGGTAGGCTGACACACCGGAACAGTCCCGCTTCATCGGTCGCGAGGCATGTGCTCGAAAGCGATCATGTGATTGAGAGAGACAGTGCCTTTCGTGTGATGTTCAACACACAAAGTAGTCGCTTGTTAAAGTTTGCAGAAGCTACCTAAGTAGCTTGCAGAACATCAACCTTGCAGAAGATGAACCTAAGTAAGCCGGCCTTGTACAAGCAGAAAGACATGTTAGTCAGTTTAAAATTGCCGTGGTAGACAATCGACATTACTGTGAGAACATGTGTATACTTGAAGGAGCTTGAAGGAGTTATCTAGTTAATTCACTTTATGTTGTGTGATTTATGCAGTATGTACCTGACGAGATGCGTCGAAATATTCCAGGCAATAAATCATGCAACCTATTGTTTGTGTCTTCGTTATTCAAATTCACCACGGGAAAACATTGATTTGAATTTCTGAAGCTGTCACTACTGGCTACATTACATTGCGGTGTAGGACAGGGAGGTCTTGAGCCTGAGGAATTAAGACAGCCTGGCTTTTGCAGTCGTCGCGAACTGTGAAGTTTAGTGTTTTCTCTTGGCCACATAGCATTGAACTTCAATACTTAAGGCCATTGTGAAATCAATACACCTACATAGATAAGAAGCATGTAGAACAACAAAAGCAATTAATAATAATCTACAAACGATCATTAATAATTAGGTTGATTAAAGTCATGCGGCTAAAACCGATTGACAAAATCACAATTGTAGAGCTCATGGACAGAACTACATGTCTAGTGATTCAAGACATGAGGAAAAGATCCTGACGCTAGATAGTTCAAACACGGAAACAACTTGAAGACAGTTTAAATAGAAACTTCCAAGTGTAGATCCCATAGGGTAAACGAAATAGTGGCTCAACTAAAAGCTCACGGAGAAGAGAACGGAAGACATGGATATACTAAAAGGAGAGGACATAGAAGGAAATGACAGAAAGAGAACAAATAAAAGACGGCTTGGCTGGAGTAGGTTGAGGAATGATGAACCAATATGGGATTTAGCATGCCACACGAGAATCGAGTTGGCAATAGAAATAGTTAAACACTAATTAGTTATGTTTCTGTTTTAGCTGGCAATAGAAATAGTTATACACAGTACTTAGTTATGTTTCTGTTTTATTTGGCAATAGAAATAGTTATACACTGTACTTAGTTATGTTTCTGTTTTAGTTGACAATATAGTTATACACTGTACTTAGTTATGTTTCTGTTTTAGTTGAAAATATAAATAGTTATACAGTGTACTTAGTTATGTTTCTGTTTTATTTGGCAATAGAAATAGTTAGACATTGCACTTAGTTATGTTTCTGTTTTAGTTGACAATATAAATAGTTAGACATTGCACTTATTTATGTTTCTGTTTTAGTTGACAATATAAATAGTTATACATTGTACTTAGTTATGTTTCTGTTTTAGTTGACAATATAAATAGTTATACACTGTACTTAGTTATGTTTCTGTTTTAGTTGAAAATATACATAGTTATACATTGTACTTAGTTATGTTTCTGTTTTATTTGGCAATAGACATAGTTAGACATTGTACTTAGTTATGTTTCTGTTTTAGTTGGCAATAGAAATAGCTATATATTAGACCTTGTTATGTTTCTGTTTTAGTTGGCAATAGAAATAGTTATACATTGTACTTTTTTATGTTTCTGTTTTAGTTGACACTAGAAATAGTTATACATTGTATTTAGGTATGTTTCTGTTTTAGTTAGCAATATAAATAGTCAGACATTGTACTTTGATATGTTTCTGTTTTAGTTGACACTAGAAATAGTTATATATTGTACTTAGTTATGTTTCTGCTTTAGTTGGCAATATAAATAGTTATACATTGTATTTAGGTATGTTTCTGTTTTAGTTGACACTAGAAATAGTTATACATTGTACTTAGTTATGTTTCTGTTTTAGATGGCAATAGAAATAGTTATACATTGTACTTAGTTATGTTTCTGTTTTAGTTGGCAATAGAAATAGTTATACATTGTACTTAGTTATGTTTCTGTTTTAGTTGAAAATAGAAATAGTTATACACTGTACTTAGTTATGTTTCAGTTATTCTTTGTGGTTGTCAACATCGTGTGCCATGTTGATAACCGTCGGTGGTTATGTTTCCCAATTTCACATCATCGCCAGAGTCGTGGATCAGCTCCGTGTTCTTGTCTCGATTATGTCATGAGATCAAGCTATTAATATATTTATTATTTATTTCACCGTCAAAGTTGCCATTTGTCACCAAACTCTGCAGTTTATTTCTTATATAACGTCTATGTCTAATTTATCTAATCGTTTTGCTGATGTCATTTCTTTCTTGTATTACTTGCACATTTGTCTTTAGGTCTGTCAATGGTATTCTTTGCGTTTTCCTCAAAGACCACATTTCCACTGCCATTACGTGATGTTCAGCTTTTCTACTCATTGACGACGTTTCACATCAATACAAAAGAACATGTTCTATGTAGCACTTCAATGCTCTTGTTCTGGCTATATTTGAATTTGTATTAGTCAATATGTATTTATGTGTTATCTGTTATCATTAACAATATTACATTTCAGTAGATAGAATGGAATCTGGAGCAGATGATAAGAATCTGTCTGTCTGTCTGTCTGTCTGTCTGTCTGTCTGTCTGTCTGTCTGCCTGTCTGTCTGTCTGTCTGTCTGTCTGTCTGTCTGTCTGTCTGTCTGTCTGTCTGTCTGTCTGTCTGTCTGTCTGTCTGTCTGTCTGTCTGTCTGTCTGTCTGTATGCATGTATGCATGTATGTATGTGTGGTGAAAGCCTGGCTGCACCCTCCCCTCTTGCTTAGTATTCAGGGTATGAAAAATAATCATTAGAAATGTTTATATAAATGTTACGATCACATTATATTTATGGGTTATAGAGTAATTTAATTTGGCTTACTTATCCTGGCCAACTACAAACCAACCGACAACTGGCCCCGGAAACTACCACTTGCGAATCCTAGTTTCATATCCGGTCTCAATATTCTGCTAGGAATCGCAGTCAACGGTCGGGGCAAATTTAGTAGTTCGGAATCCAGACATTTTAAAAAGTATTTACTAACAGCAGTAAGTCTACCGAACTGTTGTTAAATTGAATAAACACCCCGACCGGTAGTGAGAATCTCATTCTGGAACTAGGTAAGGCCAAACGATTATTATTCCTATATATATTTTTATGTTCATAACATTTTTGCAATGAATGTGAGTTTACGACATGATGGTCAGCCAATTATT
Organism: Cepaea nemoralis; assembly: GCA_014155875.1. NCBI lineage: Eukaryota > Metazoa > Mollusca > Gastropoda > Stylommatophora > Helicidae > Cepaea > Cepaea nemoralis. The sequence continues at coordinate 52,886 of JACEFZ010002575.1, forward strand.
AAATTATCCCTAGATCAGGAAATCAACATCCGGATTGGTAAGGCAGCAACAACAATGAACAGGTTAAGAAAAAGAGTCTGGGAGAACAGGAAGCTTACTGCCAAAACAAAAGTCCTTGTCTATCAAGCCTGTGCCCTTAGTACTCTTCTCTATGGCAGTGAAACCTGGACAACTTACTCACACCAAGAGAACAATTTAAACAGCTTTCATATGCGGTGTCTGCGAAGAATTCTTGGTATTAAGTGGCAAGACAAAATCACAAATACTGAAGTATTGGAAAGATCAGGTTGTGTGACAGTTTATTCCATGCTCAGTCTTCGTAGACTTAGATGGATAGGACATGTTAGGAGGATGGATGATGGTAGAATACCAATGGATATCTTTTTTGGTGAATTACAGATGGGTAAGAGATCTCAGGGTCGGCCTCTACTACGATACAAAGATGTGTGTAAGCGGGACATGATTGATACAGGCATTGATAATGCACATTGGGAGCAAGTCGCCGCTGAACGTGTTGCATGGAGGGCAAATATCAGAAATGGAATAAAGTCAAAGGAGAAAATTATTGCAGAAAAGTCACACACCAAGCGTTTGAGACGTAAGATGGTGCATGATGGTGGAAATGACCACGTGTTCACATGCACCCACTGTGAACGGACATTTACAGCGCAAATTGGCCTTATTAGTCACACTCGCTACCGCCATAGTTAAAAGTTATTATGCCTTTTTAGAGCACAAACTATCGTCTGTCAAGACGGCAAGGTGCCAATGGTCAGCCAATTCCACAAACGGCATGGGGGTCCATAGAATATATATTAATTAATAGACTATTCAATTTACAACTGAGTTCAGTCGAAAAAACTCGTTCTTAATAGAACGAACAACGTCACGTTCTACAATATTCGTAAAATCCGGCGTCTAAATCTTTGATAAATTCGGAGAAAATGATCGCTGGCAGACAAAGGAGACACTGCAACGTGGTACAAAACCACGCTAGTTTTAAAGTATACTCGGGTTGAGATACTTTGTTAATATATTAAAATAAGGTTATTATTACTGTTACTGCTAAGACTAGAATATGCAGTACTGAATGGAATGGTTTAAATCAAATAGTAAGTATTTCATCAAAATAGCCTCGCTATATCTAAAACCAGCCCCAAGCCATAGCATGACCTAGTATCATGCCCACACCGCTTGGGCGCCCATACTGCTCTTTTCTAGATTAGTTCAGTTCTTAAGTATGGATAGGATCTCTTCTATAGTTAATACATTCTCAAGAGGAAGACTCTTCTTTATATATAGATGGATACGTGGATGACTATCACCAACCCAGGCAGTATTCATTGGAGACTATTCTCAGGCCTCTAGGAATGAATATCACTGGAGAGCATATTCAGACACCTTCGTATCTGGAACATTTCCTTACTTTACAATACACCCTTGTGTCTCTTGCACACTTAGGGGCATCAGTTGTGATTGTTAGGTTTGTGATCCATGTTCTTTCCTATCACATCAACCGTACAGTCACATTTAAGGATTTGTTCGATAGCTAGATCCAAAATGAAGATGTGGAGTAGTCACTGTTATTTACAGAATCAGTACTTGTCTTGAATATTTCTTTTCGCTGAAGGGAATTGGATCAATTCACTCATAGATATAGTAATTCAGGATCAGACAGTACTCTCCTCATGAATAGAGATAGGCACTGTCACGTACGAGTGTAAATCAATCCTTTCCTTTCTACCTTGTCGATATGTCCAGTCAGAATAACAGTTAGGAATATGTCCTAATAATTAGAGCTGTTTTTGCCTTATGAGAAGACTATAGCTATAGCACAATGGTTGAATAAAGATGGAAGAGTGATTCCAGACCATAGCTTACCAGATGTCCTGTTTGACTTTATTTGCAGAGTTGTTGTGGTGCACCCTCAAGCGGCACCCTCATCATCAATCAGCCTCAGCGAGTTCACACATGATAACTATTTGCTGCCTGAGTCAAAGTAGTACAGTTCCCTTTGCCGTCATCATCAAGTGAGAACTGATGGACTGGAGAGGAAAGCTGCAGACAACTATCGTGGGAGCTATGGATATAAGCTGAGTTGCAAACCATTAATCTGACTTCAACCCACCACCGAATGCTTTGCTGTGCTTCTATGATTCACGAGCACATGAAACAGCTTTGTTTGCTGTAGTAGCCAGAAACTAACATTAATCCATTTTTCTTTTATCTCCCAAGTGGAGCCACTTTTTACTTTCATTTATAATTAAACTGATTTATAGACCATCACACAAAAACTTACCTACTGCCTTTTTCACCTCATAATTATTAATAGTAGTGTAGTGTGTAAGGATAGAAGTTGAGTGAACTAGTTGTGTCTCTCCTGTATGTTATACTTGAGGGCACTGGGGGATTTTCTTCATCACAGGGTAGCGTGTCGCTGCTAACTAAGTCAGCTATCATCTATCGGTGTATAGTGTCCAACTTTACTTGCAGTTCCCTGTGCCACTGATAGGAAGGTAGACTCATCTGGGACCAGGATTCATACTATCTAGACCCAATACGAGCCTTTTTGTCTTCTTCTCCTACAGTGGACTGACCTAACCAAGGGTCAGCTTTTCTATTTACATCCTTACCCGTAGGGTTTTCTTATACGGCTGTAGAACACGCGACTGTATGTATGTATGTATGTATGTATGTATGTATGTATGTATGTATGTATGTATGTATGTATGTATGTATGTATGTATGTATGTATGTATGTATGTATGTATGTATGTATGTATGTATGTATGTATGTATGTATGTATGTATGTATGTATGTATGTATGTATGTATGTAGTATGTATGTATGTATGTATGTATGTATGTATGTATGTATGTATGTATGTATGTATGTATGTATGTATGTATGTATGTATGTATGTATGTATGTATGTATGTATGTATGTATGTATGTATGTATGTATGTATGTATGTATGTATGTATGTATGTATGTATGTATGTATGTATGTATGTATGTATGCATGCATGCATGCATGCATGCATGCATGCATGAATAGAATGCAAGTCTTGGAAAATAATAACTGCACGGCAGATAAGAGAGGCACTACTTGCTAGCTAATTAACTCGCTAGTTAACTACTTAACATTAAATTCATCTCACACTTGGCGCGCTCAATCTCGTGTCTAGAACAAGCGACACTCATGTTAGGAGCTTTAATCGTTCTTACTTGTCGTACTCGCGCCTGGAAACGGCTTTATTCTTGTTGACGTCCATGACAAAATACGCACCATCCACATCCCTTTTTGTGATGCATCTGTCATTATCCAGGTCAAATGTAGCATATAGAGGGGGTTCGCGGCCTGGTAACATAAACATAGTATAACACTGACTTCATGAAAAAATAAATATATGAAAACTTTAATATAAACAGACAATCACCAAAACGAGTTAGAGAGTTCAAGTATTTGTGCAGTGTATTCACTGCAGATGGTAGTCTTAATAGAAATAGAAAGGAAAATACGTCAACTAATCGTAAAACACCCAAATAACATTAGTCATAAAAGCAGAAGTTAATAAGCGTTTTATCGCACCTCAGATGGCGAGGGACGTTGGTAATAATGAAAGCTAATGCACACGCAAAAATCAGTCCAGTGCAATGGAGGTAACCAAAACTAAGTTTGAATTCAAAGCGAAAAAAGGGAATAAAACTTAATCTTTCTTCTTTCCAACGCTGCATTAACAATGCCAAACATGGCCAGTCCTAGAAATACGTGGGCTTAAAATCTAACCTGTGGTGAGATGTATAAGAAACCTGTAGGGATAAAACCTTCTTCTTTTCTCGTTCGCTTGAAATGTGTCTATAACTGCAATGTTGTTTCTTGTATGAAATTCATTATCTTGTTTAGTTACCTCAGTGGTCCATGCAGTTTATCTTCCACTGTTATTTCTCCAGGTCAGAATGTTTGCCTATATATGTCATATTTTGGGCAGTCTTGGAGTTTGTGTCGACTCCGTGGCTTTGGAGTTACGGACGCATTTCGTGATCCCGCATACCTGAGTTCGAAACACAGCTGCGCGCGATTTGGCAACAGACCGCCTTGCGTTGGTTTTTTTTACAAAATGGTATGGGTGCTGATCAAAAGAAATTAATGGCAAACTGCCGTACGTAAACGTGCCAAGAGATCACCAAAAAAAAATGCTTGTGTTGATTGCAATGTCCTGTAAATGATATGCAACTAACTAACTAGCTTGGAGTATGTAATCTGCAGTATGCTGTGCCAATCCACATGTGTAGATGCCTGGTTCGCCAATATTGAATTGTATATATATACTATCTGACCCGGCCCGGCTTCGCCCAGGCCCTGGAGGGGATCTATCTATCTATCAGTCTGTCTGTCTGCTTGTTTGTCTGTCTGTCTGGCTGACCCGTCCCGGCTTCACCCAGTCCTTGGTGGGGAGCATCTCATTTAATTCATATAAGTAGTCATATAAGCTCTCCCGTTCCCGACTATCTGTCTGTCTGTCTATCTGTCTTTCTGTCTGTCCCGGCCCGGCTTCACCCAGTCCCTGGTGGGGAGCATCTCATTTAATTCATATACGTAGTCATATAAGCTCTCCCGTTCCCGACTGTCTGTCTGTCTATCTGTCTGACCCGGCCCGGCTTCAGCCAGTCCCTGGTGGGGAGCATGTCATTTAATGCATATAAGTAGTCAAATAAGCTTCCGTTCCCGACTATCTGTCTGTCTGTCTATCTATCTGACCCGGCGTGGTTTCGCCCAGCTCCTGGCGCACAGTAACTTAAAAGAATGTCCTTCCACACACCATTCATTATTTTTAATGAAAACTGTTTTTAATCACCGACATGACAGTTGATAAGTTCTTTAAGCAGAAAAAGATGGGTTACAATGTTATGCATTATGCATTATTTTTATGAAAACTTTGAAAATGCCTTAAAGATTATATCATTATTTATTATAACTCATATGCCTGAAAATAACTATAGACAAAGAGTTTAACAATAGTGCAAGTAAGTCCAACAATATGACTATAAAGTATATAGAAATGTTATTAAAAGTTATGCCCCTTGTAATAACTTTTCTAGAGTGAAGTCCCCCTGCTATATAGAAATTATATAATGAAAAATAAAAAAGTAAATGTTATTAAATAAGTAGAAGATTTTACACTAAGAAACTATTATAGTCGGTTGCACAGGAATGAAAGGAAGACGTGTAGAAAATTTCATCTCAATCGGATGTACCGTTATCGAACGCATCCAATACATAGCTGACCACAAACACACAAAACCACATACACTCTGTTTTATATATATATATATATATATATATATATATATATATATATATATATATATATATATATATATATATATATATATATATATATGGTTGCGTAATGTATTGTGTATTGATCTGAGAAGCAGAATAATTATTTGTTATGGTCTGTCGATAGTCGCCTTGAGCAAGGTTTGGTGGCTTTCTGATTAATATTTTTGTTCGTATAAGAATATTTAGTAATTTCTCTGTTGCTATCTTGATTACCTGGATTTCTGCATCATAGTTATGGCAGTAATTTCCTGTTGGTACTCTGGCCATTTCCCCACTATTATCTGGGTATTTTATGTACACTCCTGCTCTGCCATTTCGAACAGCATTTTGTGCTGCCCCATTGTGTAGACTCGGATCTAGAGGGTATGTGCGTATTCTTTATCAAGGAAGCTGAAACTTTTTTTTTGTAAAATATTCCTTTCATATCTGTCTGATCTATAGTAATAGTCTAGTTTCCTCTTTCTCTGGAGATCGTTCTTGATTAGTTTTCAAGGGGATATTAACAGTGGCTTCTCTGAAGTGTCGCTGGGCCTGGTGGATGTAATTGATTCTTATTAACCACCCCATAGCTAGGTTTTCTCATCTTTTCTTCATATTACCAATTACTAACTTTATAGAACACTAAATAATTAAATGGTTCTGAAATTTAGTTAGAATGAAACAAGATCAACCATTGACCGGAAGCTTTCTAGGTGACACAATCGGGATACAAGGCGAGAGAACGACTCAGAAAGAGGTGGTTTGATGAAGTTAAAGAGACATTTAAGATCATTAGTGATTCTGATGCTCCTAAATATCACGATATCACATTGTCTAGCATATTCTACCTGCCTCTCCCCCCTTCCAATTGTCCTGTGGTCACGAGGTACTCCAGGTTCATCCTTCTCATGATATGCCCATAGAATGTGGACTGTCCTCTTCTGGTGCATCAGGTAGTTAGTTCTCTTTGTGAGTAAAATGTTTTCTTCTTGTCGATCAATCAATTAGTCAGGTGACGTATCCACAATGAAGTTTGGCTACAATGGACTCCCAACACTGTCTGCCTCTTGCCTTGACTGTACATTCTGTCAGACTGATGTTCGTCAATCTCTTGATGTTATCTTCCCTCTTGTATCGTTGTCTAGCTCTTGCTCGTTTGCTCTCAACCTTGCCCTCCAGTATGGTCTTTATAAGAATGTTATTTCTTTTAACGTAGCCGAAATATTTCATTTGCCTCATTTTTATTTCTTTCATCAACTCTCTTTTCATTCCTTGGTGTTCTAGAATATCTGCATTTGATTGTTTCTGTTTCCATGAAATACGACATATTCTTATGTATATCCACATCTCCAGGGCATCTATTCGACTTTCCAGTTGATTGTTCGATGTCCAGGCTTCCGCGCCATACAAAATGTTGAAATCACGTAACATTTGATGTTAATAGATGTTAGATAGTAATACTGATTTCACGCTTTTGAAAGAATTTTTCGCCATTACTATTTTCTTTTTAATTTATATTTCACTTCTGCCATACTCTTTTATTACATGTCCAAGATAGGGGAAACTTGTTACTTATTCTAGTATGTCTGCGCTTAACGTGATGTTCATTGATGACCTCTCCTTTCCATTGCTAATTATCATAGTTTTCGTTTTTATGATGTTAATATCTAAGAAACATTCTGCACTATCTATGGGCGAAGAATAATTATTTCCGCATCTAGTTGACTCCAATTGTTCCCAGTACACGTTACTAATAAGTCTGATGTCTTTTCCTTCTAACCCTATATTCTGAAGGCATATAATTAGTCGTTCATGTGGTACTCTATCAGAAGATTTCTTGCAGACATATATATTTTTCTGAACTTCTTGTATTTTTCAATTAACATCCTCAAACAGATTATAGCCTCTCTGGTGCTGCTGTTTATTCGAAACCCGTGGGTGTGTCCACGTTTAGGTGTGAATATAAAAGATTGCTCATATAAGAAAAGAAAAACCCAAAATGAAGGACACCAGTCGATATGCTAATGATCTTGCAACACATCTCTTGTAGCAGTTGCTATTAAGAACACACCATAAACAATGTGCAAGGCAATTAACACTAAACATTCCACACATAAACAAGATATAAATAACTCAATAAAATGGCATCTGCAAGTTTTGGCGCGACAGTTGGAACCCCTGCCTTGACTTCTGCAAGAGTGAGGCACGTATCGTTATCTGTATTCAATGCCTGGGGAAAACAGATGAAATGTATTTTCCTAAATGTTATTCTTTGCTTGTGGGTTATTATCTCTTGTGACCCAACACAAACCAGCATCATATTTTCTTGTTCCCTTTCGATATGTGTTGTTTGTCCAAGAATGATGATGACCATTAACTTCATCCAGTGGGGTTGAAAGTATGGAGCTATTGTTATCGTTTGCTGCCTGCATTCTTCGATGAATGTCAACTGGTCGACATCCTTCAAATGAAAGAAACTGAATCACGCTCTTTGATCTTCTTTGGACGGATTTTGGATCAACCCGGCCATTTTCTCAACGATCAGAAACAGAACATATGCATCATGGGACGATAAGCACGTGCTCTTTTATTCATTGGACAGTACTTATCAAATGATTATGACATGATCATGTTCAACGTACGCAATTACGCTCGGTGCGGCACAAATGGGTTTCGATTGAACGCCCCTAATATATGGGAGCAAGTCGCCGCTGAACGTGTTGCATGGAGGGCAAACATCAGAAATGGAATAAAGACAAAGGAGAACATTATTGCTGATAAGTCACACACCGAGCGTGTGAGACGTAAGATGGTGCATGATGGTGGAAATGACCACGTGTTCACATGCACCCACTGTGAACGGATATTTACAGCGCACATTGGCCTTATCAGTCACATTCGCTAGCGCCATAGGTAAAGGTTATTATGCCTTTTTAAAGCACACACTATCGTTTGTCAAAACAGCGAGGTGCCAATGTGTGTGTGTGTGAATCTATATATATAGATTGGGAGGGTACATGCCTTATTTATCCTGGTGTGAGGAAATGCAATCTAAAGACAACACGTCATGGCAGGGCACACCAGGCCCTAAGCCTTGGTTGGCCGCTGGTCTAGGATAGAAGCTCCGACAGGCGGACAGTTAGAGCATTGCTTTGCTGATCTGGCATCTTTTGCAGCTTGTCTTATTCCAGATGTATAGGTGTTGCCTTTCCTCTGGAGTAAACTAGGCAAGCAGAGAGGGATCATGCTGCATGGGCAACACATGTTCTCTATATTTTAGCCCAGGCTTTGTGATATAGAGAAGCAATAACTCCATCCCTCGTCTCAACCGGTCTCGGAATCAAAGCGAGAGGCAACATTTACGGGTTATAATTCCTTGTCAATTGGCGTAGACATGGCGCGCCACGGGTTGCCTCTGACGGTGGGAGACACCTATAGGTGTCACTGATCAGCTACCGCCCGCCTCAAGCTGGGCAGTCCCCGGCCAATTGGGTCCTGATCCGCGACAGCCTGCCTGCTTCAATGGGTGCTTGGGACTAGGACAAAATCTGAATCGCACTCTGTAAAACCAATGCACCAGGCACTAATAACAAGAATAATAGAAACCTCAAGCTACGGCTTGCAACCTGGAACGTAAGAACCATGTGTCCAGGATTTTCCACTGACTTCACGAATATTAACAATGTGATAAACCGGCTCTGATCGATGCCGAACTCAATCGTCTTAACATTGATATTGCTGGCCTGCAGGAGACTCGTCTCGCTGAGCAAGGGAAAACAATTACACCTGTTTTTGGAAAGATAGAGGGCAGGCAGAAGAAAGGAAACATGGTGTGGGCTTTACAGTGAAGAATTCGCTACTGGGAATTACTGAAATTCCAACTGGAGGTAATGAAAGATTATTATCCCAGCACTAGGCAACCTCTTGTGGTTTTGCCACCATTATTACTGCATATGCACCGACACTCGCTTCCTCTGATGATGTGAGGGATTCGTTCTACGAGGAGTTAGACCCTATGTTCAAGGCAGTTCCAAAATCCGAATACATTATATGCTCGGTGATTTCAATGTTCGTGTGGGCAAGGACTCGATTTTATTTCCAGTGTGCCTTGGAAAATACAACATCGGCAACATGAATGAAAATGGGCAAAGGCTGCTGTAGCATTGCATCAGAAATGACCTATGCATTACAAACTCCTTTTCTAAAACAAAACAGCTGCATAAGGTCACATGGAAACATCCAAGATCCGACCATTGGCATCAGCTGGGCTTCATCAACACACGGAGACAACATCTGAACCATACATCATTACCTCGAAATTACCACAGTGGTGACTGTGATACGGATCATTCTTTGGTTTATGCAAGAATTAGACAGTGAAAAAATGGAATCTACGCAGCTAACCATAAATCTAATTAATATTATTAACACTTATGATCTTGAAAAGTGCTTTGAGTTTCAACAGCAACTTGAGGTCGCGTTCACTGATACATCAGAAAATTGTACGGGAATTGTACATCCTTCCTCGCTTGCTTCAACTCACTCAGAGTGTTACGTCTTGGTCTTTCCTTGTTTCTTAAGAGAGCTATCTTCTTTTTATCAATCAAGGGCTGCAGTATTCTGCTGTTTGCCGCAAACCAGTCCTGCCTCTTATGATCCACAGTGCCGTAAATCCCTACCGCTGTTTTATAAATAGTTTCCTTAAGTTTACTCCATTTATCATTTACTATACAATTTTCTGATGTATCATTGAAAGCGTCTTCAAGTTGCTGTTGAAATTCAAAACACTTTCCAGGATCGTGAGTGTTAGTAATATTAATCCTGGGGCTAGACTTGTGTTTAGCTGTGTAGATTCTCTTTGGTCTCAGTCTGACCCTTGCAACAACCAAAGAATGATCTGTATCACAGTCAGCACTGTGGTAGCTTCGAGTTAATGATGTATGGTTCAGATGTTGTCTCCGTGTGATAATGAAGTCCAGCTGATCCCAATGGCCGGATCTTGGATGTTTCCATGTGACCTTATGCATCTCTTTTGTTTTAAAAAAGGAGTTTGTAATACATAGGTCATTTCTAGTGCAATGCTCCAGCAGCCTTTGCCCATTATCATTCATGCGACCGATGTTGTATTTTCCAAGGCACACTGGCCATGAACTCGAGTCCTTACCCACACGAGCATTGAAATCACCGAGCATATAAATGTAGTCGGATTTTGGAACTGCCTTGATCGCAGAGTCTAGTTGCTCATAGAACGTATCCTTCACATCATCAGAGGAAGCGAGTGTCGGTGCATATGCAGTGAGAATTGTGGCAAACCCACAAGAGGTTGCCAAGCGCAGTGATAATAATCTTTCATTACCTCCAGCTGGGATATCAATCATTCCCAGTAGCGAATTCTTCACTGCAAAGGCCACACCATGTTGCCTTTTTTCTGCCTGCCCTCTTCCCTTCCCCAAAAAGGTGTAATTGTTTTCCCTGAGTGACCCTTCCTCAGCGAGGCGAGTCTCCTGCAGGCCAGCAATATCAATGTTAAGACGATTGAGTTCAGCATCAATCACAGCCGTTTTTCTCACATCGTCAATATTTGTCAAGTCAGTAGAAAATCCTGGACACATGGTTCTCACGTTCCAGGTTGCGAGCCGTAGCTTGAGGTTTCTATTCTTTTTATTAGTACCTGGTGCATTGGTTTTACAGCCTGCGAATCAGATTTTGTCCTAGCCCCAAGCACCCATTGAAGCAGGCAGGCTGTGGCGGATCAGCACCCAATTGGCTGGGGGCTGCCCAGCTTGAGGCGGGCGGTAGCTGATCAGTGACACCTGTAGGTGTCTCCCACCTTCAGAGGCAATGCGTGGAGCCCCATGTCTACGCCAACTGACAAGGACATATAACCCGTAACAGTTGCCTCTCGCTTTGATTCCGAGACCGGTTAAGACCAGGGATGGAGTTATTGCCTCTCCATAGCACAAAGCCTGGGCTAAAATAAAGAAACCATGTGTTGCCCATGCAGCATGATCCCTCTCTCGGCCTGCCTAGTTCACTCCAGAGGAAAGTTGACACCTATAATCTGGAACAAGACAAGCTGCAGAAGCTGCCGGATCAGCAAAGCGATGCTCTAGCTGTCCGCCTGTCGGAGCTTCGATCCTAGACCAGCTGCCAACAAAGGCTTAGGGCCTGGTCTGCCCTGCCATGACTTATTTTGTCTTTGGGTTGCATTTCCTCGCACCAGGATAAGGCTAGTACCCTCCCAATTGCGCTCTTCCGCCCGAAGCCGTTGGCAAAATGTGGGGTGTCGGGTTTGGTAAGCGCCGCCCAACATTCGTCGCTGACAGAAAGCAGGTAGTACCGTCTACTGTCATACGGTAGCTCAGTTATATCTGACTAAGACCTGACTCCCACACACACACACACACACATACACACATACATACATACATACATACACATACATACATACATACATACGTACGTATGTACGTACGTACATACATACATACATACATACATCCTTACATACATACATACATACATACATACATACATACATACATACATACATACATACATACATACATACATACATACATACATACATACATACATACATACTGTAGCATAATGGCTAACCACCATTATTCAGTTAACAAGACCGCAAGCCAAGAAGAGGAAATAATAAAACAATTGACTTCACAACCGCAACCTGGAACTAGGACTTAAAACTTAACATCGAAACTGGAACTGCATAAGTGACGGATGACGTGGATTCTTAGAAAGATTTCATCAGACAAAGTTCGGGAGACCATTGGACGAAATAGACATGTGACCCCTCTTTCGCGCCAACGCATGTTTTGCATATGTTAATATTTCATCAGAATATGGTAAACCCGCACTTTTTCTGCAACCAGCCTGATGACCAGACGTGAGAAGCTGGTGTGACCAAATTTTCAAACATGGGATTGCGGAGTGTCTAGATCCGAGGTAAGCTTGTAATTCCCGAGATTAGACTAAGAACCCGATGTATCAGGTATCAAGAAATGGTATCCAGTGTTTGTAATGTCAATTGAAATGTATTATCATTAATTAAAACCTCTGAAATGTAAAAATGCTCGACTGTAGATTCTGACGACGCAGAGCCGCTCCCGGGCAAACTGACACTCTAATACTCTCTTCGATGAAACTGCAATCTCTGATATTCTTAAAGATAATTATTAACTTTGGGAAGTGCAGTATACTACTCCATTCTATTCTGAACAACTGTACGAAGTGATGATTCTAAAGCAATCTTGTGCATTTCAGCAGACACTGATAAAAAATGCTATCACTACCTACAGCTAAAATAACAGTTCGTGTACTAGAATAAGTGCCTTGTTTTAAAACAGACTTATCTATGTCTATTTTCAATTTAGAAAGTTGAGAGAGAAATCCAATCTTTTCTTTCTGCTTCATCTATTGAATGGATAGGGTTTGAAGGATAAATATTTATATTTATGTCAAATTTTAATTAGATAAGAGCACTTATGAACTGCATTACATCAGAAGAGTTGAGCTTCGCGGAACTCCATCACACGAAGTGAACTTAACTCATTACTCAACATAACTTAAAACACAACACCACTCAACATCACTCATCACCACACAACCCAACACTCAACATCACAACAACAACAGATAATGGGAGAGAGTTATTAGACACAGAAGAAGAAGAAGTTGGTTAATTGGGAAAACACAGAGAATTATTTATACACACTATAAACACCATTGAGTGGAAGAAATGTTATAAATGTATGTCATTTATTTACATGCATCTTGACACCTTCTCACTCTTGTCATTGTCTTACTGTACACGTTCACTGACCCCAGGTCAAATGAGAACTTACATACAGCAGGAACCAGTTGATACAAGGCGTACACAGTGTGATAAACTCTGACCACCCCAAATTACCCCAACACTAGCTTAGAGAAAAAAGAAGGGGAGGGGAACTAGTTCCTACTTCAGGAATTTAGATTTCTTCCGACCTACTTCTAGAATATTGTATTGGGAAGATTGTATATAATTATGTGAATTTTAAACAGTGATCTTGGTGGCTACCAACAACCACCCAACACATCAGCAAACTAACCACCTAAATCAGACCTAAAAGAGGGAAGCCGAGAGAAAGAGATGAACCCCAAGTGAGATGGAAGATGACTTGGCCATGAGCAAAGTATGGGGAGGCCTTCAGAGGAGCTATACGGGCAGACCTGAAGTGGATCCATCAGCCAATGGACCCTGGCTTACCAAATCTTCCAGTCACCAGGTTACCTTTCTAATTGGTACACACCACACCCAATTTCAGGAAACTGATATTTAATTGTTGATTCATCATCTTCACACTTAACATGTACAACATCAAAATGTTTACTATGTTTTCACACTTGCTGACCTCTCATGTATTGATGCTTGTTTATTGATGGTCTGTGACAATGGTCCAATATGCAACTTTTCTAATATATCTTGTGTAAATCACAATAGAGATGTGTGTACTGGCCAGAAGGCTCAGGCCCAGTCAATAAATGATTAACATGAATTGACCTTCTGTTAATTTATCAGTTCAAACCTATCTGTGAGTCACCAGCTTCTTTGTACATCATGTTGTCAGAATCTAATGTGATTGATTATGTGTTTGATTGTTTAAAAATAATAGTTAGTTAGTTAGTTAGTCGACAGATCATCCTCGTTGCACATCGGACCATTCAGTCCATAAGTGCTCGGATCCCCTCCTCAGCAAATCCCGCAGCGTGTAGCGGCTAACGACGCCAGTTCTGTGTTGGTTTATCAATCTTCTTTGGCTTCCTGCGTAGTGTTCTTGTTTGGCCACCCCTCTTTTAATTTGCTGCTCTCGCAGTCTGGCCATTGTTGTAGATTCACAGTCATCACTTGGTTCTTGCAAAAGTCTCACTTCTCGTAGAGCATTCAGAATGTCAGCCTGGTCCATGGCGCGTCCGCCCTCCACCGTAGCCTCACCTGCGAGCTTGTCAGCCCGCTCATTTCCTTGTACTCCCGCATGACCTGGCACGAAGATGAAAATAATCTTTGCCAGCCGAGACCGCTCCAGAGGCAGCAACCATTCTCTTCGGATCGACCCCTCCTCTATCCTCTTGATCATGTTCATTGAGTCGCTAAGGAAACAAGCCCTAGTGAATGTCTGTGTCTCGAGCCATGTTATTGCTTTACTTACTGCCATGACTTCCATGGTCAGGCTACTTGTGGTTTCAGTGAAAGCACCGGCGTCCTCCTTCACAATTCTCCCTCCGGCCCGAGCTGTAAAGGCCCATGAGCTTCTCACATGTCGGACGACCGACCCATCTGTGCTCTCCATTTAAAAATAAATCCACTCATAATGACTTAATAAAATGGGGGAGAGAAGACTCTAGATCTATCAACTGCTCAATATCCATGTTTTCTTCATCTAAATCAGGCTGAGAAAATTCTCCAGACTTTCCTCAGATTTGATAACCAAACAAAGGGGGCTCCAGAGCTACAGAATCCTTGGAGAAGGGGCAGAATCCCAGTTAGTAATCATTATTCTCACCAGGGCCATAATCTATATCTCCTAGACTACTTAATAGAACGAGGCCTGCAGATAACTCAAGGTTTATATTCTGGGGTTATTGAAGATAGAAGAGGATGGGGCTCTACTTCTTTTGTTAGAAATGGGACATGCACTACAGTGATCTCCCACTCCCTTCAAAAATATATGACACATACATACATTCATACATGCATACATACATACATACATACATACATACATACATACATACATACATACATACATACATACATACATACATACATACATACATACATACATACATACATACATACATACATACATACATACATACATAATACATACATACATACATACATACATACATACATACATCATCAAGTGCCGGCTGGCGTAGGCGTTCATGGCTCTCCATAGATCTCGGTCTTTGGTTTCCTGGATCAACTCTGCTGCTGATATTCCTCCATGCCACCGTCTCAATCCATCCAGCATCACTTCTCTTGGTCTACCTCTGCCTCTCTTCCCCTCGATCTTTCCAGTTGTTAAGATGTTCTCCAATGCCTCTCTTCTCATCACATGACCGAGGAAAGCTGTTTGTCTCTGTCTTATTGTTGTATATAATGTTCTAGTTTCGTTAGCCTGTTTCAGGCAGTCGTCGTTAGTTACTCTGGCAGTCCAAGGAATTCGCAACATTCGTCTCAGGAACCACATCTCTGTTGCTTCTAATTTCTTCTTAATTTGTTCATTTACATTCCAAGATTCACTGCCATACAGCAAAACTGGTTCTACATAGCATTTCAGCACTCTCTTTCTTACATTCAGTGATAGTGACTTATTGCATAAGATACTCTTCATTTTCTGAAATGCGGCTTTTGCCTGCCCTATTCTGCTCCTAATCTCTGTTGTACATCTTCCATCTGATGTTATAAATGCCCCTAGGTATCTAAAATTATCAACTTGGTTAAGGATTTTCCCTTCTATTTCTATGTCACATTTTGGTGTCACCATTTTCTTTGATATCACCATTGTTACTGTTTTCTTGATATTAAAGGAGAGTCCTTTCCTTGCACTCTCTGTTACTACAACGTCTAATAATTGTTGTAGGTCTGTTGAACTATCCGCCACCAATACTGTGTCATCTGCATAGCGTACATTATTTATATTATAACCTCCAACTAGTATTCCTGGCATCTCTTTGATCTCTCTCATTATTACTTCGCTATACAGGGAGAAAAGATCTGGTGACAAGACACACCCTTGTCGTACTCCTAGCTTTATCTGTTCGTAACTACCCTCTTTATTTCCCATTTTAATTGCTGCTACTTGGTTCCAGTAAATATTCTTTATTATTCTTAAATCTTTTCCATCAGTGTTGATATCTTCCAACATTTTAATCAGTTCATCATGTTTTACTTTATCAAATGCCTTAGTATAATCTATGAAGCACAAATATATGTCTCTCTGTTTCTCTATTGACCTTTCTATTAGTGTCCGTAATGTATAAATTGCATTGTTTGTGCCCTTTCCTTCCACAAATCCATACTGTTCTTCACTAATTTCCATTTTTATTTTCTTTTTGGTTCTTCTCATTATGATTCTGAGTAGAAGCTTAGTGATATGGTTTATAAGGTTAATTGTACGAAAATCTTCACAAT
The DNA here is from genome assembly GCA_014155875.1 of Cepaea nemoralis. Classification (NCBI taxonomy): domain Eukaryota; kingdom Metazoa; phylum Mollusca; class Gastropoda; order Stylommatophora; family Helicidae; genus Cepaea; species Cepaea nemoralis. Next base: position 69,417 of record JACEFZ010002575.1, read on the forward strand.
CAATTGCTCCTGGTCTTTTTGGTATAGCTATAAATACAGATTTCAGCATATCACTGGGTAAATATCCACTGCTGTAAATATCATTCAACATTTTGGTTAATATATCTACTCCAAATTCTCCCAATACTTCTAATTCTTTTATTGTGATTTCATCTGGCCCAGCTGTTTTTCCTTTCTTCATACGTTTCATAGCGTCAGCGACTTCTTCTTTCAGAATAGGTGGACCTTCTAAGTTACTATCTTCTGTTAATTCTTCCCTTTCTCCTTCATATAATTCTCTTATATACTCATTCCACCTCTTCATTATAGCATCTTCCTCTAATATTATCTTTCCTGTTTTTGATTTCAAACACCCTGTATTTATTCTTATTTTTCTTCCTGTAAGCTCACTGATTTGTCTGTGCATATTTTTTGTATCTTTAATGGTATTTAATTCAATTTTTTTGCATTGCTCGTTTAACCAACTTTCTTTAGCCTTCCCACATTTATCTTTTATTTCTTTATTTATCTTAGCGTATTCTTGTTTGTCATTTTTACTCTGTTTTCTTTTGTCCATCAGTTTTAAGATGTCTTCATTCATCAATTTTTTCTTAGCTATTTTGCCTCTCTCCGGTAATACTTCTTTGCTAGTTTGATGAATGGAGTCCCTTAACATTTCCCATTGTTCATCTATACTCTGTATTTTAGTTATTGCATTGTACCTATCTTTCACAGTCACTCTGTATTGTTCTTGCATTTCTTTATCTATTTTCAGAACCTCTTTATTAAGTCTCATGCTCTTAACCATTTTTTTCCCTCTCTTTAATCTTACTTTTATTTGTCCACATAGTGGTACATGATCACTATTACAGTCAGCACCAGGCATTGTCTTTACATTAATTAAAGCATTTCTAAATCTTTTATTAATTAGTATGTAGTCAATTTGGTTGCGTATTTTCTTATCAGGGCTTATCCATGTGTACAGTTGCTTTTATGGTGTTTAAACCATGTGTTTCCAATTATCATATTATTGATATTTGCCCATTCTATTAGATTTTCCCCTCTTTCATTTCTTGTACCTAAACCATAATTCCCCACTACATCCTCCATTTTCCCTTTCCTACTTTTGCATTAAAATCACCAAGTATTATCTTTATTTCTTGTGATCCAATTTGAGCCATCGCCATTTCTATTTCGTCGTAAAAGTGTTGTATTTCTTCCTCACTACTGCTTGCTGTTGGTGCATATACTTGTTTAATATTTATGTCTATTGGTTTGCCTTTGATTTTTACCATAATAACTCTATCTGAAATACACCAGTATCCATTAATTGACTTGGCTGTTTTTTCGTCTAATATTATTCCTACACCTTTTTCATGTGTATCCCCTCCAGAATAAATTATTGTGTGATTGTCAGCTATAATTTTGCCCGATCCCTTCCATCTCATCTCACTAACGCCTAGTATATTCATTTTCATGCTATCCATCTCTCTTAGAACATTGGTCAACTTTCCTAGCTCATTTAATGTCCTAACATTCCATGTTCCTACTCTAAATTTATTTATTTTAGTTATGATTTTGCCATCAGTAGCTGGATGACGGTCTGGTGTCACCTGTGGCTCATGACTGTCCCTACCGGACGAGGATGCCCTAAGACAGCCATTAACGTCCTTCACTAACTTTGATATATGATTTGCCATAAAGTCTTGGGAAGATAATGTGGTGGTTTCCCCTTGCCTTCCACATTCACATGGTGGTCTTTTTACCTCTGCCTTTGACAGCCATTTCCGACTGTAAGGACAAGTGAGTGCCCTGCTCTGCTCAGCTGCAGAGTTGTCCACTTATTCCGGTGGATACTGGTCCCCAGAGCTGTGTTAGCCACACCGTGGTGTGTTTCCATCCTCTACCGCGGGGAGGTGCAGTTGGGATTTTCCCTTCATAAAGTTATGGTCTCTGACCAAAACTCTCCAGTACTTTTACATACATACATACATACATACATACACTTCGTGGAAGACTCGGTCAATACTCTTTCGTCGCATTTACATCCTAGAATCCAGAACGGTTTACAAATTAACCCCCCCCCCCCTCACTCCCCCCCCCCCCCCCCCACCCCCTCCCCCTCTTAAAAAACTTATTATGAATAATTCAACATAACCATAATACAAGTAGTTTGTTTTGCTTTTATTTTTTTTATTGAATAGCTATGATACAACAATGCGTTTCTGTTGACACAAAATATTTAGTGTCATAATATACTATTAATTTGTTAAATACAGGCATGTGACATTGTTTATAAGAAATATGTAGTGTCATAATCTTCTTTTAAATAGTTGGAATACATCAATGAGATTAGGTTTATAAGACGTACGAAGTCTTATTATAAACTATGAAACAGCTGGAATGCAACTGTGATATCATATCTATCAGGCGTATGTAGCCTTATTATAAACGAGATCATTGATAGAACACAACTAACAAGTTACGATTATGAAAAGTACGTCGTCTAATTATAAACAAAAGAAATAGTTGCAAAATCAATGTGAGTACCTATTGTGAAGTTTACAGTGTCATTATTTTCTATGAAATAGTTGGAATGCAACAGTGACATTTCGTTCTAGAAATATGTAGTGGCAATATTTACAACTAAACAGAAATACATTGTGTATGCTTGGATCCTCTGTTAATTATCAGGCATTAATTATCAGACGCCTCTGATCACAACGTTTTTGTTGCCAAGAACTTATCCATATCTTGGGAGGGTGCTTAGCAGACAAAGTATGCGAAGACCGCTGCAAGTTAGAAAAAGTTCATGTTTATTTCATCCATTTCGAATTGCTTATGTACAAATGTCTGTCTGATCGTTCGTCCGTCCGTCCGTCCGTCCCACGCCCACCCGCCCGCCAGCACATCCTTCCGTCCGTCCGTCCGCCCGTCCGTCCGTCTGTCTAATGTCTGTCTGTCTGTATACGTATGTACGTATGTACGTATGTACGTACTACGAACGTATGCATGTATGCATGTATGTATGTATTCACGTCTAGAAAAAGCGACATTCATGTTAGGAGCTTAATCCCGCTTACCTGTCGTATGTATGTATGTATGTATGTATGTATGTATGTATGTATGTATGTATGTATGTATGTATGTATGTATGTATGTATGTATCTATGTGTGTATGTGTGTGTATGTATGTATGTATGTATGTATGTATGTATGTATGTATGTATGTATGTATGTATGTATGTATGTATGTATGAATGTATGTATGTATGTATGCATGCATGTATGTATGTATGTATGTATGCATGCATGCATGCATGCATGCATGCATGCATGCATGCATGCATGCATGCATGTATGTATGTATGTATGTATGTATGTATGTATGTATGTATGTATGTATGTATGTATGTATGTATGTATGTATGCATGCATGCATGTATGTATGCATGCATGTATGTATGTATGTATGTATGTATGTATGTATGTATGTATGTATGTATGTATGTATGTATGTATGTATGTATGTATGTATGTATGTATGCATGCATGCATGCATGCATGCATGTATGTATGTATGTATGTATGTATGTATGTATGTATGTATGTATGTATGTATGTATGTATGTATGTATGTATGTATGTATGTATGTATGTATGTATGTATGTATGTATGTATGTATGTATGTATGTATGTATGTATGTATGTATGTATGTATGTATGTATGTATGTATGTATGTATGTATGTATGTATGTATGTATGTATGTATGTATGTATGTATGTATGTATGTATGTATGTATGTATGTATGTATGTATGTATGTATGTATGTATGTATGTGTGTGTGTGTGTGTGTGTGTGTGTGTGTGTGTGTGTGTGTGTGTGTGTGTGTGTGTGTGTGTGTGTGTGTGTGTGTGTGTGTGTGTGTGTGTGTGTGTGTGTGTGTGTGTGTGTGTGTGTATGTATGTATGTATGTATGTATGTATGTATGTATGTATGTATGTATGTATGTATGTATGTATGTATGTATGTATGTATGTATGTATGTATGTATGTATGTATGTATGTATGTATGTATGTATGTATGTATGTATGTATGTATGTATGTATGTATGTATGTATGTATGTATGTATGTATGTATGTATGTATGTATGTATGTATGTATGTATGTATGTATGTATGTATGTATGTATGTATGTATGTATGTATGTATGTATGTATGTATGTATGTATGTATGTATGTATGTATGTATGTATGTATGTATGTATGTATGTATGTATGTATGTATGTATGTATGTATGTATGTATGTATGTATGTATGTATGTATGTATGTATGTATGTATGTATGTATGTATGTATGTATGTATGTATGTATGTATGTATGTATGTATGTATGTATGTATGTATGTATGTATGTATGTATGTATGTATGTATGTATGTATGTATGTATGTATGTATGTATGTATGTATGTATGTATGTATGTATGTATGTATGTATGTATGTATGTATGTATGTATGTATGTATGTATGTATGTATGTATGTATGTATGTATGTATGTATGTATGTATGTATGTATGTATGTATGTATGTATGTATGTATGTATGTATGTATGTATGTATGTATGTATGTATGTATGTATGTATGTGTGTGTGTGTGTGTGTGTGTGTGTGTGTGTGTATGTATGTATGTATGTATGTATGTATGTATGTATGTATGTATGTATGTATGTATGTATGTATGTATGTATGTATGTATGTATGTATGTATGTATGTATGTATGTATGTATGTATGTATGTATGTATGTATGTATGTATGTATGTATGTATGTATGTATGTATGTATGTATGTATGTCAAAGTAGTAGTAGTATTAGGCCTCTTTCAGTCCTGAAGGACTATAGAGTTGTGCCGCTTGGGAGGTACCTGACAACACCGCTGGTGACTATATAGTCCAAAGCGAGAATGACAATCCCTGTCACAGTTTCCGCATCTGTAAGACGAGGCGCGTCTCGCAGTATGTGACTCCGTTTTAAGCCTGTGCCGCCTATTCTCAGTTTGTTTTATCAGATTTCTCTCAGAGAGCACCAGTCCGTTTCGTTCATCTCTTCTCCAGGAGCATCTGTCTGTTGTAACTCTTTCCCACGTGTCTGGATCTATTCCAATGGTTTTCGTATCTTGTTTACACACATCCCTATAACGCATTTGGGGTCTTCCGGTTGGCCTCTTTCCTCTGGCTAGTTCTCCGTATAGGAGATCTTTGGAAATACGTTCATCCTCCATTCGAGATACGTGGCCCAGCCACCGGAGGTGTCTCTGCTTGAGGATTGTGTGCACTGTGGTAATATCTGCTCTTTCAAGCACATGTTTGTTTGTTATGTGGTCTTTCCATGTTATGCCCAGGATACGTCTCAACTTCCTTTCCTGTCTTGAGAACAGGGTCCAGGATTCAGACCCATAGAGTAGTGTGCTAACAACACTAGCTTTATATACTTGAGCATGTGTACGCTCTGATAGTCTATTATTCTCCCAAACTCTTTTAGCTAGCCTAGAAAATGTTGTGGCTGCCTTTCCAATGCATCTGTCAATTTCTGTCTCTAATAAAAGATTACCCCAAATACACAAACTCGTGGACGACCTTCAATTCGTAATAAGAAATTTTGATTGACGGAGGCGCACCAGCATCTTGTACCATCACCTGTGTTTTATTTAGGCTAATGGTGAACCCAAAGTCTTTGCAGGCGGCTGCAAAACGATCTATGAGCCATTGGAGATCTTCTGCTGTATGAGTAGTCAGTGCTGCATCATCTGCAAAAAGTAGTTCTATTACGCATCTTGATCTTATTTTGGTCTTTGCCTTGAGTCTTGATGGGTTAAAACGTTTACCATCAGATCTTGTGTGGAGGTATATGACTTCAGTGGCAGTCCCAAATGCCTGCCTTAAAAGAACGGCGAAGAAGATACCAAAGAGTGTAAGAGCAAGCACGCAGCCCTGCTTTACTCCGCTGCTGATGCTGAATGACTGGGCTGTTGAGCCGTCAAATAAAATGGTCCCCTGCATGTTTTCGTGAAATGATTTCAAGAGACTAAGAAGGGTGGGTGGACATCCAACCTTTTCAAGGACCTTAAAAAGGCCGTTTCTGCTCACAAGGTCAAATGCCTTTGTGAGGTCAATTAAGGCAATATATAATGGCTTCCTCTGTTCTCTGCACTTCTCTTGGAGCTGCCAGAGTGAGAAAATAATATCGAAGGTGGACCTGTTGGGTCTATATCCGCACTGCGATTCGGGGTAGATTCTTTCAGCAAGAATGTGTAATCTTTTAAGGATTACTCTGGCAAAAATCTTGCCTGTAATGCTGAGTATGGAAATGCCGCGATAGTTGTTGCAGTCGCTTCTGTCGCCTTTGTTTTTATAAAGGGTAACGATGTTTGCGTCATTCATATCTTGTGGTACTGATTTTTCTTTCCAGCAGAGCTGAAATATTCTATACAGTTCTGGGATTATAGTTTCTTTGCTACATTTTAAAATTTTAGGTGGAATACTATCTTTTCCAGGTGCCTTGCCAGATTTGAGAAAGTCTAGTGCTTCGTTGATTTCTGTGAGGCATGGTTCGTTATCCAGGGCATGCATGGCGGACTGTTGATCGATGGCTTCCAGGGCTTCTTCACTGACAGTGTTATCCACTGAGTATAGCTCTGAGTAGTGTTCTACCCAGCGATCCATTTGTTTCGCTCGATCTTTTATGATTACCCCCTTAGTTGATCGTAAAAAGGCCATCTTATTCTTTGATGGACCGACAGCTTGCTTGATGCCCTCGTAAATTCCTCTTATATTTCCATTGTCTGCACAAGTTTGAATTTGAGCAGAGAGCTGTAGCCAATACCTGTTCGCACATCTTCTTGCCATCTGTTGTACTCTATTTCTGGCCGTTCGCAATGGCTGCAGTGTTTCTCTGAAGGTGATGTTTTATACATTGAGAATGCATTATCTTTATCTCTAGGACTGGGAGCATCTCTTCAGAGTGTGCTTCAAACCAGTCGGTTGACTTAGTTTGCTTCTTGCCAAATGTTGATAGTGCTGTATTGTAGATGGTGTCGCGAAAATGACTCCAACCGTCGGTGGAATTTCCGTTTGTGGGGCCAGGCAGAGTATCCGCTAGAGCCTGCATGAATTTGTTGACCGTCTCTTTATTTTGGGTGCTGCTTTTGCCAATACGTGGTCTTCCTTCTGTTCTGCTTCTGTAGATTCTCTTGGACTTTATCTTCACCTTGCTGGAGACGAGTGAATGGTCGGTGTCGCAGTCAGCACTATGATAGCTGCGAGTCAGCCGTACATTGCGGAGATTTCTGCGTTTAGTGAGCACCAGGTCGAGTTGGTGCCAGTTCTTTGATCTGGGGTGCCTCCATGACACCCTTTGTTGAGGTTTCGTGTCAAAGAAGGTGTTGGTCACGCACAGATTATGGTGGCTGCAGAATTCCAAGAGACGTTGTCCATTGTCATTGATCTTCCCAACGCCAAACTGTCCTAGACATGAAGGCCAAGATTTGTGGTCGGAGCCAACCCTGGCATTGAAATCCCCCATGATAAAATGATGTTGTTTCGCTGGTGTTTCACTGACTTCTTTGCTAAGGTCGTCATAGAACTTGTCTTTAGATTCTGATGCTGCAGTTAGTATTGGGGTGTAAACGCTTATAATACTAACTGGGCCTACCTCTGTCTGGAGTTGGATCTTCAGTATTCTTTCAGTGCCATCACTTGGTGGTATGATGGAATTAAACAGTTTGTTTCTGATAGCGAAGCCAACTCCATGCTCCCTGGTCTCTCCGCACGGCTTGCCATGCCAGTAGAAAGTGAAGTCCCTCTCCCTGATGCTTCAAGATTCTTGGAGTCTGGTATCTTGCAGGGCGACAATGTCTATCCCCAGTCTTAGTAGTTCGTTGTTTATCACTGCAGTTTTGCGGGCATCCACAATCTCGTTTAGATTAATGTATGTATTAATGTATGTAATTGTGTGTGTGTGTGTGTGTGCGTGCGTGCGTGTGTGTGTGTGTGTGTTGCGGTTTGGAGGATATGATTACCTGTATAAATATCCGGAGTGCAAAGATGATACACTATCTTATAACTAACTACCTAACTAACTAACTATCTAACATATAACTAACTATCATTAAATTCATGTAATAATTTGCGGGCTCAGACTCGCGTCTAGAACAGGTTACATTCTTGTTGATGTGAATCATGAGATACATTACATCAATGTAACTTTTTTGATAAACCACTTCCTCGTTAATCTTACTTACTTGTCGTACTTGCGTCTAGAACAGGCGACATTCATGTTAGGCACTTTAATTCCAATTACCTGTCGTATTCACGTCTAGAACAAGCGACATTCATGTTAGGAGCTTAATCCCGCTTACCTGTCGTACTCGTGCCTGGAAGTGGCGTTATTCCGGTCAGTGTCCATCATCATAAACCCAACATCTATGTCACGTTTAGTGATACACTTGTCTTTATCCACGTTAAATACATTGTATAGTCCTTCTACGTGGTCTGGTAACATTAAAATAGAATAACACAGACTTCATTACATGATAAATATAAGTAAACGTTAATATAAATAGACAATCATGAAATACAAGTCAGAGAATTCAAGTATCTGGGCAGTGTGTTCACACAGGATGCAAGACATGATAGAAATTGAAAAGAGAATACAGAAAGCAACCAACATCAACTATCAAATAACACGTATCGTAAATCACCCAAATAACAAGCCAGACTCGCGATGATGCTGCGCGAGACTCCAGATGAAACAGTCAGTACCTCAGTTCCCGCCCTGAAAACGGGAGGGAAATGGAATGTCGTCAGCCCAGTCGATGATGCCCTGGCAGCACTCTAGCTAAAGAAGGTCATGGACCACATCAAGTCGGACAGAAGGAGGTTCGGCTACCAAGAGAAAGATCCGATGTGGTCCAAGACGACGACCATGAGTAGGGACCTGGATTTAAGGAGATCCGTAAGGGGGAGGATGACGAAAGAGTCTAGAAGGCTGCCCAATAGGCGCAGCAAGCCCAGTGGATGTCATGGGCAGAGATAGTGGAGAGATCTCTTACCTGGAATGACATATGGCGCTTAGCAACACTGCGCCTAAATTTCGTCGTCCAATCCCTCTACGATGTCCTGCCATCTGCTGCCAACTTGTTCAAGTGGAGGAACGCCATCGACCCGTTCTGTCCCGTTCTGTCCCATCAGACAGCGGAACACGTATTGTCAGCATGTAAGGTCGCCCTGACCCAAGGCCAATTTACGTGTCGGCACAACAAAGTCCTTACTGATTTGGCCATAGTGGATGTAGCCAAAATGAAGGCGAACAAAGAGGGGACCAGACCGAGGCTGATGGATATTTCCTTAGTCCGAGCCGGGCAGCAACGCAGAGACAATGAAGGCAGAGCTGAGGACTTGCAGCTTCCGACCATTTTCGACGGTGCGAGGGATTGGGAACTGATCGTGGATCTAAAGGGCCGTGGCAAATATCCTGAGGTGATCCAAAAGTTTGACTTGCGACCTGACATTGTACTTAGCTCCTCGTCAGCCAAGCAGCTAACGCTGATTGAGTTGACCGCTCCTTAAGAGTCCAATATTGAGAGGCAGCAAAAGTACAAGTTAAATAAGTACGATGGTATGGTCATTAAGCCTTAGGCTGGAAGATTACACCGTCAGACTATTCGCGGTTGGGGTAGGCGCCAGAGGTATAGTCTCCCACGTCGTATACGATGTGCTAAAACATATGGACATTAAAGGACAAGCAAGAACTCGGCCCCAGAAAAAAACTGTGATGAAGCCGAAAAGGCCTCGTGCTGGCCATGAAACTAGTATGGTTAAAAGCTGTAACTGCAGAACACCCAACAATTTCTCAACCAAGAACACGAACATGCAGCGTCTCATGTCAGCTCTTAAGCCTTCCCTCCGAGCGTGGATGGTGAATCCGAATGCAGTCAAACCATGCAAATGTCAGGCCGAAGTCCAACCTCCATAACATAGCCGTAATAGTCCGTAAGTCACACTCACTCAACTGCAGAGACCAAGAGGTGGGTCCAGAAACGTAAAGGAAGAACCAGCTTACTAATAGAGTGCGGCGCCGTGATCGGGGCGCGAAGAAGGAACACGGCAACGGAGACGAATGGAGGCGATAGAGGCCGTGGCTGGGGAAGAAGCAGGCTCCCCATGACCACATGTGCTAAGGGGCAAGCACAGGCTGCACATACTCGCTGCACTGAGGGAGGAGAGGCTTAAGGGTGGACATGTTAACAGCTAAGGGAACGGCATAGCAACAAGGACAACGAAATTGACCGAACGTCCCCACGACAGGGGCAAGTCGCCCGGAGTCACGACTCGGACGGAACTGCCCCTAGAGAGTGTTAAGAGGATAATGGTCCGAAACATTTGGGGAAGGGTGTACGATTCTGACGATCAGAAGCCCCCTGACATGTTTGCTCCGCAAACATCATCAACTATCAAATAACACGTATCGTAAAACACCCTCAAGACAACAGTAATAAAAACATACGTTGATAGACGTTTTATTGCACCTCAGATGGCGACGGACGCTGGTAAATAAAGAAAGCTAATGCATATGCAAACATCAGTCCAGTGCACTAGAGGTAGCCGCACGGTAAGGACTACGTTTGAGTTCAAAGCGAGCGAAGGGAATAAAAAATAATGCCAATAATGGCCAGTCCTAGAAACACACAGGCGTGAAATCTTACCTTAGGTGAGATGCACAAGAAACGTGTTGGGATAACGCATTATTCTTCCTTCGTTCGCTTGAAATGTGTATATAATTGTAATGTTGTTTCTTGTAAGAACCTCATTGTCTTTTTTTTTTTTTGGTAGCTCATTAAGTGGTCCACATAGTTTATCTTCAACTGTTGTTTCTCCAGGCCAGAAATGTTGCCAATATATGACGTATTTTGGGCAGTCTCGGGGTATGTGATCTGCTGTCTACAGCGCCAATCCACATGTGCACATGGCTGATTCACCAATCTGGAATTGTGTATACATGTGATTGTGTAATCTATTGTGTTCTGTTTTGGGGCGCAGAATAATGATTTGTTCTTGTCTGTCCATAAGGTGGTAGTCGTCTTGAGCAGGTTTTGGTGGTTTTCTGACGGATTCGATCATACTTTTTTTTGGGTGGGATATAACGGGAACATCAGGTTTCTTCTTTTAATCTTCTTCCTTAGTCAATCGATCAGCTCTCCTGTTTCCAGGTACTCCACGGTGAGATGTTACGCTGGCTGCCAAGTTCAGAAAGTAGTGTATGTAGTACTGGCAATTTCTCAGACAGGAGCGCCTCAAGTACTGATTTTGCATTTGTCAATAACTGAGTATACTGCTCGTAGAAAATCTAAGAAGTATAAACGGACTGAGCCCATAATCGGGCACTCTCACGATGTTTATACTTCACCTCGACACCGCAAGGCACAAGAGGAACATGATGAGATGAGATGATGAGAATATCTGTGTACCATGGTTAGTATTTAGTAATTTCTCAGTTGCTATCTATATTGCCTGAATTTCTGCATCATAGTTATGGGAGTACTTTCCTGTTGGTACTCTGGCCGTGTCCCTAGTATTATTTGCGTTTTCTGTTACACTCTCGCTCCACCGTTTTGAACAGCATTTTGTGCTGACCTATCTGTGTAGACTCAGATCCAGAGGTCCTGTCGGTATTCTTTATCAAGGAAGCTGAGACTAACTTTTCTACGTTGTATAATGTTCTGATCTTCCTTGTAAAATGTACCTTTCACATTTGTCTGGATGTGAAGTGATAGTCGATGTTGCTCTATCGAGGGGTTTGTTCTGGAATAATTTACAAGGGATATCAACTGTGGGCAGATCAGTGTTTTTTCTGCAGAGTCGTCTGGCTTGGTGGACGAAACTGCTTCTTATTAATCACCCCATAGCTAGGTTTTCCAATCTGTTTTCCATAGCACATATTACTGAATTTATAGAACACCAATAATTAAATGGTTCGGAAATTTAGTTAGAATAGAACAAGATAAACCAGCGGCTGGGAATTTTCTAGGTGACACCATCGGGACACAAGGCGAGAGGACGACTCAGAAAGAGTTCCTTCGATGGAGTGAAAGAAACACTGAAGATCATTTGTGATTCTGATGATCCTAAATGGCAAGATATCAAATTGTCTAGCACATTAATCTCTCTGCCTCCCCTCCCCTCCAACTGTCCTGTGGTCAAGAGGTACTCCAGATTTCCCCTTCTCATGACATTCCCATAGAATGTGCAGTGTCCGTTTCTGGTGCGTGTAGCCAGTTGTCTTTGTGAGTTAACTGCTTTCTTCGGGTGCATGTAGCCAGTTGTCTTTGTGTGTAAACTGCTTTCTTCGGGTGCATGTAGCCAGTTGTTGTGCGTTAACTACTGTCTTCTGGTGTGTGTGGTCAGCTGTCTTTGTGAGCTAACTGCTGTCCATATATATCTTCATTATTCTACTTAGCCAAAGGGACAAGAGTGATCTAGCTCTTACAATTCCGGTGCGCTGATGATTCCTTCACACATCAATGTATGCAGCTGTTGGAACATTTCTCAGTTCTCTGTTTGTTCACGGCATTCTGGTCAATTGTCTATGAAACCACATCTCCGCCCGTTCACGGCGTTATCGTCATTCTTTTGTATAACCACATCTCTGCAACTGTGCGCAACATTTCTCGATTCCCTGATTATTGCTCATGGTGTGGACACGGTATTATAGTTTTCGATATATAATACTGTGCGTGTATATACTGGTCATTGGGTATGTGTGTTCGGGTGTGAGTCTGGATGTGAGTGTGTTGGAATGTGTGCGTATATTTGTCTGTCTAAATGTGCTTGCATGCGTCTGGGTGTGTGTATCAGTATGTATGCAATAAGTGTGTGTGTGAGAGAGTGCATGCACGGGTGTGCATGTGCGTTGTTGGATTAGTGTAGTGTACGTGTGGGTGTGTCCGCGTTTAGGTGTGTATATAAAAGGTGGCTTATGTAAGAAAATAAACACCCACAATACAGGACAACATCCGATATGCTATCTTACAAAACATCTGTTATCGCAGTTGCTATTAAGAACACGCTATAAACAATGTATAATGCAGATTATCACCAAACATTGCATACATAAACACGATATAAATAACTCAACAAAATGTCACCTATAAGTGTTTGTGCTACAGTTGGAACCCATGCCGTGGCTTCTTCAAGAGTGAGACACAGATCGCTATCTTTATCCAATTTCTGGGGAAAACAGTTAAAATGTATTGTCTTAAATGTTATTCTTTGCTTGTGGGTTATTATCTATTTTGACAAAACACAAAACAACATCACTTTTGTTGTTTTCCTTTCCAATATAAATAAAATGGAATGTACAAGTAGCATCCACTATAAAAGAGTGATTGGTGCTGGGAGTAACTCGTGATGTATATTGAAAAGTATTGAGTGAGTTGTGTTGAGTCTAGAACCGACATCATATCATTCGGGACATTGTCATCCGTGCTCCGTCCTCGTCTTCAACAGGCAACGAAGAGTCCCAATACTAATTGTTTTAGTTGTCGTCTGATTATGTGTCCATCTGGCCTGCACTAGGAGTATTGAGTGACGGTCATCTCCACTGTTCACTGCCGTTCTCTTTATGCTGATTTATTGTTCTGCCACACTATACACTTGATCCCAAAGGGCCTTGACCATATCTGCCTTATTGTGCACGAATACGGCATCCAGCAGTGCTGACCCAGCCAATCTCTCCGCCCGTCATTTCCCCAACACACCATCATGTCCTGGGGAAAAGATCCAGAAGATGCTCCTATTCCTTGATGTTTTAATTTAAGCGTGCCACTCTGCTCAAAGCATATTGTCCTTACCTTTCTCAGCATGTTTTGTGAGCCTGTTACAATGACGACATGTGTGTTTTATTTGTCCTTCAGCCAGCGGAATGCCGCTGTGACTGTCTCCTCCTTCATTCTCAGAATAGACGTTGTGGTATCATATGCCAGGCTCTCATACAATAACCACAGTGAACTGATGTTATTGTTTAGTAAGGATCAACGGATGACAGGAGATGGACATAATAGCAGGTGATCAGTAACATAGATAAATTAGACAGTAAGAGGGATGCTTAATTACGGTGAGCCAGAGGGAACGGATACACCGGTAGACGGCTGAAGATAGTAACCAATAAAAGACGAAGGGGGAGGCCACGTGATCAGAAGGGACGAGAGAGACCCACGAATAAAGAGGGTCAGTCGGAGTTAGGACGCCATGGCAGACAGATCAAAAACCAGAGAATTGAGTCTGTCGAGAAACACAGCCATGTACATTTCATAGACCGTACCAAACCATTGTTCCAATATGAAGATGTGGACATAAATTCGACTATGTCAAGCAACCAGCGCTTGACAACAGGGGGAAAGAACGACATAGTTACTGAGACCAGTTGCACAGAAGGCGAGATGTGTAGTACACCCGCCATGCCGTTGAAGACACGTTTTCACGCAGGGAGGCTAGTGGTGTGGCTGAACGGGTCGGTAGTGACCCCGTCCTGCGAGTTGTAAGTAGGTTAGTTACGCAAGTGTATAACTGTATGAACTGCTTGTGAAGAAATAAAGCTATTTATTCGGCGTAGTTTTAACTCAAGGAAAGCCGTAGTGGTTCAGTGTATTCTGGTACGTGTTCCAAGCTTAGTTTTCCAGTGTAGTGACAGCATACCCCGATCAGCACATTGGCAATAAGAATGTTTTAAACGAAGAGAAACAAAAACATATGGAAAAGAATAAACCTTAGATGGACGGACAGATATCATAAATGAATGAATATGCTTATATATATATATATATATATATATATATATATATATATATATATATATATATATATATATATATATATATATACACATATATATGGTCTGCAAGGTGTGGACTGCGCCTGGTCCTGCAGCCAGCAGGGTTAGGATCGGCTAGCCTCTCCCAGGAGGGGTGAAAAGGTGAAAATTAGTAACCTGCCGATGACCCGCAGACTACAAAAGTCAACCTCACCTCTCCGTGGTACAGACTGGGAAACCATGACAGCGAGGTCATGGGCTAACGGGGATATGGTTCGCCATAGGGGATGGAATCCCTATGGTCAGATTTTTGTCCTAAACCTGCGACTGGCGGCAGGGGATCTTCCTACTGCTCGTAGAAAAACAAAGAAGTATAAACGGACTGACCCTAATGGTTATAGACCCGGCAATGTTAATGGACGACGAGATATATCAGCAATTCAAACATAGGCACAATGAACGTCTGCGGTTTTAATAGCGAAGAAGAAGAACTTATAGAAACAATGAAAGAGAGGAAAATTGGACTGATGGGAATAACGGACACCATAATAAAGGGGTAAGGATGCAAGGAGATCCACCACAGTTACACTTTTGTCTACTCTGGAGTAGAAAAGCAGGAAAGGGCAAGACAAGGTGTGGAAATAGTCTTTGAACCACGACTAGCAAGAGGAATACTAGAAATAAAATATGTATCAGTGTGGCATAACGCTAACCACCATTATTCAGTTTACAAGACTACACGCAAAAGAAAGGAGAAAATATATAACAAATTGACTACAGGAGCAAACTGAAACCAGAACGGCTAAATTAACATCACATCAAACTGAAACTTGAACAATTGACAGAAGATGACGTCAATTCTAAGAAACATTTCATCAGCCAAAGCTCAGGAGACCATTGGACAAAACAGACATGTGACACCGCTTCCGCGCGAAACGCCTGTTTAGCATATGTTAATTAGCGCACTCTTCCTACAACATGCCTGTCGAACAGACGTGAAAGCAAGTGTGACCAAATTTTCAAATAAGGACGGCAGAATGTCTGGATCCCAGGTGAGCTTGTTAGTCCTTAGATTGAACTGATGACCAGATGTATCAAAGGCCTAAGAATGGTATCCAGTGTTTGTAATGTCAATTGAAATATATTATTATAAATTAAAACCTCTGAAGTGAAAAATGTTTGACTGTTCCATTCTGACCAGCAGAGCCGATTCCCGGGCTAACTGACAATCTACTACTCTCTTCGAATACTGCAATCTCTGATATTCTTAAAGATAATTATTAACTTTAAGAAGTGCATAATAATACTACATTCTATTCTAAACAACTGTACGAAGTGATGATTCTAAAGCAATCTTGTGCATTTCAGCAGAAACACTGTTAAAAATGCTATCACTATCTACAGCTAAAATGACAGTTCGTGTACTATAACAAGTGCCTTGTTCTAAAACAGACTTGTCTATGCCTATTTTCAATCTGGAAAGCTGAAAGAGAAATCAATCTTTCCTTTCTGCTTTATCTATTGAATAAATAGGGGTTGATGGAATAAATATTTATATTTGTGTCACCATTTAATTAGATAAGGGCACTTATGAACTGCATTACATCAGAAGAGTTGTGCTTCGCGGAACTCCACCATCAGAAGTGAACTTAACTCATTACTCAACACAACTTAACAAACACAACCACCCACAACTCAACACTCAACACCACAACAACAACAGATAATGGGAGAGGGGTTATTATACAAAGAAGAAGAAGAAGAAGTTGGTTAATTGGGAAAACACAGAGAATCATTTATACACACTACAAACACAATTGAGTGATAGAAATGTTATAAATGTATGACCTTTATTTACATGCATCTTGACACCTCCTCACTCTTGTCACTGTCTTACTGTACACGTCTCACTGACCCCAGGTCCCATGAGAACTTACATACAGCAGGTACCAACTGAGACAAGACGTACACAGTGTGATAAACTCTGACCACCCCAAATTAACCCAACACTAGATTAGAGAAAAGGAGGGAGGTGGGGGAACTAGTTCCTACTTCAGGAATTTATGTTTCTTTTGCCTACTTCTAG
Organism: Cepaea nemoralis; assembly: GCA_014155875.1. NCBI lineage: Eukaryota > Metazoa > Mollusca > Gastropoda > Stylommatophora > Helicidae > Cepaea > Cepaea nemoralis. The sequence goes on from JACEFZ010002575.1 coordinate 86,356, forward strand.
ATTATTGTATTGGGAAGATTGTATATGTTTATGTGAATCTTACACAGTGAAATCTTGGTGGCAACCCATTGGCAACCCAGTTGGCAACCCAAAACCAACCAGCTGGCAACCAACTGACCAACCAACCAAACCAGATCCAAAACCAAACCAGAGAGAGAAAGAGATGACCCACACTTGAGATGGAAGAAGACTTGGTCGTGGGCAGAACTGGAGTGGATCCATCAGTAAATGGACCCAGGCTTATCCAAATCTCCCATCATAAGGGTACCTTTCTTTTAGGAACACACAACACTCAGTTTCAGGAACTGATACATAAATGTTGATTTCACTATCACCACACTTAACATGTACAACATTCAATTGTTTACCATGTTTTCACACTTGTTAACATCATGTATATTGATGCTTATTTATTGATGGTTTGTAATATTGGTCCTATATGCATGTTTCTAATTGATCTTCCACAATAGAAATGTACAAGACAGGCCAGAAGACACAGGCCCATTCAATAAATAATTACTTGGAAATGATCTTATGTTTCTTTGTCAGTTCAACCTATCTGTGATTCACAATCTTTTGTGTGTACACCTGCTGTCAAGATCTATTGAAACTTGTTGATGTGTTTAATTGTTTAAAACCAAATTAACTTATGAAGGAATATAAAATGAGGGAGAGACTCAAGGTCTATCAACTGCTCAATATCCATGCTTTCTTAACATAAATCAGACTGAGAGAATTCTCCAGACTTTCCTCAGATAAACAGAAAGGGGGCTAAAGAGCTATAAGAATCCTTGGAGAAGAGCAGAATCCCAGTTGGTATTTATTATTTTCACCAGGGCCATAATCTATATCTCCTAGGCAAAATTAAATAAGACGAGGCCTGCAGATAACTCGAGGGTCATATTCTGGGGTTATTGAAGATAGAAGAGGATGGGGCCCAACTTCTTTTGTTAGAAATGGGGCATGCACTACAGTGATCTCCCACTCCCTTCAAAATATATGACAATCAGAAATAATCATAACAGTGAGAATAAAAGAACAATCGATTACAACATATGTACACATATACGCACCATTTAATATAAACATTAATGAGCAAGAATGCGAGGACTTCTACGAAGACATCCATGACGTGCAAAATAAAATAGTTAAGCAGGACAACATCATAGTTATGGGAGACTTCAATGCAAGACTAGGACATAACAGAGCAGGCATAGAAAAACATCTTGGAGCATTTGGAGACCAACATAATGAAAGAAATGATAACAGAAGTAGACTGATAGAGCTATGCAGCCAACACGACCTCTATATAACAAATACTTTCTATAAACACCAAGACTCACAAATATACACCTGGTATAAATGGAACGATCTAGACACCAAAAGCCAAATTGATTTTATAATAACAAGAAATAACAGAAAGAGAAATATATTAGATGCAAGGGCAGTGCCCAACTTAGGTATAAACACAAACCACAAAGCAGTCGTTTGCACAATAAGAACCATCAGCAGAAGAAAGCAAAGACCAGGAAAATCCATGCTATGCGAATCAGTAAACTTAACAAATCTCAAAGACGAGGCAGTGAGGTAAAATTATGAAAAAGAGCTAACTGAAATCTTTGTAAAATTACCTATAGAAAGAAAGACAAAGGAAGAAGAATGAGGCATGTTCAAATCAAGCATTTTAAATACTGCAAAGATAACATGTGGAACCACGAAAAAACGCAAAACACGGATAAAGAAAATAACAAGATGGTGGAATGCGGAAGTAAAGAGAGCTGTAAAAGACAAAAAGGAAAAATATAAAAAGTGGTCGAAGAGAAACAGGAATGCGATTACATAGAATATAGAATAGCGAGAAGACATGTGAATAGAATAGTAAAAAAAGAAAAACAAAAAGACGGGGGGAGTATGGAGAATCTCTAATTAAAAACTACAAGGAGGCAACTAGAAACATTATAAAAAGATAAGAGCAATGCGAACCAAAGGAGAACCCTTTAACCCAACTGAAATAATTAACAGCGAAAATGGAGAACCAATAAGTGAACAAAACCAAATCCTAATAAGATGGAAACAATACTTCGAACAACTTTTCAACATCCCATCAGACGTCACAGGAATTCAAAATCCGACACAGATGCCACCGAAAAACTAGAACCAGACATAATGAAAGAAGAAATTATAAAAGCCATCAGATTAGCCCCATTGAAAAAAATCACCAGGACGAGATGAAATACCAAATGAACTAATTAAAACAGCAAGAGAAGTAGGAGCAGCATGGCTACATAGACTATTCAACCATGTTTGCGTAGAACAACAGATACCACGAGACTGGGGAAACACCATAATTATCCCCATTTGGAAAAAAACAAAGGCAGCAAAAGATACTGCACGCAATACAGAGGCATTTAACTGTTGAGTCATACTGGGAAAATATTCTGCAAAATTCTTGAAAAAAGACTGCGAACTATTATAGAACCCCAGCTAAGCGAAATACAACTTGGATTAGGAAAAACAAAGATGCATAGATGTCATTTTTTTTGTCTTAGACAACTTATAGAAAAATCAATTGAATTCAATGATACACTATACTTAGCCTTTGTCGACCAAGAAAATGCAGTTGATAGAGTAGATATAAACAAGCTGTGGGAAATCCTTAAACAATATAGAGTGAGTACACATCTAACAAACCTATGTAGAAGTTTATACAACAACAGTGAATGCATAGTGAGAGCAACTGGAGGACAATCAGAACCCTTCATCATAAGATCCGGAGTACGGCGAGGTTGTGTCATGTCCCATCTCTTGTTTATAACATATATAGACAACATATGTAAAGAAAACAGCCAAATGGAGACCGGGAGAACACCACACGACGATAACACAGAAGAAGAACCATCTTCAAATCTAACCATTAGAGAACTCCTGTTTGCACCAAGCACTAATAGCAAAATCAGAAGCTGAATTACAAGACCACATGAATAGTCTAAACAAAATGTGTAGGGAACATAACATGAAAATTAGCACAAGTAAAACAGAGGTATTGACAATAGCTAAAGAAGATTTTAAAAAATAACGATTCATCTAAACGAACATCCCTTGAAACAAGTAAAGAGTTTAAAGTACCTAGGAAGTATGCTATCACCAAATGGAAAATCAGAAGACGAGATACAAAATAGATGCAATAAGGCAAATCAACTCATTGGACAAATTGCACCAATAGGGGAGACTGGGGAGAAATGGACATAGGGGAGAAATGGACCACCCCCTCTCTGGCCCCTGGCGGTGATGCAATGAAAGTGAAACCATAATAAGTTTGTTTTCCACATCAAACATAGTCCGAATTTTTCATTTGCCATCGACTTCCCGCATAGGTCGTTCTTACGCAAAGTTTGAAAAATTTTTTGCACTAAAGTTTCTTTTTCCAGTTCCAGACACCATCGTAAAGCAGACGCATAGTCAGGAATCAGGACAAGGTAATTACGTTAATATCTTTATTTACTTGTTTTTTAAAAGTTCATATAAAAAATATAGCATATAATATTAGATTTAAGAGACTCTATGGCTGAATAGTTTAATACATTGATGGGGGAGAAATGGACCGGTTCATTTCTCCCCATGGTTCATTTCTCCCCATAGAAGAAATTGACAAGACAGTCTGTTGTTATTAAAAGTGTTGAAGATTGCATTCGAATATCAGCATTATTGATTCTTTTTAATACTGGGGTCTAAATCTAGACCAATAAAACTGTTAACAAATTTGATTTCAGTGATTTATTAAAGATGCACGCCATTCGTGCTATGATCAGTATTTCTTTGCAAATGATAGGCCTACCATTCTAAATGTTATATAATTCTGTCACTCTTTTGTTTCAGATGCCAAGATTGTACATCAGAAACACCAACAAGGGTCTCGTTACGGAGGAACGTATGAGAGAAGCTGTTAATGCTGTGAAAAATGGAATGAAAGTGAGGAAAGCTGCAAGGGAGTACGGTATTGCTCGCTCTACCCTCAATAACAATCTTACAAAAGACAGAGAAGGAAATGGTCTGCCTACTAGACTCGTACCAAATTATAGGCATAGCCTTGTTTTCACAGCTAAGCAAGAAGCTGATTTTGCTAGTTACTTGAAAGATTGTGCAAGAATGTTCCATGGACTCACAACTAAAAACGTTCGTATTTTGGCGTACGAGATGGCGAAAGTCAATAACATTGCACATCCTTTAACCTGGGATGAGCAAATGATGGCAGGGAATGACTGGCTTTGTGGATTTTTGCGACGGAATCCCGAGCTGACCATAAGGCAACCTGAGGCAACATCTCTGGCTAGAGCTACAGTTTTCAACAAACATAATATTTGCACCTTCTTCAACATTGTGAAGGAAACCATTACAAAACTAAATGTGAGTGGAGCTCAAATCTACAATTTGGATGAGTCAGGTCTGACCACTGTACAGAAAGTGCCAAAAGTAATTGCCCCACGAGGAGTGAAGCAAATAGGCCAGGTGACATCCAGAGAAAGAGGAGAACTTGTCACAATCTGTTGCATTGTGTCAGCTGCGGGTCACATTATCCCTCCAGTATTTGTGTTTCCCAGAAAAAATTTTAAGAATTTTATGCTTGCTGGAGCACCTGAAGGTTCCCTTGGCCTTGTGAATGAATCAGGTTGGATGACCCGTGATAATTTCGTCAAAGTTATAAATCACTTCATTAAGCATTCAAGACCTTCCAAAGACTTCCCTTTGATTTTGATCTTGGACAATCACGATTCCCACATTTCATTTGAATCACTTGAACTGTGCAAGAAAAACAACATTCATGTGATCACGTTGCCACCACACACCTCATCTAAAACTCAGCCCTTGGACCGTTCAGTTTTTGGACCCATGAAGTCGGTCTACAACAATGCGTGTGATTCATGGATGATGAAAAATGTTGGGACACCACTGACAATCTATCAAGTTGCAAATCTAGGAGGCCACGCTTTTCTTAAAGCGGCAACTCCCATTAACATTCAATCAGGCTTTGCAGTGTCAGGTATTTGGCCCTTTAACGAAGATGTTTTTACAGAAGATGATTTTATGCCTTCAGAAATAACGAACAGGCCCATCAGCAAGGACAGTGAAAATGCCACTTTAGAAAGCAATGAACAGACAGGATCAGCATCTCCACATTGTGGTACCAGCACAGATCAAACTGCACAAGAATTTCATGAAAATCAGAAAGAGTGTAATGTTGAGAACCTTGTAGATGACTTGCAGGAAATATCAGGGAGTCTTCAACATAAAGCTACTTCTTCCTTTACTTCGCCTCATGTTTTCAGAGGACTACCAAAAGCTGGTCCGCGAAAAGATTCAAATAATATGAGGAAAAGAGGAAACACTATGCTGGCTACTTCTACGCCAGAAATGGATCGAATTAGGGAAAGAGCGGTGATGAAAGAAAAGGCAGCAAAAGTTCCACCCAAAAAGGCAAAGAGACAGCTGCTGAAAGAGCTTGATGTTGATTCAGATCCAGAAACTGACATTTCGTTTTGTGATGACACAGATTCTGATGTTTCATTTGGTGAAAATGAGGAGTGTACGGTTAGCTTGACTGGTGTGCGTGAGGTTTTTGAAGGCCAGTGTGTGCTATGTGAATATGGAACAAAGAAGACTTGTGTTTACTATGTAGGAATTGTAAGGGGAGACATTGATGATGATGGTGATGTTGAGGTAGAGTTCTTGCGCAAGAGTGAGAAGGTTGCTGGTAAATTTGTTAAGCCTAAGGTAGAAGATGTCGCCAGTGCCTCAATTACATGTATTAAAGCACAGCTTACTAGATCTACAATCACTGGAACCACTTCTAGGACCAAAGATGGCTATGTCTTTAAAGAAAGTCTTGCAGGCATAAATGTTCGATAAAACTTTATATTAGATTAATATATCATATTAAACTTTTTTACTGTCGCTTAAAATAATAAAAAAAACTGCAAATATCCTTTTAATGATTATTTATTTCTTATAGCAATATGGATGAGTTGTTGCTGCTTCTTTTTAAAAAAGGTCCATTTCTCCCCACTATGGTCCATTGCTCCCCACGTGCTGGTCCATTTCACCCCAATGGTGGTCCATTTCTCCCCATGTTCATATACATTTTTGAAATGCATTTTGTAAAGAAACATATAGAAATAGATTGCTAAATGTTTTCCACTTTTAAAATAAATGAATGTACAACATTTTAGTCATGGTTTTGTTATGTTTCGATAAAATCTGTTCCGGTGATGAGCAAAAATTGAAAACTACAAAATTGCTGGTCCATTTCTCCCCAGTCTCCCCTACTAAAGAACAAACATGTATCAATAATTACTAAGAAAGCACTTTACAACACAATCTTCCTACCAACTCTATGTTACCAATGTCAAACCTGGACAATGACACACAAAAAAGAGAAAAGAAGAATCACAACAACAGAAATGAGATTCCTGAGAAGAATACTCAGTGTATCAAGAAGAGATAAGATCAGAAATGAAGAAATCAGGACTAAAGTGGGAGTTACAGCTGCACTAGATTTTATTAGAAAGCAGAAAATCAAATGGTTTGGCCATTCAAGTAGGTTACCAGCTAACAGTATATCACACCTCAGACCAGAGGGAAGCAGAGGAAGAGGCCGACCACGTAAACGATGGACGCAGGAAATATCGATACATGAAGCCCATAAGCGGGCACTCTCCCTCTGTTTATACTTCACCTCGACACCTCAAGGTACAAGAGGAACATGATGAGATGAGATGAGATGAGATGATATATATATATATATATATATATATATATATATATATATATATATATATATATATAGAGAGAGAGAGAGAGAGAGAGAGAGAGAGAGAGAGAGAGAGAAAGAGAGAGAGAGAGAAAGAGAGAGAGATCAGATATGTTCACACTCAAAGCAGGAGAAAGACAGGTACGAGTGCTCTCTCCTCTGCTATTTGATATCTACATAGATAACCCAAAGTAGAGTGAAACAACAGATTTACACACAATAAATGAACTTTTTGTTTTGCAGACGATCAGTGTCCTATGTTATAGCAGACTGCACAATCATAGTAAAAAGCTGGGTGCATTATACAGCAGATAGAATATGAGGATAATTACAGTAAAAGCTAAAGTAATACAAGTTAGCAGATCTCCGGGTCGATAAAGTATACTGATGAAAAAAGGGCACAGCTCTGATACAAGTTAAAGAATTCAAATATCTTGAAAATATGATTACAACAGATAGCAGATTAGTAAGAGAAATCGAAATTAGATGTCAAAAATCAGGTGCGCTTATATATCAACTGCCATCCATATTGAAACATCCAAATATGCCCATGTCCACAAGAAGAAAGGTAATAAATAGAATATGTATACCAACGCTATGCTACCAATGTCAAACACGGGCATTATCCAAATCATGCTTAAGCAAAATCAACACCAGCGAGATGTAATGATTGAGGAGAGCTGTCAACGTAAATATCCCAGACAGAGTAGGAAATAATGTTATCAGACATTGAGATCAACACCTTGTGCTAGATTATTAAAAGATAGAAGATCAAATGATTCGGCCATCTCGATATAATGCAACACCATCAAATCCAAGAACTGGCCTTACTACACAGAAGATTGTCCTTGAAAAAACTGGATTGACGACATAAAAGACATTGTGCAATCACACGGAATAAGTGCCACCCATTGGGCCGATTATTCCTTCCCACGACGATTGACTGCAAAAGTGGAAGATGATGATATAATTCTTCCTGACTAAGAATTACTCTTAATGTTGTTCTGACAACAATGATTGTATAATTAGAGTCTCCCAACTAAACAACAAAATAAGAATAACACTAGTATTATTTAATTTATTAATCTTCTGAAGACAACAATCATATGCAGAGATGTGGCATCAACAACAGCTCAGTTAGGTTATGCAGGGGTATGCAGAAAACCAATCGCTAATAGAACAACAACCATGCAGACTTCAGTTAAGAATTAAGAATTCAGCAGAACTCATCTCATCTCATCATGTTCCTCTTGTACCTCGCAGTGTCGAGGTGAAGTATAAACTAAACAGCAAACATGTAAGTACGCGAAGAGAAAACAATAACACGACATTAAGGGCAAGCTAAAACTTGTAGGTATGCGAAAAACTTATACGTACAGCGAAAACTTATAAGTAAAGCACAATCTTATAAGTATCGCGAAACACCAGGAAAATCTCATTCTAAACTTCTGGCTTTGCTTCGGGAATTGGCGATATATATATATATGGCAAAAGTAGCCTTTAGCAAGATGAAAAACATATTGACCAATAAAAAGATGTCAATTGAAACGAGAAAAAGAGTGTTGAGATGCTACATAGAACCTGTACTTTTATATGGATGTGAAGCGTGGACAATGAGCAGTCAGGCTGAAAAACATCTGATGGATGTAGAGATGTGGTTTCTGAGGAAAATGCAAAGAATACCATGGACAGCCAGAAAGACCAATGAACAAGTCCTTCAAGAAACAAATGAAGATCGTAAATTGATTAGAGAAATTAGACGTAGACAGTCAAAATTCTTTGGGCATGTTATGAGAAGAAATGGATTGGAGAATTTGGTGACAACTGGTAAGATCGAGGGGAACAGACCAAAGGGAAGACCTAGAAGCAAGTACCTGGATGGCTTGGCCTTGTGGCATGGTTGAGGCAGAAACACGGAGCTGATCCATGACTCTGGTGATCGAGTGAGATGGCAGAACATGACCGCCCACGCTTACCGGCATGGCACATGATGGATGGATATATATATATATATATATATATATATATATATATATATATATATATATATATATATATATATATATATATATATATATATATAGGCCTTACGTCTTGGGTACAAGCTTTATCCTGGTGTGAGGAAATGCAACCTAAAGGCAAAATATCATGGCAGGGCACTCAAGGCCCTAAGCCTTGGTTGGCAGCTGATCTAGGATCGAAGCTCCGACTGGCGGACAGTTAGAGCATTGCTTTGCTGATCCGGCAACTTCTGCAGCTTGTCTTATTCCAGATGGATTGGTATCACCATTCCTCTGGAGTGAACTAGGCAGGCCGAGAGAGGGATCATGCTGCATGGGAAACACATGGTCTCTATATTTTAGCCCAGGCTTTTAGCTACGGAAAGGTATAACTCCATCATTGGGCTTAACTGGTTTCGGAATCAAAGCGAGAAGTAGCAGTTACGGGTTATACGCCTTAGGCAATTTGCGTAGACATGGGGCGTCGCGTGTTTCCTCTGACGGTGGGAGACACCTACAGGTGTCACTGATCAGCTACCGCCCGCCTTAAGTTGGCCAGCCCCCGGCAAACTGGGTGCTGATCAGCCAAAGCTTGCCTGCTTCAATGGGTGCTTGGGGATAGGTCAAAATCTGATTCGTAGGCTGTTAAACCAATGCACCAGGCACTCCCGTGTGTTGCCGGGGCCCATAAGGGAAGCAAAGAATAGCAACACTGTAGCCTACCACGCATGTCGTAAGAGGCGAATAAGGAGGCTTGATGGTTCCGTCGCCCTGCTACTGAGTGAGTGCGTGGCGCGACACTGTGAGCTGTGAGTTTCGTGTGAATGCTTTTGAATCTGCCTGAGGTTTTTTGGAACGTGACTACATGTTCGGAGCGATGGTAGATGGCTATGTCCCAGATTGACCGGTTTTTGCCTTATGCAGAAATGCGTTGCTGCTGGGCTTCTGGTTGACTGCCACTGCCATCGACGATGAACTGTATTTTCGTGGACTGTGTGGGTGAACATCTAGGAAACATCCAGATGTGAAAATGACTGCCGATTCCATCAGAGATGAACTGGGTGTTTCGTGGGGGACTATTGTGTTGACATTCTGGCAGCGGCATTCTGCACAGTGGATCTCTGCGGGTTGTTGTTTGTCGAGACTCTTATCTTTTCCACTTTTCACATTGGGCAGTGGGGAGCGTTTTGTGCGATATTCACTGGCACAGGAACGGAGCATAATGGGGACGACCCGTTGCTGTGAGGTTGGAACTACGACTAACTAACTAACTAACTAACTAACTAACTAACCAGGCACTAATAAAAATAAATATAGAAACCTCAAGCTGCGGCTTGCAAACTGGAACATAAAAACCACGTGTCCATGATTTTCCGCTGTCCTGACGAATATTAATGATGTGAGAAAAACAATTGTGACCGATGCCGAACTCAATCGTCTTAACTTTGATATTGCTGGCCTGCAGGAGACTCGCCTCACCGAGGAAGGGTCACTCACTGAAAACAAATACGCCTTTTTTTCTTTTCTTTTTTTTTTTTCTTGAAGGGTAGAGGGCAGGCAGAAAATAAGGCAATATTCTGTGGGCTTTGCAGTGAAGAATTCCTTACTGGGAATGATTGAAATTCCAATTGGAGGTAATGGAAGACTATTATCCCTTCGCTTTGCCACCTCTTGTGGTGTTGCCACCATTATCACTGCTGATGCACCGACACGTGCCTCCTGTGATGATGTGAAGGATTCGTTCTATGAGGAGCTAGACTCTGTGATCAAAGCAGTTCCAAAATCCGTTTACATTTATATGCGGTGATTTCAATGCTCATGTAGGCAAGGACTCGAGTTCATGGCCAGTGTGCCTTGGAAAATACAACATCGGTCGCACGAATGAAAATGGGCAACGGCTGTTGAAGCATTGCACACAAAAAATGACCTATGTATTACAAACTCCTTCTCTAAAACACACGAGCTGCATAAGATCACATAGAAACATCCAAGATCCGGCCATTGGCACCAGCTGGACTTCATCATCATACGGAAACACCATCTGAACCAAACATCATTAACTCGAAGTTACCACAGTGCTGACTGTGATAAGGATCATTCTTTGGTATTGCAAGGGTTAGACTGAGACAAAAGAGAATCTACACAGCAAAAGACAAATCTAGCTCCAGGATTAATGTTAGTAAAACCCACGATCCTGATAAGTGCTTTGAGTACCAACAGCATCTTGAAGACGCTGATACTTAAGAAATTTGTACAGAAAGTGAAAAGTGGGGTAAACTTAAGGAAACTCTTTATAAAACAGCGGTAGAGGTTTACTTCACTGTGGATCATAAGGAGGTAGGACTGGTTTGCGGCAAATAGCCAAGCACTGCAGCCCTTGATTGATAAAAAGAAGAAAGCTCTCTTCAGAAACAAGGAAAGAACAGCTCATACAACTCTCAGGGAGCTGAAGCAAGCTAGGAAGTATATGCAGAAGACTGCCAGGCAGTGTGCAAATGACTACTGGATCAAGTTATGCGAGTCCATTAAAAATGCAAGTGATAAGGGAAACATTAGAAGCATGTATGAAGGGACAAAGAAGGCCTATGGCCCAATGATCAAAAGACGTGCACCACTGAAAACTTTGACTGGAGAAATCATCACTGATAAGAAAGCAGATGGACAGATGGGTAGAGCACTATATAGGGCTTTACTCAAGTGAGGCCAAATTAGCGGATGATGCCCTCAACGCTATAGAGGTCCTGCCAAATCTTGACCTGGATACGCTTCCCACCATAACAGAAGTTAAGTGTGCTATACATGAACTTGCATCTGGCAAGGCTCCAGGTAAGGATGGGATTCCAATAGAGGTTATCAGGAGTGGGGAAGACACGCTCACTCTACAGATCCAGCAGCTAATAGAGCTATGCTGACGAGAAGGACAAGTGCCACATGATTTAAAAGACTCAAGCATCATAACATTGTACAAGAACAAGGGCGATCGAAGCGACTGTTAAACTATAGGGATATCTCACTTCTGTCTATTGATGGGAAAGTATTTGCCAGAATTGTTAAGCGCAGACTTAAAGTACTGGGAGAACAAGTCTACCACGAATCACTACGCGGCTTCCGACAGAACCGGTCTACTATTGATATGATATTCTCATTGCGACAAATGCAAGACAAATGCCGTGAACAGAATCAAACACTGTGTATTGCCTTCATCGACCTCACAAAGGCATTTGATTTAGTCAGTAATGATGGTCCGTTTAACGCACAAAAGAGAATTGGCTGCCCACAAACTCATCTGTCCATTGTGGAATCGTTCCACACAGGCATGAAGGGTATAATGAAGTTTGATGGTGCAACTTCAGAGAGTTTGAAATCAAGAGTGGAGAAGCAAGGTTGTGTACTAGCTCTTTGGAATATACTTGTCACTTCTACTGAAATATGCCTTTCGTGATCATGATGGTGGTATATACATTCACTCACGCTCAGATGGCGGCCTCTACAATGCTCAGTCTGGGAGAACATGAAGCATACTGCGAAAACAAAAGTCCATGTCTATCAAGCCTGTGTCCTTAGTATTCTTCTTTATGGCAGTGAAGCTTGGAAAACTTACTCACGCCAAGAGAAACGTTTAGACAGCTTTCATATGCGGTGTCTGCGAAGAATACTTGGTATTACGTGGCAAGACAAAATCACAACTACTGAAGTATTGGAAAGATCAGTATGTGTGACGGTATAATCCATGCTGAGTCTTCGTACTTAGATGGATAGGACACGTTAGGAGGATGGATGATGGTAGAACACCAAAGGATATCTTTTTTGGTGAATTACAGATGTGTAAGAGATCTCAGGGTCGGCCTCTACTACGATACAACGATGTGTATAAGCGGGACATGATTGAATCAGGCATTGATAATGCACATTGGGAGTTAGTCGCCGCTGAATGTGTTCCATGGAGTGCAAATATTAGAAATGGAATAAAGACAAAGGAGAAAACTATTGCAGATAAGTCATACACCGAGTGTGTGAGACGTACGATGGTGCATGATGGTGAAAATGATCATGTGTGCACATGCATCCACTGTGGACGAAGATTTACATCGCAAATTGGCCTTAACAGTCACATTCCCAACCGCCATGGGTTGTAGTTTTTTGAAGCAGTGTAATAAACTGTCGTCTGTCAAGACGGCAAGGTGCCAATGTATGTATACTATATATATATATATATATATATATATATATATATATATATATATATATATATATATATATATATATATATATATATATATATATACATATATATTCTCGATCATATATAATTATATGCTCTCTGCCAAACTTCCTTCTTATGTAACCAAAGAACGCCATTTGTCTGTTTCTTATAGTTGTATATAATGTTCTCCCTGTGATGAGCATTTTTCACACAATCGTTGTTAGCCTCTCTGGGTGTCCAAGGTATTCGCACCACTCTTCTCAGGAACAACAACTCCGTTGCTTGCAAGCGTTTCTCTCAATGTGTTCAGAATAAATGTCAAAGTATTGTAAGTTAGGCTGATTTTCGAGGCAATTGTTTTTCAGTAGCTTGCCATTGCTTTCTGAACGAGAAATCAACGAGAAGTCCAACTTAATGTCGTACTGGGGGATCAACCGCCTATCTAGCTCTCAGCGAACCAGAAACTTAAGAACTTGGGCTCTGGTGTTTTCGAGAAAGTCAGAAAAAGTAGCCACACGAAAAACAGACATACCACGTCAGCAACAGAGATTCGTATAACATAAAGTTATGTGTGGTCTGTTCTTGTGAGTGGATGCGAACCCTGGACAATGAGTAATGCAAATAGAATCTGGAGACAGTGAAGATGTGGGTCATAGAATAAGTTTGATACTATCGAGTTCACAGCAGAAAACAGTTAGATACTGACGGATGCAGGTGTGACAATAGCATTTGTTAAAGCTGTGAAGCCACGACACATGACACGAATGGAAACATCGAAACAATAGGTGGAGCAGAGACATGAGCTTGATGTATTCAAGTGAAAGGGAAGAGAGTTGGAGTAGAGACATGAGCTTGATATATGGAAGTGGAAGAGGAGAGAGGTGGAGTAGAGACATGAACTTGATGTAAGGAAGTGTAAGGGGAGATAATTGAAGTAGAGACATGAGCTTGGTGTACTGAAGTGGAAGGGAAGAAAGTTGGAGTAGAGACATGAGCTTAATCCATAGAAGTAGAAGGGGAGATAATTGAAGTAGAGATATGAGCTTGATGTATGGAAGTGGAAGCGGAGAGGAGAGGAGTAGAGAAATTATCTTGATGTACGGAAGTTAAAGGAGAGAGGTGGAGTAGAGAAATGAGCTTGATGTATGGAACTGGAAGAAGAGAGGTGAGGAGTAGAGACATTAGCTTGATGTATGGAAGTTAAAGGAGAGAGGTGGAGTAGAGAAATGAGCTTGATCTTTGGAAGTGGAACATAGAGGGGAGGAGCAGAGCAATGGAAGCATGGAAGTGGAAGGGGACAGAACGAACGAACGAACGAATGAACACACTTTATTTTCAAAGGGCTAAGAATTGGGAACACTTCTGACATTCTGCCTTGTATTATCTCTTTCCTCTCATTCGCTATTTGATTTATACATCACTTACGAAGCTAATCTTATATAGTAACAAAATAATATGCATTAAATCGCATGGTATATTATCAATAATAAATGACTCACTAAGGCAATTTTTAACATGGCCATTATAAATACCTAAGGAAGGCGTAACGTACCATACATATGGAAATGTTTACTATACTAGTTGTCATTTGAGAACATAATTATTATTTTTATTTTTTTTTAAGAAGAGATTGGAAAGGGGGGGGGGGGGAGGAGGAGGCATGTAGTCTGTACTGAGATAGTGTTCATACAGGTTGCGACTGTATGTATAGTGATTTGTGGTCTCTTTGATTTCTTATGGAAGATTGTTCCACAGCTAAGCGGCAGAGCAAGATTGTTCCACAGCTGAGCGACAGAGCACGTTAAGCGTGTTTTGTATAAGTTTATGCTAGGTTTGGGACATGAAGTATGTTTAGTCGTGTTAAAAGACATGATACTTTTATAAAAACCATACTGGAAGGCAAGGTTGAGGGCAAGCGAGCAAGAGGTAGACAAAGATGCGAGTGGGAAGATAGCATCAAGAGATAGACGAACATCAGCCTGACATCATGTACAATCAAGGCGAGAGACAGACAGTATTGGAGACCCATTGCATCCAACCTTCATTGTGGAGATGGCACCTGATTGATTGATTGATATCTTGCGTTATATTTAAACAATGGCCAAAGGTAGCGTGGGGCATTTTGAAATAGGATTTTATGAATAGTTTGGCCTCTTTAAAAATTAAGCGTTTGTAGAGTGGCAGTATCAGAAGACGTTCACGTAGGTTAGAATTATCGGTAAGCATGTTATCATTAATTAAACCCATTGCCTTTTTCTTCAGCGAATAAAGGCGTTTGCAATTAATTTCGAACATGCATCCCAGATTGTGAAGCAATAGTCAATATGTGTTTGTATTTGGGAAGTATAGAATATCTTTCTTGTGTTTTCATCAAGGAAATGTTTAATTTTGGCAAATCGGTATGCTTGTTTTGCTATTTGTTTAACGAGAGCTTGAAAATGGAAATAAAGAAGGCTGTGAAAGATGTATGTGGAAAGCTGAAAGAGCCAGGCAGTGGATAAACACACAAACACGATTAACTTTATCAAAATATCACACGAAAGAGTGGAACGGAGAGTTATTATCGCCATTGTCTGGTAATGACCAGACACTTTAGGAAGAAGGAGAAGGATGAGGAAGAGAAGGAGGAGGAGTAGGAGGAGGAGGAGGAGGAGGCGGAGGATGGGAAGGAGTAGAAGAAGAAGAAGAAGAAGAAGAAGAAGAAGAAGAAGAAGAAGAAGAAGAAGAAGAAGAAGAAGAAGAAGAAGAAGAAGAAGAAGAAGAAGAAGAAGAAGAAGAAGGAGAAGACGAAGAAGAAATGTGCATTGTGGGAATACATGCATAATTTTGGTAGCTAGATATCCAAGTCTCGCCGGTCTTCCTGGCCTAGAGGTTAACGTCTTTCTCCGTAATCCCGTATATTCTCGTGGGTAACGTAACCTACGCGAGAATCGGTAGCGGTTCTTGCCGCATTGGTAACTTAGGGATATATGAGCCGGTCGCTCAGAAATCAATGGTAAACTACTGAGCGTAATCCTGCCTAGTACATCAAGAGCAGCTGAAAATGCTGATGTTGACTGCAACGTCCTGTAAGGGATATGCAAAAAAAAAAAAACAACAACAACAAAATAAAGATATCTAAGTAAGAGTGATATTTACATTATATAAAGTATCCACTTCAGATCGCTGATCTTCGCCGTCATTGTTTGTGTCGAGCGCTTTAAAGAACAAGTCTACGGCGATAGGATTGCATGAGGCCAATACCGTGGCAGGCAGAAGGACGAGGCATACGTACAGAAACATGGCTGCTATGAGCTTCAAAGTACACCTGGGAGTATTCATAATTATCGAATCAATTATTGACATTATATTTCTACAATTAATTACATTACTTTTCCTTCTTGTCCTTCTTCTCTATTCATTTCTTCCTCCTTTGCCTCTTCCTTCTTCTTCTTCTTCTTCTTCTTCTTCTTCTTCTTCTTCTTCTTCTTCTTCTTCTTCTTCTTCTTCTTCTTCTTCTTCTTCTTCTTCTTCTTCTTCCTCTTCTTCTTTTGTCTTATCCTTCTTTTTCTTCTTATATCCTCTTGTCATTGTCTTCCCATACTTATCATCCTCTTTGCCCTACTCCGCCTCTTTCTCCTTCTTATTCTTCTTCTTCGTTCCTTTTCCGATATGCTCCTGATAGATCCGTGTGACCAACATCATCATTCCTTTGTGTAAAATTTGCTTCCAATAGACAGCATCCATCTAAGGAATTCTATATACTAACCTTGCCGTCCATCACAACACATTGTATTTAAGCATCACTCAGCTGCTTGATGTAACCACGCAGTATTCCATCTGTTCCTTGGGCCCTGTTCTTGATACGACGTCATGCAGCCCTTGCATCTTACCGGATGTAGGACTCCACGGAGATCGACTTTTACAGAGCTCTGGTAAAATCTGTGTCCATTGTATTGTTACTTATATTATTGCGCCTTTATCAGATAGAGTTGATGTGTGTTGAGTTGGGTTATGAACTGACGTCACAGCACTCGCGACATTACCATACGTGCTCCCTCGTTATCTTCAATAGCCAGCGAAGTGTCTGATTATATGTCCGTCTGGAATTTCCCCGACATTCTGAGTGTAGGTTAGATCTTATAGTCATTCCGTGCAACACCATTCTCTCTAGGCTATGATGATGTATGAAATACAAACAGTTACACACAGTGTAGATACTGCGAAAAGATGAGACATACTAAATACATAACTTACAACGGACTCCATAAAGGTGAAAATCAGTCACAAAGTGACAATCCACCCAACAAAGAGACAATCAAGCAATATATATATAATAACAACATAATAAAATATAAATATATATATTTAGGACGCGGCAAAGGATATTTCGATTACATATATTTTCATCAAGGACGGGACAACACAAACATATCTAGATTTTAAATAAAAATAAAAAAGTAAAACACCATGGACAGAAACCTATCATTCAGGAATCACGAGGAAGCATCTATTATAAGATCCAAGAAGGGAATCGCTGCACTGAAAGTCATGGCAACAATAAATTTGAAACAAGGAATATTGTTCACACTCTATCAACATCTGATTCTCTCAGCAATTTACTATGAGCTGAGACTATACACATAGTCATAGTGTCCGTTGGTGAAACTAGAGCACATCCAGAATGTAACTATGCGGGTGAGCCTGGGATGTACAAAGGACAAGCCAGTAGTATGTGCTCGACACATACTAGCTTTACTCACGACTGCAGACAGGCTCAAGGTGCTGCAGGCTAAATCATATCTCCGAGTTGCTGCAGACGAGGAGTACACTCTGCAAGATGCCCTGGACACAGTTAAGGAAAGTCACGGATGGCTCAGACAAGAGACACAATCACATACATGTCTGCTTGAGAACGTTGGCAGGGGAGAGGAGTGGTTCAGATTGCCAGAGAAAAGGTCAGACCTGTGCAGGATCATAATAACATTGGATTAAAAATGCAGGGATTGGCCTACACTAAATGGAGGTGCAACAATTAATCCACGACAGTTCACGACCAGGCGATGCAATCGTCTACACTCTCCTAGTAGTTAAAAGAGGTCCCCAGGGGTTTTGGGGCAAAGATTGGTGGACGCTGTTTGTTGCAGAAAAGCCTGGCATATGGTATCATTACTTCTAGTCTGAGAATGGGGTTAAAGGCAGTTGCAACGACGTTCCGATGGCTGAAGGACAAACAGCATACGCATGTTGTGATTGTAACGGAGTCACAAAGTATGATGAGACAGGTGAAGACAAGCATGCTTTGGGCATCTGAGAGCATCTGTTGGATTGTGTCCCCAGGACATTCTGGTGTGGTGGGAAACTAGCAGGCGGATAGACTGGTTGGGTCTGCACCCCTTGGTGGGGTTTTGGTGTATTATTAGGCAGGCGTGGTCGGAATCCTTTGGGATCGTATGAATAGTGTGGAAGAACAAATAGATCATCACGGCATGGACAATCTGGTGCTGCAGGGAGTGACCAGAGGATCAGGCCGACACTAAAGCTTCCGAGGAAAGGCCAGACACATAAGCAGACTTCTCCTGGTACCATGGGTACTAGGAGTTTTCGCTGGCTGATTAGGATACGGCGGAGCATGTCTGTGAATGGCCTGAGTGGTGTGAATACGGTTTTTGACTCAGCCCAACTTGGACACTAGAACAAACAAAAGACAATATGAACCTATGAGAGAACTTACCTACATCTGTGATTTAGAAAGAAACAACGGACAATACGAACCTGTGAGAGAACTTACTTATATCTGATATCTAGAAGAAAAAATCAACGGACAATACGAACCTATATGAGACCTTACCTCTGTCTGTAATACAGTACTCGAGAATCAGTGTCACGCCAGTGTCAGTCTCCAATCTACTTATAGCAATGTTCGCGTCCTTCTGATCATTGTTACCGATATTAATTAGATGTTCATCCTGTGACATGTTGAGCGCAACTTCTACTTAACCATTATCTTGAATTTATGAAGTTTTTCTTTGTAATGTTAATATTAGCACGGTGTCTTATTTCTCTTCAACGTAATCAGCAGGTTGCAGAAATAAATAATTATGCCGATGCTACAGTGCATTCTCTAATTATTCATTGTTTACTAAAACATATTCCAGTGGGTTGATAACGACGTCCTGTGCGTGGGTTCTTTTGTGTTTGTGAGAAGACAAAGACTTCGATTTGGATAGTTAACAGAAATGAGAAAATAGTATGAGAAATACATTCAATGGTACTGACTGGCACGTACGATGGAAATTATTGAATTATAAAGAGGATAAAATGACGAGGACAAAGTTTCTAGCAAATTGGATTGTTTAATGTTTAATATACATTTTAACCGCAGAGGAAACAACAGGAACAAACATGGATAACAGAAGAAAGTGGCAGCAAAATGACATAACTGTCAAACTGTCAACTGTCATTTACTGCCAATAAAGTACATTGCGGTGTATTTAGGTGGGGTCTTAGAACTAAGGAATTAAGGCCGCCTGGCTATTGCAGTCACCGTGAATTGTGCAGACAGAAGGAGTCATAAAAACAAATATAAAGCAGTAGATATAGATCTACCAGCTGTTTCTAAACATCTGCAACAGTAGTAGATATAGAACTACCTGCTGTTTGCAAAAAGCTACAATAGCAGTAGATATAGAACTATCGAATGTTTGTAAATAGCTGCAGTGGGAAGAACATGACAAGTCACAAATCAGAAAATGCATAATTATATATCATTATCATGTGACATAATCATGTGGTCTTGTGTCGCCATCTCGCACGAGTAGTCTTGGGTAAGGACTGTGTCTAAAGTGTACCTTTAAAAAAATCCAATGAAAGCAAGATATCTGAAAGAGCAGGCTGTAAGGACGCTGCCATGGGAACAAATGTGTTAGGACAAGTAAAAATACCCAGGGGAAGTGACCGCTACCTTGCGTGGAATATGTCTAAAGATGTAAACCTAAAACAAACGCATACCGAAGAAGAAGAAGAAGAAGAAGAAGAAGAAGAAGAAGAAGAAGAAGAAGAAGAAGAAGAAGAAGAAGAAGAAGAAGAAGAAGAAGAAGAAGAAGAAGAAGAAGAAGAAGAAGAAGAAGAAGAAGAAGAAGAACAACAACAACAACAACAACAACAACAACAACAACAACACTCATTTCCATCACTTGTGTCAACATCATCTTGTCCTGACAGCTTCTTGATTATAGAGTATATGGCACTGATCTCAAGCGTCCACTTGTGACTAGCCTAGAACTGGCAAGCGCCATCTCCATCTCTGGCACCTGTTAGCGATTTCATGACCCGCTCCATATCTCACCACCAACAACGCTAACTTACATCTACGACACATGGTGAGTTCGGTGAACGTTCAGAGATTGTTGCCTTGCCACACTTGTCTTTAACAGAGATTTTCTTGAGTCAGTATGTAAGAGGTTTGGACACTTTCTGAAATTCCTATTTCCTTTGTTTTGCTTTTTCAGATGAGCACATCATCAATGTTCTGGAACGTCTTGTCTTCAAACTGAGGTAATGTCTGGAAACAGATTTGATCAAGAAATCATCAGGTACAGAACACTTCATGGACCCGTCACAAGGCTCCCCAAAGGTGGAGTTGTCGTCTTCATTCTCTCCAAATGAATAGCTGAAGAGCATTGTCAGGTCGGAGAGTTTGATAAGCACACCTGGTAAAATATGACCAGACGTGATCTGATTGTATCTTTAGTAACGGCCAGCAAAATGTGAGTATTAAATTCGTGTCAGAAGCTACAGAGGAAATCGCAAGCGGTTCTTCAGTCAGACTACCACTGGTACCGCCAGCATAGATACCAACTGCTGACTACCGAACAGAAGACTGAGCATTTGTGGACATGTGCCGAGTGCACTGATTATTCTGTATTTCAGTGTGTCTGACAGCTCGCGGTTCCCATATATATTTAAATATCCCGTGTCTTCCTACACTCCCCCAGGTTATGAATATGTATCAGAAACCGCCGTATATTTATTGTAAGTCACGACGGGACAAATCAGAATAGCAAAGACAACATAGGTACAATACGGTGTATAGATGAAAATTGATACCTACAGTTCTGAAACACCTGTGATTGGGTGTTTCTTTTCTGTATATTATTATAATAATTAGTTGGGTGGTAACATGTGGCTTAGAAAGATATATTCGACATAACATCCTACTCTTTCTTGTTCAGACAATCAGGGATTGTAGACAGTATAGTTTGCACAATCCCATGTTTTAGACTGGTTACTTGTATTCAAGAGTGTTTTAAACATGTGTGAACAATATGGGAAGCAGATTCTTGCTGCGACCCAAACAGTATCATGAATAACAAAAGAAGTATACCTTTATTTATTCCACAACAAAGACTAGCAAGGGGCTTTGCTTCTTCTGCATATTATACAAAAGTAAACCACCTCTTTACAGGTCTTATATCGTACTGCCTGGATTCATAGGACTGAGTAACTAACGACGATTACCTGGAAAAAGGCTAATGAAACTTGAACATTATAAACAGCTATAAGAAAGAGACAAACAGCTTTCTTTACTCATGTATAGAGAAGAGAGGACATTAGAGAAAATCGTGACAACTGGGATGATCGATGGGGACCACGGCATCAACATTATGTGCCATGCCGAAAACCTGGACGGTCTTTCTTTATTATATGGAATATCACACTTTTTCTTTCTTGTATCGTTATAAAGGTCTTTTACTTAATGCATTTACCATTTTATCGTTTTCTATAATGATTTTACCATCCTTGATTTTCAGAGAAGAACACCTGGACAGTTGGCTGGGCACATGATGATGATCAGGTCGTATTGGGCATATGGTGGTAGCTCCCTGTTTTTAAAGATAACCGTGACTAGATAACCATGATCATAATTGAAGCTGTTTAATAAATAGTTGGAAACTTCAGGCTGGAAGAACAGCAATGCTTTACAGTTGATGAAATCTTAGGTTAGTGAAAGTGATAGTTTAATATTGATTAATTCTTAATGCAGAGATAAGGTGATATTTTACTTTTGATTAATTCTTAGTGCATAGATAAGGTGATATTTTACTGTTGATCAATTATTAGTGCAGAGATTAGGTAATATTTGACTGTTAATTATTTCTTAGTGAGATTATAAGGTGGCATGTTACTGTTAATTAATTCTTACTGCGGTGATAAGGTGATATTTTACTGTTGATTAATTCTTACTGCAGAGATAAAGGGATATTTTACTTTGATTAATTATTACTGCAGAGATATAGTGATATTTTAATGTTTATTAATTCTTAGGGCAGAGATAATGTGATATCTTACTGTAAATTAGTTCTTAGAGAAGAGATAAGGCGATATGTACTATTGATTTATTCTTACTGCAGAGATAAGGTATATTTGACTGTTAATTAATTCTTAGTGTAGAGAGCATCTGTTGTTATATATAAGTGTTACAAAATATTACACTCGCGCGTGTGTGTGTGTGTGTGTGTGTGTGTGTGTTTCTCTCCATGCTGTGCGTATTTGTGTGTTGTGGTAATTCTGCATGTGTACGTGTATGTGAGTGTATGAATGTGTTTCTGTTTATGTGCGTGTGTGAATGTGCCTGTGTGTATGTGCGTGTCTGTACGTGCGAGTATGTGCTTGTGTATGTCAGTGTATATATGTATGTGTGTAAGTGTGTACATGTGCGTGTGTAGTGTATGGGTGCTATTTTCACTAACATGAACTCTCAGGTGCAGACATAAATAGTTCAGGGAAGTGAAGGTGGCTGCGTGACTTTGACCACATCACCCATCGATTGGTCTGAAACAGTGACGGCCAGCTCTTTGTACTAAGTATGTCTCGTAGTTCGAACACATGTCACCTACGCACTTGATATATAGCGTGGTAGGAGAAACAGAACACTCATCCACGCCTTCTGGCTTGTGGGGATTTGGAGCTAGTCACATATTTTGAATAGGACAATACAGAAAACCAATCCGAATGTAGCAACTGCTTTGCACAGCGGTATCCTCATCGTCATCAGCTGAAAAGACCGTGGTCCCTGGACAGCCCTTTTGCCCCAAGCACCTTCATGACCACCATACTGGACCTTTAGTCGCCGATGACTTTCAATAGGTTTAACCCCTTCACTGATAAAAAAAAAAACCGGATGGGACGCAGGGGTCTTTCAAAGGCACCAGGGCCAGGTTCTATACTGGCCAAGATCTACTAACACGTCCTAGTGGTGCGTCCTGGGCAATAGGTCCCTTCGGGGTCCTGACTAACGTAATAGGATCGCTGATTCTTCCGAAGTCGGAGAGTATCTGCCTGCACGGAGAGGAACCACAAGTCTGCACACAAATAAGCCAGACATGGGACAACGGGTACTCACACAAACATCAGTCAGGTATGACATTACACTGATGTTGGACAACAGGATGTCTTCATCTGACATACAGGACTTCACGCTGGAGTTCACAGCCAGCGAACACAAGCAAGCAAGCAAGCAACAAAAACGGATAACAGAACGTTGTTCCTCTTTGGTGAATGTAAAAAGTGGCGGAAAGTTTGAGCACCTATTCCTTCATACATTTATGTCTACAAAATGTGACGGCCCTATCATGTCACTGTCTCATAGCAAGAAAATCAATCAATCAATCAATCATGTGCCATGCCGGAAAACGTGGGCGGTCATGATTCGCCATTCCACTCGATCACTAGAGTTGTGGATCAGCTCAGTGTTCCTGTCTCGTCCATGCCATGTGGCCAAGCCATCCAGGTAGTTTCCTCTCGGTCTTCCTCTTGGTCTGTTCCATTCGATCTTGCCAGTTGTCACTAAGTTCTCCAATCCATTCCTTCTCGTAACATGTCCAAAATATGTTGACTGTCTACGACTAATTTCTCTAATCAATTTTCGATGTTCATTTGTCTCCTGTAGTACTTGGTCATTGGTTTTTCTGTCTGTCCATAATATAGGGTGTATTTTTAATGACTGTTGGGTTTTTTGAAAATATTGCCGTTCCAAGTTTTGTATTTACCCTCTGTGGAGTTCACGCAACATAACAGGTAAATTCACAATTTGGAATGGCAATATTTTCAAAACTCCAGTCATTAAAATATACACCCTGTAGCATGACTGAATGTTCCTTTCCCTTGACCATACGGGCTACAAGAAACAGGGAAAGACACGAAACAATGGGAGAACTTAATTAAAGACAGAAGAACAATAATGTAGGTACTTGTTGGGAGATGCAGGAGACAGAACTATACAGGATGACGTGGCATGAGTTGGCTGATATCATATGCTCCAGCTAGGTTACACAGCAGAAGAAGATGAAGAAACTACCGACAATTAAACTTGAAGCTTCCTCTCCAACGGTCACTTCATTAGATCACCAACATTAACGGTAATAGTGTACAGAACGAAGAGGCTTTCCGGGTGGCTAGAATTCCGGATTCTCCTTCAGGAGACCCGGGTTCGACTCCTCGGTAAGGTGTGGTTTTTTCTCTGTCGGGGACAAACAGGAAACCCTAACCTATACAGTTCGCCGCGACTGCGGCGCTTACCAAACCCGACACCCCACATTGTACCAACGGCTTCGGGTGGAGGAGCGCAATTGGGAGGGTACAAGCCTTACCCTGGTGCGAGGAAATGCAACCTAAAGACAACATGTCATGGCAGGGCAGACCAGGCCCTAAGCCTTGGTTGGCGGCTGGTCTAGGAACGAAGCTCCGACAGGCGGACAGTTAGAGCATTGCTTTGCTGATCCGGAAGCTTCTGCAGCTTGTCTTGTTCCAGATCTAGAGGTTTTACCTTTCCTCTGGAGTGAACTAGGCAGGCAGAGAGAGGGATCATGCTGCATGGGCAACACATGATCTCTATATGTTAGCCCAGGCTTTGTGCTATGGAGAGGCAATAACTCCATCCTTGGTCTTAACCAGTCTCGGAATCAAAGCGAGAGGCAACTGTTACGGGTATTAAGTCCCTGCCAGTTGGCGTAGACATGGGGCGCCACGCGTTGCCTCTGACGGTGGGAGACACCTACAGGTGTCACTGATCAGCTACCGCCCGCCTCAAGCTGGGCAGCCCCCGGCCAATTGGGTGCTGATCCGCCACAGCCTGCCTGCTTCAATGGGTGCTTGGGGCTAGGACAAAATCTGAATCGCAGGCTGTAAAACCAATGCACCAGGTACTAATAAAAAGAAAAATAGAAACCTCAAGCTACGGCTTGCAACCTGGAACGTGAGAACCATGTGTCCAGGATTTTCCACTGACTTGACCAATATTGACGATGTGAGAAAAACGGCTGTGATTGATGCCGAACTCAATCGTCTTAACATTGATATTGCTGGCCTGCAGGAGACTCGCCTCGCTGAGGAAGGGTCACTCAGGGAAAACAATTACACCTTTTTTGGAAGGGTAGAGGGCAGGCAGAAAAAAGGCAACATGGTGTGAGCTTTGCAGTGAAGAATTCGCTACTGGGAATGATTAAAATTCCAGCGGGAGGAAATGAAGAACTATTATCCCTGCGCTTGACGACCTCTTGTGGTTTTACCACCATTATTACTGCATATGCACCGACACTCGATTCCTCTGATGATGTGAAGGATTCATTCTATGAGGAGTTAGACTCCGTGATCAAGGCAGTTCCAAAATCTGACTACATTTATATGCTCGGTGATTTCAATGCTCGTGTGGGCAAGGACTCGAGTTCATGGCCAGTGTGCCTTGGAAAATACAACATCGGTCGCATGAATGAAAATGGGCAAAGGCTGCTGGAGCATTGCACCAGAAATGACCTATGTATTACAAACTCCTTTTTTAAAACAAAAGAGCTGCATAAGGTCACATGGAAACATCCAAGATCCGGCCATTGGCACCAGCTGGACTTCATCATCACACGGAGACAACATCTGAACCATATATCATTGACTCGAAGTTACCACAGTGCTGACTGTGATACGGATCACTTCTTTGGTTGTTGCAAGGGTTAGACTGAGACCAAAGAGAATCTACACAGTTAAACACAAATCTAGCCCCAGGATTAATATTATTAACACTCACGATCCTGAAAAGTGCTTTCAGTTTCAACAGCAACGTGAAGACGTTTTTACTGATACACCAGAAAATTGTACAGTAAATGAAAAGTGGGGTCAACTTAAGGAAACTCTTTATGAAACTGCCGTAGGGGTTTACGATACTGTGGATCATAAGAGGCAGGACTGGTTTGCGGCAAAAAGACAGACTCTGCAGCCCTTCATTGATAAGAAGAAGATAGCTCTCTTAAGAAACAAGGAAAGACCAACGCGTAACACTCTGAGTGAGCTAAAGCAAGCTAGGAAGGATGTGCAAAAGGCTGCCAGGCAGTGTGCAAATGATTATTGGATCAAGTTATGTGAGTCCATTCAAATCGCAAGTGATAAGGGAAACATCAGAAGCATGTATGAAGGAATAAAGAAAGCCTGTGGTCCAGTGATTAAAAGAAGTGCACCATTAAAAACCTTTACTGAAGAAATCATAACTGATAAGAAACAGCAGATGGACAGATGGGTAGAGCACTATTTGGAGCTTTACTCAAGTGAGACCAAACTAGCGGATGATGCCCTCAACGCCATAGAGGCTCTACCAACTCTTGACCACCTGGACACACTTCCCACCATAACAGAAGTTAAGTGTGCTATAAATGAACTTGCATCTGGCAAGGCTCCAGGTAAGGATGGGATTCCAATAGAGGTTATCAGGAGTGGGCAAGACACACTCACTCTACAGATCCACCAGCTAATAGAGCTATGCTGGCGAGAAGGACAAGTCCCACAGGATTTCAAAGATTCAAGCATCATAACACTGTACAAGAACAAGGGCGATCGGAGCGACTGCAACAACTATAGGGGTATCTCACTTCTGTGTATTGTTGGAAAAGTATTTGCCAGAATTGTTCTGCGCAGACTTCAAGTCCTAGGAGATCAAGTCTACCCCGAATCACAGTGTGGCTTTCGACAGAACCGGTCTACCATTGATATGATATTCTCATTGCGACAAATGCAAGAAAAATGCCGTGAACAGAATCAACCACTGTTTATTGCCTTCATCGACCTCACAAAGGCATTTGATTTGGTCAGTCGTGAGGGTCTGTTCAAGGCACTAAAGAAGATTGGCTGCCCACCAACTCTTCTGTCCATTGTGGAATCGTTCCACACAGGCATGAAGGGTATAATCAAGTTTGATGGTGCAACTTCTGAAGAGTTTGAAATCAAGAGTGGAGTTAAGCAAGGTTGTGTACTAGCTCCCACCCTCTTTGGAATATACTTTTCACTTCTACTGAAATATGCCTTTCGTGATCAGGATGGTGGTATATACATTCACTCACGCTCAGATGGCGGCCTCTACAATGCTCAGAGATTGAAGGCCAAGACCAAAATTAGGAGGGTACTGATCAGAGAGTTGCTTTTTGCAGATGATGCTGCAGTTACGACCCACTCTGAGGAAGAATTACAATGTCTACTATCTGCATTCTCCAATGCTTGTTCTGAATTTGGTTTAACAATTAGCAAAAAGAAGACACAGATTATGTCACAGGGTGCTCATGGGGTACCATCAATCTTTATTGACGACCCCGAACTATAGATTGTAGACCATTTTACATATCTAGTATCAGTAGTAAATAGCAAATTATCCCTAGATCAGGAAATCAACATCCGGATTGGTAAGGCAGCAACAACAATGAACAGGTTAAGAAAAAGAGTCTGGGAGAACAGGAAGCTTACTGCCAAAACAAAAGTCCTTGTCTATCAAGCCTGTGTCCTTAGTACTCTTCTTTATGGCAGTGAAACCTGGACAACTTACTCACACCAAGAGAAATGTTTAAACAGCTTTCATATGCGGTGTCTGCGAAGAATTCTTGGTATTAAGTGGCAAGACTAAATCACAAATACTGAAGTATTGGAAAGATCAGGTTGTGTGACGGTTTATTCCATGCTCAGTCTTCGTAGACTTAGATGGATAGGACATCTTAGGAGGATGGATGATGGAAGGACATTATTTTTGGTGAATTACAGATGGGTAAGCGATCTCAGAGTCGGCCTCTACTACGATACAAAGATGTGTGTAAGCGGGACATCATTGATACAGGCATTGATAATGCACAGTGGGAGCAAGTCGCCGCTGAACGTGTTGCATGGAGGGCAAAGATCAGAAATGGAATAAAGACAAAGGAGCAAATTATTGCAGATAAGTCACACACCGAGCGTGTGAGACGTAAGATGGTGCATGATGGTGGACATGACCACGTGTTCACATGCACCCACTGTGAACGAATATTTACAGCGTGAATTGGCCTTATCAGTCACATTTGCTACTGCCATAGGTAAAAGTTATTATGCCATTTTAAAGCCCAAACTATCGTCTGCCAAGACGGTCTTTGGTGTTCTGGATCAACTCTGCACGATGATCTCCAATGCCTCTCTTCTCATCATATGACCAAAGAAAGCTTTCTGTCTCTGTTTGTATTGTTGTATATAATGTCCTAGTTTCATTAGCCTCTCTCAGGCAATCATTGTTAGCTACTCTGGCAGCCCAATGAATTCGCAACATTCGTCTCAGGAACCACATCACTGTTGCTTCTAATTTCTTCTTAATTTATTCATTTACATTCCAAGATTCACTGCTATACAGCAAACCTGGTTCTATCAAGCATTTCAGAACTCTCTTTCTTACATTCGGTGATGATGACTTCTTGTATAAGATACTCTTCATGTTCTGACATGCTGCATTTGCTTGCCCTATTCTGCTCTTAATCTATGTTGTACATCTTTTATCTGATGCTATAAATGCCCCTAGGTATTTTAAAATTGTGAGCCTGCAAGCAGTAGTACAACTCCAGAACCTGAAACAACCTTAACCACGTCTACACCAGTCAAAGCCGCTTCTGTCGCTGTTCCGACGCCGGAGATTACGATAACTACTGAAGCCAGCAGCAGCCGTGAAGTTTACAACACCAAGATGAAGCAGCCCAAGTTACCAGAGACCTCCACACAGGAGGAAACAATAACTGAGGACTTCACCGGCAAACTACTTTTAAAACAGACAAGCGTGGGAGAAGCCAAACTGTCGGCTCTACCACCAGTCAAGATAATCAGTCTCTTGGAAAACGAGCTGGGAAGATACAGCATATACCAGCTGCGCAAGATACCTAATGGAGGAGTGGTCTCCATAAACAAAAATCCAAAGACCACAGCACGTATGCAGAAGATTGCACAAGGAGAGGAGGCCGACATCAAGCTTCACCACGGCATCTTATTGGAAGCCACCTGGCACAACACAAGTAAACGATGAGTCATTAAACGCGTCAAGACCCATGTCACCAACGACCAGATCAGGAAGATGCTGACAAGGGAGAACAAAAAACTCAAGACCACCAGTGCTGAGAGGATCATCGGCAAGAATAATATCTCCTCCACAGTCGTCATCGTAACATCGGAGGACCGAGTGATTCCTCAATTTATCAGATGGGAAAAGAGAGACCAAGTTCCAGAGCACTACATACCGAGAGTGCTGCAGTGCTCTAAGTGCCAAAAGCTTTGGCACACACGTGCCATGACCCAAGACTGTATAATTTTGGACTTGAACGTTTAGAAAGCAATGGCAAACTACTGAATGTTAAATTGCCGAGATAATCAACCTGAAGTTGATCTAATCCTCGTGCAAGGGTATGCAACATTGTGTTTTCACAAACATAGACCCAGCTGTTTACGTAACGTAACGCTGTGCTGACAGGACATGTGGAAGGGCTGTTACCGTTATATGTAAATGCACATCATGGCGAAATTTATAAGAAATACCATTTGCCTTCCCACCGAGTTCACCGGGTAACACATAGTGTATGGGGAACATCGGCACATACATTTAATGTGATGATGGCACTGCATGGTGATGAACGCAGATAAGCACCTGAAAACAAGACTTTATTAAATGAAGTTAACTCTTTCGCTACCGTGAGCCCATCTTGGGACACGATGGATTTCCTGTGATGGCAGTCCGTCCTTTTAGTCCCACAAAATGATCAGTGGTTTATTTCATATATTTCTGCTCCGTTTCGGAATTTTAAGTTACAGTAAACTAAAAAATCGTACAGCCGAAAGATTTCTACGCCATGTTTGTGAGGTCAAACGTTTTCTAATATTGGATTCTTGTGAATTTGCAGTTTTAAGGTAGTGTTAATTTGTTTTTTCACAATGGAAACGCCCACCAGTTTGCTTCCACGTAGTATGACTTGAGATCAAGCTAGATTATTGTTTATAACTGTTTTAAACAATAGTGATTCCCTTATCAGTGAATATTTAGAAAGAATTTTTAGTTGTGTCTAAAGTTTTAGCACGTGGTGATAAAGAAAAACCAGTGAATGTTCGTCAACAGCTGAGTGTCTGACAACGAAGCACGAATGGCTGAAGTTTACGTCTGTCATTATTGCTATGGGACTTGATCCAAGACCATGTATCAAAGACTACTGGTGTACAAGTGCACATTTATATACTCCTTGGTATGCCACTGCCACTACGTTTCCCAGTAATCAATTAGAAAATTAGAATATATTTATCACACCATGTTTCATGTATGTGAACCTGAGGGTACCCAAAAAAAAAAATCAAAAAAATTGATCCTCTTGTTGACATGATTCTGAAGAATATCCAGGAAGCATTTTACCCATTTGAAAATGTGTCCATTGATGAAATGATTATTTGGTGGAAGGGCTAAATAAAGCTAAAAAAAAACATGCATTGTTGTCTCTACCAAGTCTGTAGTTAGAACTGTTGAGAACGGATTGCGAAAACCGCAAAGCAAGCCGAAGATGGTCTCCATGAAAATAACATGGCGATGAATGGCTGCGACAGAATGGACCAAATGGTTGGATATTATAATATCCATGATAAGAAAACCATTAAGTGATGGAAGAAGATCTACTACTAGATCATTGAAATTGCACAGATTAATGCTCACATCCTACATTCCATATAGCAAACAGAGAAAGGAGGATAAACATTGTCATAGAAGGATTTCAAGTAAAGGAAAGTGCTCATCGCGAAGTAGCAATATTTTCAATTTCGCTCTCTACTCGCAAACAGGTGTCTGATCAATACCTTTGCTGATTAGGTGTCTGATTAATATCACAGCACCAGAAGTCTTATCAATATCCGAGCTAACATGTGTCTTATCAATATTGCAGTTAACAGGTCTCATCTCATCATTTGACAATGTTTGTTTTTCCTATGTAAATGTAACATGCAAAATAGTTAATTAATATACGAAAGAGGAGTCATTGGAAGGACCGAATGTAAGACGGGCCTGTGTGCCCAGTTTGTGACCCTTTGAAAATAAAGTTCGTTCGTTCGTTCCTTTATCTCATTCCTCGTGTACTTTGCAGTATCGAGGTGAAGCATAAACAACAGGAGAGTGCCCGTTTATGGGCTTCATGTAGCGAGGTTCCCATGGACTTTGTTATTCCCTCTGCCCATCATTTACAAAATCGGCCTCTTCTTCTGGTTCTATTTGGTCTATACATCATTGCTTGTTGTGGTATACTGTTAGTTGATAACCTAGTTGCTTGGCTAAATCATTTGACTTGCTGTTTTCTAATTAAATCTAGCGCTACTATAACCCACACTTTAGTCCTGATTTCTTCATTTCTTTCTTCTTGATATATTGCGTATTCTTCTCAGGAATCTCATTTCTGACGTTGTGATTTGTTTCTTTCTTTTCTTTTCTTTTTCTGTCATTGTCTAGTTTTGTATTAGTAGCATAGTGTTGGTAGGAAGATGGTGTCGTAAAGTATTTCTTTTCGTATTGACTGATACGTGTGTATTCTTTTGTATTGATTCCATTTGTCCAATTAGTGGATTTGCCTTATTGCATCTATTTTAGATCCCGTCGTCTGATTTGCCATTTAAAGGTATTATATTTCGTAATATTTCTCTGGCAAGACCCCCGGTTCAGACAGCGTCACAACAGAAATGATTAATGCTTTAGAAGAATATGGAATAGATAAAGTTACCAGTCTGCTTAATACAATATATGATACTGGAAATATACCTCAGGAGTTATGTAATTCTGTATTTATTGCAATCCCAAAGAAATCAGGAGCCTTGGAATGTGATCAACATCGAACAATTAGTATAATGAGTCACATCACGAAGATTTTGCTAAGAATTATCATGCAAAGAGTTAGGAGGAAAATACAACCTGAAATAGGAGAAGAACAATGTGGGTTTGTGGAAGGCAAGGGTACAGTAAATGCTGTGTATATACTGAGAAACATAATCGAACGTTCTATAGAAGTAAACAAAGATCTACACCTTTGCTTTATTGACTACACAAAGGCTTTTGATAAAGTGAGACATGTCAACATGATAAGGATGCTTGAAGATCTACAAATTGATGGAAAAGATCTTAGACTTGTAAAAAACATATATTGGAAACAACAAGCTGCCATAAGAGTTGATAATGAAGTAAGCCTAATATCAGCCTATTAAAAGGGGTGTGAGACAGGGATGTGTAATGTCTCCAGATCTGTTTTCCCTGTACAGTGAAAGTATTTTCAGAAATATTGAAGATATGGAAGGAATCAACATTGGGGGACGATGCATCAATAACATTAGATATGCAGATGATACAGTCTTGATTGCAGACAATGAACAGGACCTGCAAAATTTAGTAGATGCGATTGTAACACACAGTGAACAACTAGGGTTAGAATTAAATTGTAAAAAGACACAGATTATGGTCGTCACTAGGAAGGACAAAATACCACAATGTAATATACACGTAAATGGGAATATTCTTCAACAAGTGAGCAGGTACAATTATCTCGGAACAGTAATAACATCTGATGGGAGATGCCTTGAAGAGATTAGAACAAGAATCGCCATGGCAAAAGTAGCCTTTAGCAAGATGAAAAACATATTGACCAATAAAAAGATGTCAATTGAAACGAGAAAAAGAGTGTTGAGATGCTACATTGAACCTGTACTTTTATATGGATGTGAAGCGTGGACAATGAGCAGTCAGGCTGAAAAACATCTGATGGCTGTAGAGATGTGGTTTCTGAGGAAAATGCAAAGAATACCATGGACAGCCAGAAAGACCAATGAACAAGTCCTTCAAGAAACAAATGAAGATCGTAAATTGATTAGAGAAATTAGACGTAGACAGTCAAAATTTTTGGGCATGTTATGAGAAGAAATGGATTGGAGAATTTGGTGACAACTGGTAAGATCGAGGGGAACAGACCAAGGGGAAGACCTAGAAGCAAGTACCTGGATGGCTTGGCCTTGTGGCATGGTCGAGACAGAAACACGGAGCTGATCCACGACTCTGGTGATCGAGTGAGATGGCAGAACATGACCGCCCACGCTTACCGGCATGGCACATGATGGATGGATATTTCTTAACTAATTGACGGTACTTACTTATTTCAGCGGAGGTTCTTTCAGATGGATTTTTTTTTCTTTGGTTATTGTCATTACCTATGTTCTAATGATGCTAATTTTCAAGTTATGTTGCTTACACACTGTGTTTAGACTATTTATGTGGATTTGTAATTCTGCTTTTGATTTTGCTATTGGTGCTTGATCGTCGCCAAATAGGAGTTCTTTAATGGTGTAATTCGCCGTTAATTCTTCTTCCGTCTTCTGTTCTTCACGCGGTGTTGTAACGGCCTCTATTTGGCTGGTTTCTTTACATATGCTATCAATTTAAAGTAAAACAAAGTAAATCAGCTTTACAGAACATATTTACGAAACATACAGGACGTTGCGGCGAATAGCCTTCATCAGCAAGCAAATACATACACAAAACACAACATGTAATCACGGAGAAGACCCTCCAGTGATTACATTAAGACATAAGAACGGGATGAGAAGAATAAAAAGGTGAAAAAAAATTAGAACAATGAAGAGAAAATGAAAAACTTAAAAAACAATTTCGCTACTTATCTTAGAATCCAGGCTGTGATATTAACATGAATTATTACCTTGATACTCTTATATAGACAGCCGTTGGAGTCTGTGGGTCATGGGGACCCGAATAGGTAATGGTAACGGTTCAGTGAAGATCCCAGGTAAACGAGTGGTAGTGATAAAAGTGAAAAAAGTTGGGGGAAAGTAAGGCGAGAAACTGGAAACAATGGATATGTGATGATGGTCCGAGAGTGAAAACTAAGGAGTGCCTCGGTGGATGTCCGTACAATGCCTGAGTGGGTGCCTTTGAAAGGTTGGCCATAGTGGACGGATATTAAAGAGCAATGATGTTTGCACATAGGTATAAACATGAGATTCTGAGATAAGTTGCAAAAATTGTCTTTAAAATTTGTATTTTCTATCATTGTTCTACATTTTTCATTTTTTTATTGTTTGTGAATGTATTTGTTTGTTGATGAAGGCTAGTAGCCGATTTGTCCTATATGATTCGTAATTCTGTTCTATAAAGTTGTATTAGTTTGTGCTATATATCTATATGCCGGTCTCTCTGCCTGAGGGGTTACACCACTTTCTCCGTAATCCCGTTTATCCAAGCAGGGTCTCGCAGCGAGGCGAGAATTGGAAGCGGTTCGACCCGCGCTCGTGACTTGCGGGATAATGAGCCGGCCGCTTAGAAAGCAATGGCAAACTACTGAGCGTAATCTTGCCAAGAAATCAACATACAGCTGGAAGATGCTGATGTTGACAGCGATGTCCTGTAAAGGATATGCAATATATATATATATATATATATATATATATATATATATATATATATATATATATATATATATATATATATATATTAGGGCTGCAGAATTTAACGGTTAATTTATCGATTAATCGTTAATTTTTCTTAACGATTATTTTGTTTAACGATTAATCGAAAACTTTTCTCCCATCACTTATACACATGAACCGGATGTCGAAAAACTGTCGGCATTTTAAACATAGTGCTGCAAACACAACCGAGTTGCAAAATTGTACTGTCACCATTGTGTAAGCTGCAGCAAGATGTACCAACAAGATGAAACAGTATGTTTATTATGCTACAGAGTCTTCTACAGGTCAGAGAAGCATTAACTGTCTACGTGTCAGATGAAAAGAAGCAATGCAAAGGTCCAAAACTGTTAGGTTCAGATTGCGAGAACATTTCGAAATATGTCAAAGTTTTGGACTTATTAATTGGAATTATTGCAGATAAGTCACACACCGAGCGTGTGAGACGTAAGATGGTACATGATGGTGGAAATGACCACGTGTTCACAGGCACCCACCGTGAACGGACATTTACAGCGCGAATTGACCTTATCAGTCACATTCGCTACCGCCATGAGTAAACGTTATTACGTCTTTTTGAAGCACAAACTATCATATGTCAAGACGGCAAGGTGCCAATGATGATTCCATTTCGACAGCTTTACCACAGTGCTAAAATGTTATTCATATTTCTACAGTATCTTTTATTGCCTTTGTTTTTCCACACTGGGATAGTTATGGCGCTTCCCCAGTCTCGTGTTGTCTGTTGTTCTACATAAACATGGTTTAGCAGTCTATGCAGCTGCGCTGTTCCTACATCTCTTGCTGTTTTATTTAACTCATTTGGTAATTCGTCTTGTTTCGGTGATTTATTCAATGGGGCTAATATTATGGCTTCTCTAATGTCTTCTTTCAGTATGTCTATTTCTAGTTCTTCGATGCGATCTGTGTTGCGATTTCATCTGATGGAATGTTGAGAAGTTGTGCAAAGCATTGCCTCTTTCTTCTTAGGATTTGTTTTTGTTCACCTATTGGTTCTCCTTTTCGCTTTTAATTATTTCACTTGGGTCAAAGGGATCTGTTCAGATTCTCATTGCACTAATCGTTTTGTAGACATTTATAGTTACCTCCTGTAGTTTATATTTAGGGTTTGTCCATATTACTCTCGGTCTTTTAATTTTTCTCTCTTTATTATTCTGTTTGCATGTCTAGTCGCTATTTCATATTCTATATAATCATGATCCTGTTTGCTTTTAACCCACTTTTTATATTTTTTCCTTTTTGTCTTTTACAGCTTTTTTTTACCTCGGCGTTCCACCAGCTTGTTATGTTCTGTCCCCGTGTTTTGCGGTTTTTTTTTTCGTGGTTCTACGTGTTATTTTTGCAGTTTTTAAAATACAGTGAAACTCTGTTTCGTTGACTTCGGTTTTCGTTGATTTCGGTTTTCGTCGATTTTTTTCTGCAAACATTTTATCTCGGTTTTCGTCGGTTGCCTTGGATTTCGTCGGCTAAAAACGTGGCCTCGCTGCTAATTTTGCGAAAACAAAGGGACCCATGCGTTCTTCTGCTCGGTTTGGTGTTGTTTCTCGTGTGTGAGCATCAAGTGCTAATAAATTAACCCTTTCACTTTAGCTCCATCATTGGACCAAAGAAAGTTTCCAGAGCCAGCAGCCTTTCGAAAAAGAAGGTCAGGAACACGATCGAATTGAAGAAGGAAATCATTGAAAAATACGAAAGCGGCATTAAGATTGCTGAAATCGCTCCATGTACCATAAGTCACCATCCACAATAAGTTCCATTGTGGGGCGAAAAAGGAAGCAATTAAAGAGGCTAATGTAACGAAAGGAGTGAATGTGGTAAAGAAATAACTGAAGATGCTGAACAGTTATTATTGACATCTTCTGCCTATAGTACCTTGCGGTGTAGGACAGGGAGTATTAAGCCTGAGGAATTAAGGCCGCCTGGCTAATCTAGTCGCCGCGAACTGTGTAGGTTATTAATTTGAATAAATCAAAAACAGTTAGATGACGATTCTGTTTCGGGGGCAATCATATGTGAAAAGGCCAGATTGCCGTATGTTGATATCGGGAAATGCCTGAGACGAGTGCTAGTTAAGACCAGCAGAGGGTGGTTTGAAAAACTTAAAAGGCGCACTGACATACAAAAGACAACAAGACCAAGAAGGGAATCGACCCCAAATAGTGCCTCGATACCTAAGGTCCTTATGGAGGTGGCTCCTTCCAAACAGTAATATCTACACCTTTCTCTCCCCTCCTCGCCATCTTCCATGCGCCAAGAAGAGTCTTCAGAAAGGTAAATGTCATGCTAAATGTTCTTTTATTTTTACATTAGTCTTCTATATTCTTTTTATAGTGATTTCTTACTGTTTTTAGTATTAAACACTATATTTATTCTCTATAAAATGTATTTTGTTATGTATTTTATAGTGTCTACAACAGTGGTTCTTAACCTTTTTTGGCCCATGCCTCCCTTTACCATATGTTCAGAACGTCATCCCCCCCCCCCCCGCTTTCTAATTAAAAAAATGTTTTGCGTATCCTTTACAGGACATCGCTCTCAACATCATCATCTTTCAGCTGATTGTTGATTTCTTGGCAAGATTACGCTCAGTAGTTTGCCATTGCTTTCTGAGCGGCCGGCTCATTTATCCCGCAAGTAACCTGTGCGGGTAGAACCGCTTCCAATTCTTGCGCGCTGAGAGACCCTGCGTGGATGAACGGGATTACGGAGAAAGTTGTGTAACCCCTCGGCCAGAGAGACCGGCCCTTTCTAATTTACTCCCTATAAATCCCCCCCCCTCCTCACCTTACACAGTATACATAAAAATGGAAACTAAATTTAATAACACATAATGGAACAAGTCTAGACATCTACATAAAACGTGATTTGCGGGTCTACTTACGTTATAAAACGAATTTCATTAGAGCGAGAAGTACAGAACTGTAAAATTTAGAGGGAAAAACAATATCAAGTAACTGGTTCTTGTATTAATGCGATTTTGAAATAATCTTAATCCCCCCCCCCTGGAATCCTTAACCTCTCCCCCCCCCCCCCCAGGGGGGGGGGGAATTACCAACCGGTTGAGAACCACTGGTCTAGAACGAATTAATTTACATTGATTCATATGGAAATAATTGCCTCGGTTTTCGTCGGTTTCGGATTTAGCCGATAGTTTTCGGACGGATTATGGGTAAAAACCGAAGTTTCACTGTATTTGATTTGAACATCTCCGATTCTTCTTCCGCTGTGTTTCTTTCTATATGTATCGTTGCAAAGATGTCATTTAGTTGTTTCTTATAATTTTACCTTACTGCGTCGTCTTTGAGATTTATTTAAGTTTGCTAATTCGCATGGTCTAGTTTTGTATGTTCTTTGCTTTCTTCTTCTGTTGATTCTTATTGTGGTAAAATTGCTTTGTGGTCTGTATTTGTACCTAGGTTGGACACTGACTTTGCATTTAATATATTTGTCTTTGTGTTATTTCTTGTTAATATAAAAGCATTTTGGCTTTTGGCGTCTAGTTCGTTTCATTTGTACCAGATGTATATTTGTGAGTCTTTGTTTTTATAAAATGTGTTTGTTATAAAGAGGTCGTGTTGGCTGCATAGCCCTATCAGTCTACTTCCATTATCATTTCTTTCAATTTATTGGTCTCCAACTGCTCCCAGATGTTTCTCTATGTCCGTTCGGTTATGTTCTATTCATGCATTGAAGTTTTGCTTCTGTAGTTTATTTAGTGCTTCACGAATGTCTTCGAAGAACTCCTCGCATTCTTGCTCATGTTTGTTTGTATTACATGGTGCATACATTTGTACACATGTAGTAATTGCCTGGTATATTATTCTCATTGTTATGATTCTTTCTGATAGCTAACAAGTGTGTGATAAATATCACAGATAACAGTTGTGTGATAAATATCACTGCTAACAGCTGTGTGATAAATATCGCAGCTAACAGGTTTGTGATAAATATCGCAGCTAACAAATGTGTGATAAATGTCGCAGCTAACAGGTGTGTGATAAATATCGCAGCTAACAGTTGTGTGATAAATATCGCAGCTAACAGTTGTATGATAAATATGGCAGCTAACAGTTGTGTGATAAATATGGCAGCTAACAGTTGTGTGATAAATATCGCAGCTAACAGTTGTATGATAAATATGGCAGCTAACAGGTATGCGATTAATATGGCAGCTAACAAATGTGTGATAAATATCGCAGCTAACAGTTGTGTGATAAATATCGCAGCTAACAGGTATGCGATTAATATGGCAGCTAACAAATGTGTGATACATATCGCAGCTAACAGTTGTGTGATAAATATCGCAGCTAACAGTTGTATGATAAATATCGCAGCTAACAAATGTGTGATAAATATCGCAGCTAACAGTTGTGTGATAAATATCGCAGCTAACAGGTATGCGATTAATATGGCAGCTAACAAATGTGTGATAAATATCGCAGCTAACAGTTGTGTGATAAATATCGCAGCTAACAGTTGTGTGATAAATATCGCAGCTAACAGTTGTGTGATAAATATCGCAGCTAACAGTTGTGTGATAAATATCGCAGCTAACAGTTGTGTGATAAATATGGCAGCTAACAGATGTGTGATAAATATCCCAGCTAACAGAAGCAGTGCCACATTTCGCTTTTCCTCATTGGTTAAAATATCCAAAAACAACCAAAATAACAGTATGTTTCTCCAATCTAACTTTATGTATAGACACGAAAGGCTAATCATCTTATAAACTGGAAGCCCATTAATTCAGAGTTGAAAACAAAAAGGCCGAGAGAATAAATGAATAATAAAATATGTTCAAGAGAAATTCAAATTCTTAGCCACCAGTTTTTGTAGCGTTTAAGTTTTAAGACAAGGTTCAGCATATAAATTATGTCTGCAAGCCTGTAATTACCTCGTGGTGCCGGGGAAGCAAACTGAGTGACATTGTGACCTGGGCCTTAAACCACTGGACAGAGATCCAACAGCTCACGGTTTCACAGGTGAGGTTAATTAAATTATAGATTGTTTAGAAAGAGCAACATGCTTCTGACAAAATATATTAACTCTTATTATTGATCAACATGACAACCGGGACAATACTGGTATAAGTACAGGGAAGACTAACGCCGACGTGACACTACCGCTTGTGTATTGTATTGCTGAAAGAGGTAAGTTCTCTCGCAGGTTCTTATTGTATTGCTGAAAGAGGTAAGTTTTCTCGCAGGTTCGTATTGTATTGCTGAAAGAGGTACGTTCTCTCACAGGTTCGTATTGTATTGCTGAAAGAGGTACGTTCTCTCGCAGGTTCGTATTGTATTGCTGAAAGAGGTAAGTTCTCTCGCAGGTTCGTATTGTATTGCTGAAAGAGGTACGTTCTCTCACAGGTTCGTATTGTATTGCTGAAAGAGGTACGTTCTCTCGCAGGTTCGTATTGTATTGCTGAAAGAGGTACGTTCTCTCGCAGGTTCGTATTGTATTGCTAAAAGAGGTAAGTTCTCTCGCAGGTTCGTATTGTATTGCTGAAAGAGGTAAGTTCTCTCGCAGGTTCGTTTTGTATTGCTGAAAGAGGTACGTTCTCTCGCAGGTTCGTATTGTATTGCTGAAAGAGGTAAGTTCTCTCACAGATTCGTTTTGTATTGCTGAAAGAGGTAAGTTCTCTGGCAGGTTCGTTTTGTATTGCTGAAAGAGATAAGTTCTCTCGCAGGTTCGTATTGTATTGCTAAAAGAGGTAAGTTCTCTCGCATGTTCGTATTGTATTGCTAAAAGAGGTAAGTTCTCTCGCAGGTAGGTTCGTATTGTATTGCTGAAAGAGGTAAGTTCTCTCGCAGGTTCGTTTTGTATTGCTGAAAGAGGTAAGTTCTCTCGCAGGTTCGTATTGTATTGCTGAAAGAGGTAAGTTCTCTCGCAGGTTCGTATTGTATTGCTGAAAGAGGTAAGTTCTCTCACAGATTCGTTTTGTATTGCTGAAAGAGGTAAGTTCTCTGGCAGGTTCGTTTTGTATTGCTGAAAGAGGTAAGTTCTCTCGCAGGTTCGTATTGTATTGCTGAAAGAGGTAAGTTCTCTCGCAGGTTCCTATTGTGTGTTGTGTGCTCTAGCTTTCGGCTACCAGCAACTATCCAAGCAAGAATAACATGTGTACACTCAGGCTAGGAACGGCTGAATTCAAATGGGAAGAACTCATCCGTACAGAATGTTAATCGCCAAACAACAGAAGCCACTTCTTACTACACTGACTGGCAGACTGACTGACTGGCTCACTGCCTGGCTGGCTGACTGACTGATTGACTGACGGGCTGGCTCCTTGCCGTCTTGACAGACGATAGTTTGTAAAATGGAGTTATAACTCTCCTTAACACACAGCCTGGACTGAGCTTATAGACCTTGTGTTGCCCATGCAGCATAACC
Source organism: Cepaea nemoralis (assembly GCA_014155875.1). NCBI lineage: Eukaryota > Metazoa > Mollusca > Gastropoda > Stylommatophora > Helicidae > Cepaea > Cepaea nemoralis. The sequence goes on from JACEFZ010002575.1 coordinate 127,553, forward strand.
CCCTTCTCGACCTGCCTAGTTTAATTCAGAGAAAAAGCAACATAAATACGCCTGGAATAAAACAAGCTGCAGAAGCTGTCGGATCAGCAAAGCAAAACTCTAACTGTCCTCCCGTCGGAACTTCCATCTTAGACCAGTTGCCGACCAATGCTTAAGGCCATGTCTGCCCTGGGATGACATTTAGTATTTATTTCCTCTCACTAGGGTAAGACGTGTGTACCCTCCCAATTGCACTCCTCAGCCCAAAGCCGTTGGCACAATGAGCTCCGCCCAACATTCGGCGCTGACAGAAAGCAGGTAGTACTGTCTACTGTCATACGGTAGCTCAGTCATATCTGACTAAGCCCTGACATCCACTAGACTGCCAAATTATTAATACAGAAAGAGCTGATCTAACTAGAAAATATCAACTGAAAAACAAAAAAACTAACAAGAACAGAGCTATTACATGTAGACAATGATCAAGATGTACAAAGGGTAATGAAACAATGTATTCACAGAACAAGTATTGTGATATAACAAACTAGAAGAGAACAACAACAAGCAGGACTACCTACCTCTAACCTGTATCAGAATCATCACCCGAACAACTCGGCAAAGTCAGAACGAAAGAAATATCAACAAAGGAAATACACAGGATAGAAACAACTAACATACACCCCCTATTATAATCTTATTACATGTTGAACAAGATAATCATATATTTAAAACAATGACATAGAGTTTATTAACATGTTACTGGCACAATCGATTACGATAATTTTAATAACACTTCTCTCTTTAAAAAAATTGCCATGTTCCCGAAGCTGGGAACGTTCGATTTATCACAATCTGACCGAACCTTTCGTTTTTAAAATTGTTCTCACAATAAGGTGCTTCCTTTAACTAACAAGAATTCTAGACAAGATTGTGTACTATCACAGGATCTGTTCAATGTGTACAACGAAATAATAGTGGGATCCATAATATACATGCCTGGACTATAAGTTGGTGGACATAATAGTAAACACCTGATATATACTAATAATTCTGATGACGTGGCTTTGCGTTGTTCAAAATGAAAAGCAGTTTCAAGAAATGATGGATATAATAGCAATAGACAGTCAAAACTAGGGACTTCCTCTGAAAGACTGGGGTGGGGGGGGTGTTAAAGGGGGGAGCAAAGTAGTGCTTATTACAAGTAAATATTGAATGCCTTAATGCAACACTCCGACTCTGTGGCGAAGGGGTTGCGAATGAAATTCGTAATTCCACATACCGCGTTCGAAACAAAGCTGTGGGCGATATGGAAGACGACCGCCTTGTGTTGGTTTCCATGCAATGGTATGAGTGCCGGTCTCTCAGAAGGCAATGGCAGACTACTGAACGTAAACTCACCAAGAAATCACAAACAGCCAAAACTATGCTGGGGCTGACTGCGACGTCCTGTGAAGGATTTACAACTAATTAAAGTGCAACAAAAATTGCTTGGAACCAATGTGAAACCAGTCAATACATTAAATTTTTGGGTTACTTTAATAACAGTAGATGGAAGATGTAATCATTCAACATAAATGTAGAATAGCCCTAGCAAAGGCAGTTTATCACAAAATAAATGATATTCACTGGAAATTATCTTTGTCAGTCGCGACAAGGATAAGAATTCTTAATAAATGTATTGAACCAGTCCTTATGTGTGAAAGCAAGTCATGAACAATTATAAGATAAGTGAGGAATTATGTTTAGGATGGGAGATGTTGTTTGATAAAAAGAAAATGTATGAGAACAGTGTGGACAGAGAGAAGGAGTAACAATAATATCTTAAAAGAATTTGTCCTACCCCATCCCGGTTCATCAGCTCTGGGCCCAAGTCGGAGACCGTCTCGTGGCAAACCTCCCGGAGATATTGTCAGATACATAATTTTATGTCATTGTTGTGTACAGTTTCACGCTCTCATCATCAAGTTATAATCTGCCGATTCCATTTTAAACGTTCAGAACTCGAGTTTTATAACTATATTTTCTCTCATATGCCACCCTTTGTCACACAAGTAAATTAACTTGATGTAAAAGACCGCGTTGGTGCGGAATACACATGGTCAGCAAGACGTTAATCATATGTCTCATTAACCATTGTGTCAATGACTATCACACTGAGAACATTGATATAAGTAGAGTGGAGAGTAATGCAGATGTGACAATGATTGAGTGCGGTACTACACAAAGAGGTACGTTCTCTCACAGGTTCTTATTGTCCGTTGTGTGTACTAGATTTAAGCTAAGCAGAATACCTTTTCAACAAATAAATAAACCAAAAGGAAAGACAAGAAAAAGGGACAATATTAATATCCTCAATAGTTTATGTAATAATTCTTCGTTAGTGAAAATTAGGTTAACAAATGATTGCATGTTACACAGAACCAATTCTAATATATGGCTGCGAATCCTGGACATTTAATAAACAAACAACATAATCCCTGGAGGATATGAAGATGTTATTTTATAGAAGAATACTGAAACTTTCTTGGACAACCAAAATGAGCAAGCTGGACATTTTATGGAAGGCTAAATCTAAAAACCAACGTATCAAGAAGACGAAGATAGAGAAGAATGGCAAGACGGAGAATCAAAAATATGATTATAGAAATAGAATGTCAATCAATGAGTCTATAATTATGAATACTCCCAGGTGAACATCAAAGATCCTGAAAGCCATGTTTCTGTACGTATGCCTTGTCCTTCTGCCAGCCACGGCATTGGCCTTTTGCGATCCTGAATCACGGGAATACATCTTCGATCATCTAGACGCCAACAACGACAGCGAAATTCAAGTAGAAGAAAAGGATGGTGTTTATAAAGTAAATAATACTCTAACTTACACACACACACACACACACACACATACACACACACACACAACACACACACACACACACACATATATATATATTTCCAACTTGTGCATGTTATCTCGCAGTGAACACTTCTTTTTCTTCTTCTTCTTCTTCTTCTTCTTCTTCTTCTTCTTCTTCTTCTTCTTCTTCTTCTTTTTCTTCTTCTTCTTCTTCTTCTTCTTCTTCTTCTTCTTCTTCTTCTTCTTCTTCTTCTTCTTCTTCTTCTTCTTCTCTACGTTCAAAATAATGGTATGCTTAATACTGTTCATCCATTCATTCTTTCTAAACATAAACGTAAAGACAAGCATGCTTCGAACAGAGTGGCACGCTTCAATTAAAACATCAACGAATAGGAGCATCTTTTGGATCTTTTTCCCCAGGACATGCTGGTTTATTGTGAAACTAACCGAGGGACAAATCGGCTGGGTGTGAACTGCTGGGTGAAGTATTCGTGCACAATAAGGCAACCGTGGTCAAGGTGCTTTTTGATCACGTGTATAGTGTGGCAGCACAATAAATTATCATATAGAGAAAGTGACCAGTGGAACTGGCCGACACTCAGTACTCATAGGACAGGCCAGAAGAACACATAATCAAACGGCTACTGGTAAATTAGCACTGGAACTCTTCGTTGGTTGTTATAGATGAGACCGAATCAGGGATGGCAATGTCCTGAATGATGTGATGTCGGTTCTAGACCCAACACACCAAAACTCAGTCAATACTTGTCAGCATATTTCATGAGTTACTTTCTCCCCACATCCATCATTGTTTTATAGTGGAATGTTACTTGTACCGGCTGTGTGGAGACGAGTACACAAATGCGTTTTATAATTCCGCGTCGAAACACAGATGTTTGGTACCAGACCGTTCTGCGTTGGTTTCCATACACATGTATGAGTGCCGGTATTTCAGAAAGTAAATGTAAACAAATACTCAACATGCATTTAATAATAGAGAAGTGCAGAGAATTTAATGTAAACCTGTTCTCATGTTTGAGTATTATTCAAAGGAATTTGACTGTGTACAACTTCATAAACGTTTGGAAATCATGAATAATATGGGCTTTCCATCACATGTAGCACTGCTCATAAAAATGCTCTATCTAGACCAACAAGCAGCGGTTAGAATAGATGGCGAGACATCAGATTGGTTTTGACATCAAGCAAGGAGTCCGGCAGGGATGTGTGCTGTCCCCCTATTTGTTTAACCTGTACGCTGAAAATATAATGAGAAATGTCAGAGATGATATAACCAGGGAGCAATATGATGCCCTAAGTATCGGTGGTCATGAAATACCAGAGATTCGATATGCTGATGATACAGTATTACTATCCACATCACAGAATGTTATAGAATACTTAATAACTTCAACCCAAAGAAATAGTGAAAATCACAACTTATATCTTAACATAGCAGAAACAAAGATAGTGCATACAAACAAAACTACTATGGAGAAAGAAATATGTGTTAATGAGGAAAGATTGGAGGTGGTGGAAAATTTGGAATATCTTGGATCATTGATTACCAACAATGGTGACACAATGAAAGAAATTAAACTGCGACAATCAATAACTCTTCAAAGACTAAGACACATGAATAAATTATGGAGTGGGACAGATAGAACTACAAAAATTATATTTTTAAGAGCATACATCTTTCCCATTGCAACATACGCCTGTGAGACCTGGACACTCATTAAACAAGCTGAGCAGCGCATAAATGCTTTTGAATATAAATGCTATGGACGGGTTCTAAGAATATCTCAGGTAAAGAAAAGAACAAATGCATCCATACTTCAAGATCTGAATATTGAAGAGGGGTGGCTATTAAAGACGATACAACAAAGAAAATTGATATATCTTGGTCACTTGAAACGTCATGAAAGTTTGGAGAGAACAATAATAGAGGGGTAAATGCCTGCTAAGAGAGAAAGAGGAAGGTCAAAGAAAAGATGGGTGCAGGATGTGGCGGATGATCTCAAGATGAGTGCATAGGACGCGGGACATCTTGCTTGTGATCAAGAAGTTTTCCGGAAGGTTGTTGTGGGAGCGAGGTTCTGCAAAGGCAACAACAACAACAAAACTGTCATCTTCTGCCTATAGTGCAGCTCCGTGGCGATGGAGTTACGGACGCAGGTCGTAATCTGGCAATTCCGCTTTCAAATCAGTTGTGGGCGATTTGGCAGCAGGCTGCCTTGCGTTGGTTTGTAACGAAATGGTATGGGTGCCGGTCGTTCAGATAGCAATTGTAAACTACTGACTTAAACTTGCACAGAGAACACAACAGCAAAACTAATGGTGTTGCACTGAGACGTCCTGTAAGGATATGCAACTAACTTTTTAAACTGCCTTTATTACCTTGCGGTGTAGGACAGTGCGGTCTTAGGCCTGGGAAATTAAGGTCACCTGGCTAGTGCAATCGTCGCGACCTTTGCAGATTATGCTTTTTCTTGTTGTCATCTTTTCCTCCCAGAGATTGGATATTAATGGAGACGGATGCATTACTCCCGAAGAATTCAAGAAACAGGTTCAAATTACCCTGCCGAAACTTTCAGGTGCCATTTTGTTGAGTTATTTCTATTTTGTTTGTGTGTGCCAGAGCTGAGGCGAAGGGGTTGTGATCGAGATTCGCAATCCTGCATGCCATGTTCGAAACAAAGCTACGGGCGAATCGGAAGCAGACCGCCCTGCGTTGGTTTGCATACAATGGTATGCGTTCCAGTCGTACAGAAAGCAATGACAAACTACTGAGCGTAAACCTGCCAAGACATCACATACAGCTAACTATGCTGGGGTTTACTGCGACGTCCTGTAAAGGAAAAACAACTAAACTTGTATGTGTGTTATGTTTAGTGTTAATTTGCATTACACATTGCTTATGGTGTGTTCTTAATAGCAAGTGCGACAACAGATATGTTGTGAGATCATTAGCGTACCAGTTGTCCTTGATGTTGCATTGTTATGTTCTTATATGAGGCACATTTTATATACACATCCATACGAGGACACACCCACACGTACGCTACACACAGCCAGCCAGACACATCCACACATAAAGCGGTACACCCGCACATACACTCACACACGCACACACACACACACACAAACACACACATATACGCACACTTACCGGCACACGCAGACCCAGATGCATACCCACACATTCAGGCACACTCACATTTACATACATACACACCTGTAAACCAGCGCATACACATACATATTATGCCACGGAAGCTAGAGTACTATGTAAACATTAAACTAAAACGCTTTGTCCATTAAACTAAAGTACTGTGTCCACATTAAATAAAGTTCTGTGTAAACATTAAACTAAATACACATTGTCCACATTAAACTATTGTTCTGTGTAAATATTAAACTAAAACACATTGTCCACATTACGCTACAACACTTTGTCCATATTAAATTAAAATAATCAGTCCACATTAAACTACAATACTATGTCCCCATTACACTAAAACACTTTGTCCACATTAAACTAGAGTTCTGTATAAACATTAAACTAAAATACTTTGTACACCTTAAACTAAAGTAGTGTGTAAATATTAAACTAAAGTACTGTGTAAACATCACACTAAAACACTTTGTCCACATTAAACTAAACACTGTGTCCACATTAAACTAAAATAAAAACTCAAGGTATTCATCCAGCTAACCTTCCGAAGAGATGACGTAATGCAACGTCTGCGGGACCGGCTCACAACAGCAGTCGAGCGAACATTCTGTTCTGCAGCTCTAGTCATCAGGTACAGAACCGTACCGATCCCCGTCCCAGCAGTAAAAGAACCTGTAGCTTTGTACGCCAAATCAAATTGTAATTACCAATTTACACGCAGATGCGAGGCATCTACATAGGCAGAACTGAGCGACAGTTACATTGCAGGGTTTCGGAAAATATTCCGAATTGGGTGGACAAGATACTACACACAGAAGATGGTAGCCTAGGCAGGCCGACACACCGGAACAGTCCGGCTTCATCGGTCGGGAGACATGTGCTCGAGAGTGGTCACGTGGTTGAAAGAGACAGTGCCTTCCGGGTGTTGTTCAACACACAAAGTAGTCGATTGTTAAAGTTTGATGAAGCTATAATAATCAACCTTCGTAAGCCGTCCTTGTGCAAGCAGAAAGACATGTCAGTCAGTTTAAAATTACCGTGGTAGACAATCGACATTACTGTGCGAACATGTGTATATTTCAGTTTGAAAGATATATCTAATTAATTCACGTAAGTTGTGTGATTTCTGCAGTATGTACCTGACGAGATGCAGCAAAATATGGCAGGCAATAAATCGTGCAATCTATTGTTTGTGTCTTCGTTATTCAAATTCATCACGGGAAAACATTGTTTTGAATTTCTAAAATAATGTGTCTACACTAAACTACAACACTTTTTCCACATTTAACTACAACACTTTGTCCACATTAAACTAAATCACTTTATCCATATTAAACTAAATCACTTTCTCCACATTAAACTACAATATTTTGTCCACAATAAACTAAAACACTTTATCCACATTAAACTAAATCACTTTATCCATATTAAACTAAAACACGTTGTCCACATTAAACTAAAACACTTTATCCATATTAAACTAAAACACTTTGTCCACATTAAACTACAATATTTTGTCCACAATAAACTAATATAATTAGTTCAGATTAAACTAAAACACTTTGTCCACATTAAACTAAAACACTTTGTCCATATTAAACTAAAAGAATGAGTCCACATTAAGCTAAAACATTTTATCCATATTAAACTAAATCACTTTGTCCACATTAAACTACAATATTTTGTCCAGCAATAAACTAAAATACTTTGTCCACAATAAACTAAAATCAATGTATCCACATTAAAGTAAACACTTTGTCCACATTAAACTAAAATACTTTGTCCACATTAAATTAAAACACTTTGTCCACATTAACTAAAACACTTTGTCCACATTAAACTAAAATACTTTGTCCACATTAACTAAAACACTTTGTCCACATTAAACTAAAACACTTTGTCCACATTAAACCAAAACACTTTGTCCACATTAAACTAAAACACTTTGTCCAAATTAACTAAAACACTTTGTCCACATTAAACTAAAACACTTTGTCCACATTAAACTAAGACACTTTGTCCACATTAAACTAAAACACTTTGTCCATATTAAACTAAAACACTTTGTCCACATTAAACTAAAACACTTTGTCCACATTAACTAAAACACTTTGTCCACATTAAACTAAAACACTTTGTCCACATTAACTAAAACACTTTGTCCACATTAAACTAATACACTTTGTCCACATTAAACCAAAACACTTTGTCCACATTAAACTAAAACACTTTGTCCACATTAACTAAAACACTTTGTCCACATTAAACTAAAACACTTTGTCCACATTAAACTAAGACACTTTGTCCACATTAATCTAAATCACTTTGTCCACATTAAACCAAAACACTTTGTCCACATTAAACACTTTGTCCATATTACACTAAAATACTTTGTCCACATTAAAATAAATACATTGTCAACATTATGCTAAAACACTGTGTCCATATTAAATTAAAATAATATGTCCACATTAAGCTAAAACACGTTATCCATATTAAACTAAAACACTTTGTCCACATTAAACTACAATATTTTGTCCACAAAAAACTAAAACACTTTGTCCAGATTAAACTAAAACAATTTGTCCACATTAAACTACAACACTTTGTCCACATTAAACTAAAGTACTGTGTAAACGTTAAGATAAAACATCTGTGTGTACATTAAACTAAAAGAATTTGTCCACATTAAGCTAAAACACTTTATCCATATTAAACTAAAATACTTTGTCCACATTAAACTACACTAATTTGTCCACAATAAACTAAAACACTTTGTCCAAATTAAACTAAAACAATTTGTTCACATTAAACTAAAACACTTTGTCCACAATAAACTAAAACACTTTGTCCACATTAAACCAAAACACTTTGTCCATATTAAACTACAACACTTTGTCCACATTAAACTAAATCACTTTGTCCACATTAAACTAAAACACTTTGTCCACATTAAACTAAAACACTTTGTCTACATTAAACTAAAACACTTTGTCCACATTAAACTAAAACACTTTGTCCACATTAAACTAAAACACTTTGTCAACATTAACTAATACACTTTGTCCACATTAAACTAAAACACTTTGTCCACATTAAACCAAAACACTTTGTCCACATTAAACACTTTGTCCATATTACACTAAAATACTTTGTCCACATTAAACTAAATACATTGTCAACATTATGCTAAACCACTTTGTCCATATTAAATTAATATAATATGTCCACATTAAGCTAAAACACGTTATCCATGTTAAATTAAAACACTTTGTCCACATTAAACTACAATATTTTGTCCACAATAAACTAATATAATTAGTTCAGATTAAACTAAATCACTTTGCCCACATTAAACTAAAACACTTTGTCCACATTAAACTAAAAGAATGAGTCCCCATTAAGCTAAAACATTTTATCCATATTAAACTAAACACTTTGTCCACATTAAACTTAAAGAATGAGTCCACATTAAGCTAAAACATTTTATCCATATTAAACTAAACACTTTGTCCACATTAAACTAACAGAATGAGTCCACATTAAGCTAAAACACATTATCCATATTAAACTAAAACACTTTGTCCACATTAAACTACAATATTTTGTCCACAAAAAATTAAAACACTTTGTCCAGATTAAACTAAAACAATTTGTCCAGATTAAACTAAAACACTTTGTCCACATTAAAGTAAAACACTTTGTCCACATTAAACCAAAACACTTTGTCCAGATTAAACTAAAACACTTTATCCACATTAAACTAAAACACTTTGTCCACATTAAACTAAAACACTTTGTCCACATTAAACTAAAGTTCTGTGTAAACGTTAAGCTAAAAAAAACTTTGTGTACATTAAACTAAAACACTTTATCCACATTAAACTAAACCACTTTGTCCACATTAAACTAAAATACTTTGTCCACATTAAACTACACTAATTTGTCCACAATAAACTAAACCACTTTGTCCACATTAAACTAAAACAATTTGTCCACATTAAACTAAAATACGGTGTAAACATAATGTAATGAAGTTATAGTGAAAGGAAACTTGTTCCACGCATCTGACCAGGGCAGTCTACACATTCTTTGGGCAAATAGTGAGAAGGGGAAATTTAGAGTACCACAGGACAGTTCAGGGGAGGGGGAGGCAGGGAGAAGATGCTAGACTATTTGATATTATGTTATTTAGGAATTTCAGAATCAATAATGATTTGACAGCAATAGAGACTGAAAACTGGGGACAGGGAAAAGAAATTACCAGCGCGGCACGGACTTAAAGAGAAAATGTGATGATTTTGACAGAAAGAAGATCACACAAAAAGTGCCGATACTTCTGTCACATTGGGGAAGTTACCATATATCCAATTCGCTCTATGACATTTAATTGGATTACTTCACTGAGTTTACGTCGTCCCATGAATAACACGCTACCATTTAATTGTTTGTTTTTACTTTTGTCCAACTGCTTTTGCCATGATGCAGTCACAGAGAGAAGACAGATGTCATTGTCTAGTCTTGTTGCTTGTCAATCAATCAATCAGGTGCCGTCTCCACAATGAAGGTTGGCTGCAATCAATCTCCATCAGTGTATGTCTCTCGCCCTGACTGTACACTCTGTCAGGCTGATATTCGTCCATCTCTTGTACTTATAATCAGATTGCTACTGGTACTATTAGTGTTGGAACTCTTCGCTGGCTGCTGAGGATAGGGACGAAGCACTTATGGGAATGCCCCGAATGCTGTGATGTCGATTCCTAAATCAATCAATCAATCAATCTCTTGATGTTATCTTCCCACTTGCATCGGTGTATACCTCTTGCTCGCTTGCCCACCATCTTGCCTTCCAGTATGGTTTTTCAAAAGAGTAGCACGTCTTTTAACGTGGCCGAAATATTTCACTTGCCTCCTCTTTATTTCGTTCATCAACTTTCGCTTTATTCCCAGTTTTTCTAGAACCTGTGCTTTTGATTGTATTTGTTTCCATTAAATACGACATATTCGTCTGTATGTCCATATCTCCAGGGCTTCTATGCGACTTTCTAGTTGCTTGATCAATGTCCAGGCTTCCGCGCCATACAGTAGCGTTTAATATACGTAGCATTTGACAATTGTCTTTTTAATGCGTTATTAATCTCTTTAGATGTTAATACTGATTTAATGCTGTTGAACACATTTTTAGCCATTCCTGTTCTCTTTTTGATTTCTTGTTGCTTGTTCTAACGTCATATTTGACTTCTTCAGTGTCTCCTTTACTTCATATAGCCAACTCTTTCTGAGTCGTCCTCACGCATTGTATCCTGATGTTGTCACGGAGAACACTATAGTCGCTGAATGAACTTGTTAAATTCTAGCCAAATGTCTGAAACCATTTAATTCTTTGGTGTTATGTAAATTCAGTAATAGGTGTTTTCCCTACACTTGTTCATAGTTTCTAATTTGTATATATATATATATATATATATATATATATATATATATATATATATATATATATATATATATATATATATATATATATATCATAATGTTTTTCCAGCTGCTTTTCTCATTTATCTCGTATCACTTGAAATGTTGCATGTTTGCTATTTGGATATTTTCACATAGGTGCTATGTGACAGGTGGTGTTGTTCGGTTTCTGTATCGTCCTGTCTATTTCTATCTAGTCTTCCATCTTCTGTGAACACACTGCCCAGATACTTGAACACTTTTACTTGTTTTAAAAATGTGTTATTTGTATTAACGTTTATGTACATTTACCATTTAATGCAGCCAGTATTATTCTATATTCATGTTACCAGGCCACGAAGACGCCATATTTAAGATATTTGACGTTAATAAAGATGGATGTATCACTAAAAAAGAAATGGACTTTCTGTTTTCCAAAATTGACAACTATAAGAATGGCGCCATTGATAGAGACGAGTTCGAAAGGTAAGTGAGATTAAAGCTCCTAACATGAATGTTGACCGTTACAGGAGCGGGTACGACAGATAAATGTGACATGGGAGTTATGTTAGTTACTTAATAGGTTAGATTGTAAGTTAGTTAGTTAGTTAGTTGGTTACTTTGTTAGATGTTGGTTAGTTAGTTAGTTAGTTAGTTAGTTAGTTGGTTGGTTGGTTGGTTGGTTGGTTGGTTGGTTGGTTAGTTAGCTAGTTAGTTAGTTAGTTACTTAATCGACAGAACATCCTCCTTGCACATCATAGCATTCGTCCCTAAGTGCTCTGGTCGGCTCCTCAGTAAATACCGCAGCGAGTAGCGACTGACGACGCCAGTTCTGTGTTGGATTATTAATCTTCTTTTGTTTCCCGCGTAGTGTTCTTGTTTGGCCACACCTCTTTTAATTTGCTGTTATAGCATCCTGCCCATGGTTGTAGATTCACAGCCATCACATGGTTCTCGTGAATGACTTGTAGATCATTGAGAATGTCAGCCTGGTCTATGGCTCGTCCGCCTTCCACAGTAGCCTTACATGCAAGCTTGTCAGCCTGCTCATTTCCTCGTACACCCGCATGTCCTGGCACGAAAATGAAACTAATCTTTACCAGCCGAGATCGCTCCAGAGGCAGCAGCCAGTCTCATCGGATCCATCCTATCTTTATCTTCTTGAGTATGCTCATTGAGTCACTAAGGAAACATGCCCTATTGAATGTCTGTGAGTCGAGCCATGTTATTGCTTTTCTTACTGCCATGACTTCCATAGTCATGCTACTTGTAGTCAAAACAAAAGCACCAGAATCTTCCTTTACAATACTTCACAATTCCCCCCCCCCCCTTTATTTTTCCCCCGGCCTCAGCCGGCCGTAAAAGTCCATGAAATTCTCACTCGTCGAAAGCTCGACCCCTCTATATAAATGACAGCATCACCCTTCAAAGAATTCTAGAAAATCAAAGCCTGTACATCCGCCTCCACAGCAGCCGGATTTTCGTGTCTGCATTTTCTGTCTAGGTGGATGCAAACTGACAAAGACGTACATAAATCTGTTGGCACTTGTATCCACTCCTCCCCAGGTTCTAAATTCTCAAGTGAGCACACCTGTTGAAGAATCTCCTCTGCTTGGCCCATCCACGACTTTCTTCTTTTTAACCTGCTGCCCTTTACCTTCTTAATTTCACTGTGCAGTGGATGTTGTGTGTTTGCGTTGCGTTACTCTAAGGTAGACACGTGCTCTGCACATTTGTATTTTGTCCCCAATGGCTGGCAAATCAAGAAGGTAGCGCATCGCCCTACATGATGTGATCCTGTACATCCAAGAATATGGTTTTAGCTTCATTAGAAGGCAGCAAGTCAAATGGTTTGGCCATGCAAGTAGGTTACCAACTAACAATATACCAGGGAATTTATTTGTTCAAGAACTATTGCTCGAGAATTACGGAGGAAATTTGAAGAAAAACGCAACTCTATCAGCGTTCACGCCGGAAACAACACACCGAAGCCGAAGCGGCTAACGACAACAACTGCTAAACTTCGAAATATTTCAAATAGAAGGGAGATTTTCGCGACTTGGAATGTTACTGGTCTAGGATATAAGGAACCAGCTCTCATAGAGTTTATGGACAAATCAAATATTCAATTATTAGGACTCGCAAACACTATAAAAAATGGGTAGAACACGAAACGAACACATGAAGGTTACGTTCTTATATTGAGTGGCGTCGACCAGCGAGCTACAGCTAAACATGGAGTGGGATTTTTGTTACATCCAGACAAAGCGAAAACCATTATCAACACTCAATTTATATCGGAAAGGATAAAACTAGCACAGATCAAAGAAGGAAATAGAACAACAACTTTCATACAAACATACGCCCCATGTAATGACACTTACAGCGACGAAGACAAAGACGAATATTTTGATAAACTTGCAGACACGTTAAATAAAGTTAAATAATGTCAAGGAGACAGATAAACTAGTTGTGGTGGGTGATTTTAACGGACGAATAGGCACACGAAGAACACCATGGGATGATTTCATGGGGCCATTCAGCGACAAAGAGACTAATTGTAACAGTAATGGTCAACATCTACTCAACATATGCTCCGAACATGGACTAATAATAGCAAATAGTTTTTCTTTTTTTTTCAACATCGTCGTAGCCACACCAAAACTTGGTATAAATGGAATGACATAGACCAAGCATCTCAAATTGACTTTATTCTAATTAGGAAATCAGACAGAAGACTACTATTAGATTCAAAGGCACTCCCAAATACAGATGTTGATACTGATCACAAACCAGTCATAATAAAAAAGATTTCACCACACAGGAAATTAAGAAACGAAAAGGTAACAACACATATGATCAACTATAGGAGGTTGCAGGAAAATACGGTTAAAGACGAATTCAATCAATAAATCAAAAACCTACGTAAGAACATCCCTGATAATCACTCAAGCGTAGATAAGGAATGGACATGTTTCAAGGCTGCCATGCTCGACACACTGGAAAATAAATGTGGAACAAAGAAAGTAGGGCAGGACAAAAGATTAAGAACAGCCTGGTGGAACAACGAAGTTAAAGATAGCATATCCAAAAAGAATGTAGCATTCAAAATGTGGATCACAACTAAATCTGAACAGGACTATATTGCTTATAGAATAGCACGACGTAATGCCAATCGAACAATTAGAGCATCTAAAGATGAATCCTGGAGAATATACGGTGAACAGATGGCCCAAGAGCATTTTATAAACGTGTCAACACAATGAGAAACAGAGATGCATGCTACAACCCAACCACCATCATAAACAGCAAAAGAGGTATACCAATATTTAATCCACAACAAAGACTAGCAAGATGGGCAGAATACTTTCAAGAACTACTTAACCCCACACATAACATAGAAAACCACACTTTTGTGCCTAAATGCCAGGGACAGCAAGAACAAATTTCATACCTGCAGAAGTCAAAGCAGTTATACATAAAAGTCCTAAAAACAAATCACCAGGTCCAGATGGAATAACCACAGAAGCTATTCAGGCCTGTGGGGAAACAGGACTTAAATGGCTAACAAGACTTTTTAATATAGCATGGGAAGAAAGAAAAGTCCTAGATGATTGGCAACAGGCAATAATAGTACCAATATGGAAAAAGAAAGGCAATATGAGAGAGTGCGAAACATACAGAGGTATATCACTCCTGAGCCATATAGGGAAAATGTACGCAAAACTATTGGAACAAAGAGCTAGACCCATAGTTGAACAACAGTTAAGCAAAGTACAATTCGGTTTTCGGAAAGGTAAAAGTTGCACTGATGCACTATTTACACTTAGACAAATATGTGAAAAAACTATCGAATATAGTGACCAGCAGAATATTGTGTTTGTAGATCAGGAAAAGGCTTTCGATAGAGTAGACAGATACAAATTATGGACCATCCTTGAAGACTATGGGATACAAGAGCAACTGCTAGAAAACATCATAGCCATGTACCACTCGAGCCGAAGTGCAGTAAGAACACAAGAAGGTATAACAGATATGTTCACAGTCAATACAGGAGTGAGGCAGGGATGTGTGCTCTATCCCCTGCTATTCAATATCTACATGGACAGAATGTCCAAAGAAGCAAGTCTTGACAGAACAGATTCAGAAAATTTAGAACTCTTTTCTCCAGATGAAACAACTGACCCACAGGGAATAAATGAACTTCTATTTGCAGACGATCAGTGCCTGTTTTACAGCGATGAGGGCAGACTACAAAATCATATTACTAATCTGAGTTCAACCTGCAGCAGATACAATATGAGTATAAACACAGCCCAAACCGAGTAATGCAAGTTAGCAGATCGCCAGGCCCACTAAGTAAACAGATAAATAACACAACTCTGAAACAAGTTAAAGAATTCAAATACCTTGGAAGTATGATCACAGAAGATGGCAGATTGGACAGAGAAATTGAAATCAGATGTCAAAAAGCTAGTGCACTTACATATCAACTATCACCCTTACTGAAACATCCAAACATACCCATGTCCGCAAAACGACAGATAATAAACAGCATATTCACACCAACCCTATGCTACCAATCTCAAACCTGGACTTTATCCAAATTACACCTTCGCAAAATCCACGCCTGCGAAATGAGATGCCTGAGGAGAGCTGCCAATGACCGAGACCGAGTAAGAAATGCTATTATCAGACAAACTGTGAGATCAACACATTGTGCCACATTTACTGAAAGACAGAAGATCAAGTGGTTTGCTCATGTCGTTAGAATGCAACACCAGCAACTACCATCACTGGCCTTACATCAAAGATCATCTGCGATGAGACCACAAGGACGTCCAAGAAGAAAATGGATTGACGACATCAGAGACATTGTACAACCACAAGGAATGACACTATTCAGTGCCGCCCACCGGGCGCTGGAAAGCAAATTATTCCTCCCCACGTCGCTTGACGGCAGAAGTACAAGATGATGATGATGAATGTACGACAAGCAATGATGTACAGACCAGATGGAAACAGAGGAAGAGGCAGACCACGTAAACAATGGACGCTGGGAATAATAGAGTCCATCGGAATATCGATATGTGAAGCCCATAAGCGGGCACTCTCCCGCTGTTTAAACTTCACCTCGACACCGTAAGAACAAGAGAAACATGATGAGATGAGATGAGATGAGAAGGAATTGACTGTGTGGTACTCCCTGGATAATCGTATTATGAAGGCAGATGCCCCATATATTATATTGAATGGATGTCCTCTTAGTAGAGAGAGAGAGTAAACTGAAGTACTCGATATCACCTTCGACAGGTGTATGTGTTTTAAAGATAATGTAGAGGCTCTGGTAGTGAAGGTTGGTAGGGGACTAAATGCATTGAGGGCGACGGAAGCAACCGAGATTGAGCAAAGGATACTTTACATGCTCTTTCAGCAGTTGATAATTTCTGTCGATGAGTATGGTTTCTGGCTGCTGGCAGTATCAAAGAGCCAGCTTGAAAGGTTGGAGCGCATACACAATGCGGCCATGCGGGTGATTCTGGGGTGCACAAAGGACACAACAGTTATATTCATGAGGTATATCCTGGCGCTTCCAACAATGGCGGATAGGCATAAGATCCTTCAGGCCAAATGGTACCTGTGAGTTGCTGCAGATAGGGATCACCCCCCCCCCCCCCTTGCATGAAGCCATGGATATGGTCAAGGGTCATAGACTAATACGAGGCAGGTCCTGGATGGCACAGGTGGAAATATCTATACGTAAGATTTGTGATCAGGAGACCATCAATCGTGAAAAACCGGCAGACAGGACGGGACAGGTGGCACAATGTACTAGTAATACTGGGCTGTGAGTGCAGAGAATGGGCAGCGGGTCGCACAGAGTTTGAGGTGCAACAACTGATCCACATTATACACATCAAGGTGGCATATTGATCTATACTGATGGGTCATTGGTGAGAGATAAACGAAGTGGTGGGATGTCAGTGCGAAGGCTAATGGGCGATTCATGAAAAAGGAGAGTATGGCAAATGAGGCTACGACCTCCAACATGAGAATGGAGGCAGAAACAGTCACAGCGGCATTCCGTTGGTTAGAGGAGACCACTGCAACACACACTGTCTTCTTCACAGACTCAAGGAGTATGCTTAATAAGGTGGAGAAAGGAATGTTTCGGGTGGAATGTTTCACCTCGCTTTAGAGGTAACAGATTGTAAGAATTGTGTGGAGTTTTTGCCCTGGCCATACAGGAGTTCTGGAGAATAAACATGCTGATAGGCTCGCAGAGAAGGCACCTCTTGGTGGTCGATTATCTATGGACAAGGGAGAGGTAGTCGTGCGCCTGTGGGAACAGGGAGGGGGGGGGGAAATTGGAGGAACAGATTGGGAACCTGTAAATGGAAAGGATGAGATTGTGGGGATTGCAAGGGTTCTGGTAGAATCTCAAAACTAACAGTGAAGACCTCCAGATCTTTCAATAAGATAGCGGTGGGAACGATTAGTAGTGTGACTCTTCGCTGACTGGTGAACGAGGGGATTGCGCGCATATGGGAATGTCCTGAGTGCAGTGATGTCGGATCTTAGCTCATCTCAACTCAACTCAACATTCTCTGTATTGTTAACTTTTCACTGTGAATGTCTCAGTATTGTTAACTTTGCTTTATGAATGTCTCAGTCTTTTTGACTTTGCCCTTTGAATGTTTCAGTATTGTTAACTTTCCCATATGAATGTCTAAGTATTGTTAACTTTTCCCTCGGAATGTCTCAGTATTGTTAACTTTGCTTTATGAATGTCTCAGTACAGTTAACTGTGCCTTATGAATGTCTCAGTATTGTTAACTTTCCCCTATGGATGTCTCAGTATTGTTAACTTTGTCATACGAATGTCTGAGTATTGTTAACTTTGCCCTATGACAGCCTCAGTATTGATAACTTTCCAATATGAATGTCTCAGTATTGCTAACTTTCGTTTATGAATGTCTCAGTATTGTTAACATTGTCTAATGAATGTCTCAGTAATATTAACTTTCCCCTATGAGTGTCTCAGTATTGTTATCTTTCCCCTACGAATGTCTCAATATTGTTAATATTTTCCTACGAATGGGTAGACCTGTTTGCTGTGACCTCCGATCAAGTGTGTTCAGTTGATCCGCATCTGTTTTCCTGAGTGTCACAGGAGTTCATGACCTTTCCCTAACCCCTCTACACAGCCTGTCAGCGTCCTTGGCTAAGGAGTGGCGAGCGCGAACCACAGTCCCGCATATGGAATTAGAAATATGCTGAAGGCGATATAAAAGAAGACCGCCTTGCGTTGGTTTGTAGCAATTGTATGAGCATCGGTCGTTCAGAAACCACATGGCAAACTACTGAACGTTAACATACCTAGAAAAATCACAAACAGCCAATCAATGCTGGTTTTGATTGCGACGTCATGTAAAAGGCTTCAACAAACCAACATATTTATGACTCACTGTTTCAAAGTTGGAAATTTATATATAGTAGTTTGCCATTGCTTTCTCCCATACTATTGTTAGAATTCATTGTTTCAAAGTGTGAATTTTACATATAGCAGTTTGTTATTGCTTGTTCACATAATATTGTTACAAATCATTCGTTCAAAGTGGCAATTTTACATATTGTAGTTTGCCATTGCTTTCTCTCATACTATTGTTGGAAATCATTGTTTCAATTTTACATATAACAGTTTGCCATTGCTTTCTCCCTCACTGCTGTTATAAATAACAGCAATCATAATGTGCCCCCCACACCTTTCCACACACACACACACACAAACGCGCGCGCGCGCACGCACGCACGCACGCACACACACACACTCCGGCTAACAATGAAATGTATGAAATAAATATGTATGTCTTCTCACTTGCAGATATCTGAACTCGATTTGTCTAATACCCTGAAAATCAGCACCAGAGGACCCAAGCATACAGATTGTATTCATGTTGGGTAGTAAATGATGCCATTACACATTTCTTGAACAGAATCTCACAGTTGTATTCCAGCTGTTTCATAGTTATTAATGGCACTGTACAATTACTAGCAGAATCTCTTAATTATATTTCTACTATATCATAATAAATAATGGCACTGCACAAGCAGGTTCTCATAGTGATATTTCAATTATTTTATTCTTTATAACAAAGCAACGTACTTCTCGCCTGCTCTGTGGCGAAAGAAGTTACGAATGCAATTCGTAATCCCGCATGATGCATTCGAAACCCAGCTCTGGGCAATTTAGAAGCAGACGGCCTTGCGTTGGTTTCCGTATAAAGATATTAGCGGCAGTCGTTCAGAAAGCAATGGCAAAACACTGAAAGTGAACTACCAGGAAATCACTAAGTCATAAAACTTCATGGGGTTACTGCGACGTCTCGTTAAGCATATACAACTAGCTAACATACTTCTAATAAGCATAATTTCATAGTTGCATTCCGGCTTTTTTAAAGTTTATAATAAGACAAACATAGACCTTATAAGTAGAATCTCAAATGGGAGTCTCCGTGGCGAGGTGGTCAAGTCGTTTGACTCGGGCTCCGAAGATTGTGGGTTAGATCCCGGGAGGTTCACAAGTGAAATTTTTCGGAGACCTCCTGTAGGTCGGAGGTAGAGCTACGGAGTTCGTGCTTTGGGCGACGCTTTCCGCGCTGCGGAAAGAGACCGAGCCATATGGGATAAAACCCGGTGCAATGAAGTCAACCTTGTCGACTTTTAAGTGACTTTTTAAGTAGAATCTCATAGTTATATTCTATCTACTTTCATAGTAGATAATGACAAACACATGTTTTCAACAGAATATCATAGTTGTATTCCAACCAGTGCGCAATGACACTACAAACTTCTTATAGACAGAATCTCATGGTTGTATTCCAACTGTTAAAATACTTAGTTGCATATCCTTTACAGGACGTTGCGGTCAACACCAGCATAAATTGCTGTTGTATTGTCTTGGAAGTTTACGTCAGTAGTTTGCCATTGATTTCTGAACGACCGGCACCCATACCATTTTATAAAAAACAACGCAATGCGGTCTGCTGCCAAATCTCGCGCAGCTGTGTTTCGAACGCGGGTATGCGAGATCACGAACAGCGTCGTAACGCCTTGGCTACGGAGCGGGTATTCCAACTATTAGCGGTATATTATAACACTACACGTTTATTATAAAAATATCATTTGTTGTATTCCAAATATTTCATAGTACACAATGACACTATACACCTATTATAGGCAGGCTCTCATTGTTGTATTCCAACTACTAGTATATATTATGACACTACACGTTTCTAACAAACACAATCTCATTGCTGCATTCCAACTATTTCATGGTACACAATGATACTGCATATTTCTTATAGGTTGAATCTCATTGTTGTAATACAACTTCTTCTTCTTCTTCTTCAGCGTTCCGAGCCATTGAGGTTCTTTGCTGCAAATACAATCTGTCTCCATTCGTCTCTCTGGTGGACCTTCTCTTGCCAGTCGTTGATTCCAAGTGCTTGTAGGTCTGTATGTATATTATCTCTCCACCGCCTTCTTGGTCTACCTCGGGGTCTACGGTCATTTATTTCCTGAGTGTAAGCGAGTTTTGTTTCCCTATTATCTTCCATTCTTTCTATATGCCCCAGCCATTGTAGTCTATTAGCCTTCATGATACCAGTGATTAGCGGGGACTTAAATAAATCATAAATGTCTTTGTTACTTCTTCTTTTCCACTCTCCACTTTGTGTATCCCTAATGTAATACAACTATTCAACTAAAATTAAAAACAAAGCCAAAAAAACGTGTAATGTTATTATTATGATCAAAGTTTCTTTTTAAAAATTATCAATATTTATTTGATATGTAAACGATCATTCATTGCGGTTCTGTTTTGTTTATAGTTCGGTTGGTAGTTTTGTTGGTTTGTTAGTAGTTTGGTTGGTTGGTTGGTTGATTGATTAGTTAGCTGGATGGCTAGTTAGCTGGGTGAGGGGTTGGTTGATTGACTGGTTGGCTTGTTGGTTGGTTAATTGTTTAATTGTTTAGTTGGATAACTGGTTGCATGGATGGTTAGTTGGGTTGCTGGTTGCTTGGTTGGTTGGTTGGTGGGAGTTAGTGTGGATCTTTGAGTGGATGGCTGATTGGTTGGTTAGTTGGTTGGTTGTTGGCTATTTGGTTGACTGGTTATGTGGATGAAAGACCTCTTAAAGACTTCTATTTGTAGCTCCTACGTCCGACAAGTTGATGTTCAGTCTCTATCATACATAAAACAGGCTTGCATCAGGATAAAGTTCAAAGTGTATGAACAATCAAAACGGCTGGCATTTATCAGAGAACACGTTCAGATTCAATGAGCCATGATCAAATGCTTCCATCTCTCGGGGTCGAATCTCCATTCCTACCTAGAACTGAATTATTATCTCACTGGGATCTGTATTAGAGAGCTATCATTTCTTTCTGCAGGATCAGAAATAAGTTGTCTGTGTTCAAAACTGATACTCGAACGTCACATCTGTGGGTATACAGCAATGCCTACGGACACTGTGAGTTGGTGGCAATAAAGAGGCATGTCCCAAGTTCTTGGATAGTGTTTGTCCTAGTCCTAGTTTTGCAGCCACTAAAGACAATTTTACATAGATCACACAGTTGAGTAATACCAGAACACCGCATAGATACAATAGTTTAGTAATACTGAGACATGACATAGATCACATATTTGAGTAGTATTGGGACATCACATACATTAAATTGTGGAGTAATACCAGGACATCACATAGATCGCATAGTGGAGTAACATCAAGACATAAAAAAGATCACATGGTTGAACAATTCTAAATGTCCCAACTCTCTCTCTCTCTCTCTCTCTCTCTCTCTCTCTCTCTCTCTCTCTCTCTCTCTCTCTCTCTCTCTCTCTCTCTCTCTCGCTCTCTCTCTTTCATTTGGTCTCTCTCTTTATCATTTGCACTCCCCCTTTCAATTGCTCTTTCTCTTGCA